>LOEQ01000325.1:305168-325704 GCA_001685075.1 Bramus lutescens | reverse complement strand
CATGCAGGGCCCACAGAGAAATGACTGCTGAACTTGCCTAAAGGTGAGACAATCTTTCGGGGTTCCTGCTTCATGAAAGAGTCTGCGAGACATTCTGCAGGATACAGAAAAAGTTACTGACAAACTGCCAATATAGCCAGAACTGTCTTTGAAATTTCCCGCTGTATGGAAAAGTCTGCTAGATATTATGGGCCTATAGGATGAAGATGGATGTCCCAATGGGATAAGAAGAACTTTGGGTGGCTGTCCAGGCAGTGAGATGTCTCTGTCATTTCTATTGGTTTGGAAGTTGCTTATAATGTACTTCCTATTTACTTAGGTAATATTATATTCTTCTGGAGTCTTTGATGGAGTTGAACAATAAATGGTTATAGTTTTCCTTAGTTATGATAAAAGATAAAGTAGATATAATTTTTGCTTGATACCTGTTTTGTTATATGTAATTTTACTATGTTAAAGTTAAAACCTTCATTTTCACTTAAATAGGAAAGGGGAAGCAATATAGGATTCCCCCTCTGTATGCTGTGAATAAAGAAATTGCCTTGGCCTGTTGAAAGGGCAGAACTTAGGTAGAAAACTATCCCCATCTACCTAAAAAATGCTGGGAGAAAGAAAGGAGGAATTAGAGAGAAGCCATGTAGCCCCCACCAGAGACAGACACTAGATGGAACTTTACCTGGTAAGCCACAGCTACATGACGATACACAGATCAATAGAACTGGGTTAAATTAAGATGTAAGAGTCAGCCAATAAGAAGCTAGAGCAACGGACCAAGTAGTGATTTAAATAATATGGTTTCTGTGTGATTATTTCAGGGCTGAGCAGCTGAGTGCCAACAAGCAGCCTTCTCACAATTTTGTTTCTGAGTGCTCCCTTTACTCTTCAAATTACACATTTTATATTTTTTCATTCTAAGCTTGCTCCTTTTCATTATAAATCTGCTCAAGTGTGGCCACTAACAACCAAGTAATGCAGCCAATACTAGACTCTCTGGACATTCCCCTGTCAAAGCTATTAATCCATAACCCTTCAATTTAGACTTTGGCAGATTTTTTGGGCAAGGGCAGAAAGAAGCCAGATTCTTCACAAAAAACAAGAATGGTCTCTAACCCACATATTAATACACTTCTTCTCTGAAATCTTGAGTCAGGCATCCACAGTTCAAATCAGCCTTAGCATCACTGTCTTCTATTTTTCTACAAGGATGACCCATTACACCCCTCTTAATGTTCTCAGTTGCTTTTCTAACCCAAAGTTCCAAAGTCCACAGTCCTCCAAACAAAAGCATGGTCAGGCCTATTATAGAAATACCCCATCCCTGGTACCAACTTCTGTCTTCCTTAGGGTTTTTTTTTTTTTTTGCTGTTAATAAACTATGACCATGGTTCCTCTTGTAAAGGAAAATGTTTAATTGGGACTGGCTTACAGTTCAGAGGTTTGGTTCATTTTCATCATAGAGTGAAGCATAGTGGCATGCAGGCAGGCATGGTGCTGGAGAGGTAGCTGAGAGTCCTATATCTGGATCTACAGGCTACAGGAAGAGGCTAAGGCACACTAGGCCTGGCTTGAACTTCTGAGCCCTCAAAGCCCACCACTAGTGACACACTTCTAATAATCTCACACCTACTCCAACAAGCCCACACCTCCTAATGGTGCCACTTCCTATGAGTCTGTGGGGGCCATTTTATTTCAAACCACCACATATGCCTAGAGCTTATCTCTTCCTTGTGTAAACAGTGTCCACACACTGATGGAGAAGGTGTACAGAGTCTTGGTGTTGTGCTCACTTGAGAGACCTTTAAGGAGCTGGCCAGGCTTCTGAGCTCAAGGAGACTGAGACCTGCTTACTTCTTGTGTCTCCCCTGGCTTTGATCTAAGGCCTCCTGCACATGTACCATATGTAATATTCACCCTAGAATTTGCTTTCCAGATGTCCCCAAAGTCATCTTCTGACTGATAGTCTGATGACCACACCTTTGTGTTTGTCTGCATGTATTTGATAAGACACCACCTTATCCCATCAGTATAGTTTTCACCAAGAATAGTTACAGAAGTAGGCAAGTTGTATTGAATTGTAACTCCTTTTAGATGTGGCAGTTGGCCTAAATTAAATAAACTAGACTTTGCACTATGTGATCATGGGTGCTTGAACACATCCATGTGGCACTGTCAGTGGTCTGCCTCCAGGGTGAGACTGGACACTACTTTCTAGTTCATGCTTTACACCACAGGCAGTACGAGCCAAACCAGATCTCTCTGGACTGGAGTGCTGCAAGAGACCCTGAGGGACTGGTCCCACTTTATGGCATTTATTCTCTAAGTTTTAGTTCAGGGCTGATAGTTTTCCTTATTTGATCTGATAGTAGGGTGGTGTGGGCACACTGTAGTGTAAGCTCCTTGAAGGCAAATCAGGGTTTTAAAAAGATATGTTTATAAGCCTCATGTATCCTAACCGCTGCCTGGTTGATAACATCCTCAAAGAATAAAAGAAGCCTGTGAGGTTGGGCTGGTCCGGTGTCTGGGTCTCTGGAGCTTGATCTGGGCAGGCAGCAATGCCTTACTTAAATGGTTACCAAGGCAAGGTAGGCTTCTGCAACAATCTGTTCAAGAGCCTTCTGGTCTCCAGGGAATTCTATACCTGAACAGTAACCTAGCAAGGATCAGATTGCAAGGCAGAAGTCGTCTTCCAAGGGTAAGTAGAGTTCTCAAAGTTTTATTTAGTAACCTCCTTTTACAAAGCTACTTTTTTTTTCTCTAAGTGAGAAACAAAACCAGAATTCTACCTGGAGTTAAACCTAAGCAAATAGTGGTGTGCACAATGGATTAGGGCAGCTGAAACCCGAGCAGGCCCCACCCTTAGCAAAGGGCCAAGCAGCCAAGTTTGCCTTTGATGCCCTCGCCCCTTGCTGGCTCCACCTGCACAAAGATCACTCTCCCCACAGTTGTCTCCATGAACTTCAAAGCTGGGACTCCACCCACAGACCAGCTCCACCTAGCCTGAGATGCAGGCAAAGCCTTTCAAGGAGCCAAATTAGCAGCTTCGAGAATCAGTGTTAGTTTCTTCTTGCTGCTAGTTGACTTTGAACTCCATATCACAGTTTTCTTTCTGTGTCATTGGCTTTGAACTTCAATGCTTCAGTGCCTGAATTATCTCGTTATAACAGCACTGACACCTGCCAGACAGCCGGGAATTCCAGGCTCTCCCTGGCTTGGACAGTGCTCCAGTCCTGGCCCTACTGCCCAAGAGAAGCACATGTCCTTCCTATCTTTGAGGTATCTCATTAATACTGGGTGCTGGGGGCTGGAGAGATAGCTCAGAGAAAAAGAGCACCGGCTGTTCTTGCAGAGGATCCAGGTTCAGCTCCTAATACCAGCATGGTAGCTCATAACTGTCTGTAACTCCACTTCTAGGGGATCTGATGCCTTTTTCTGGCCTCCAGGGCGCACATGGTGCTCATACTTAAATTCAGCCAAAAACTCATATGCATAAAATAATAAGTAAATAGTTAAAAGCTAGGCTGCTAAAGACTGGAAATGCTGCTCAGTGTTGTAGCACCTGCCTGATGTGCAAAAGGCCTTGGGCTCAAACTTTACTACCAACAAAATAAGAAGGGGAGGGGCAGGGGAAAGGAAGGGGAAAGAAGAGGGTGAGAGAGAGACAGAGAGAGAGAGAGAGGGAAGAGAGGGAGATCCCCTTCAGGGATTATAGGAGACTTCCTTCCCGGATTATTTTGGTGCTAGAGATGTAGCTAAAAACAAACCCTATAGAAATACAAAACAAAAGCATAGGTTACAGTGACAGCAACAGGAAAAGAGAGTGGGGAAGGCCAGACTCATCCCTCAGGCTTGTCTGGGATTGGGGCTTTTCCCTTTCTCAGGTCACTGTGTGTGTGGAGGGCGATGGCCCCACCTTTTCTGAACCTCAGGCCTTCTACCTCACCATGTTTTCCTTCTTATGGCAGCCTGATAATCATATCAATGCCAGCTCATTAAGCTGGCAACTGTTTTCAGTAAGTGAGTTCCCAGGGCCTATTTTCATGGGGATTTAGGAAGAAAATAATTCTGGCGGTTTGATGTTCTTTCCACATGACATGAGCACTGCCACTCTTTGACTTGCATAGCCAGACCCAAGTACGTGTGGGTTGTGCACACAACCTGAGTATTTCACTTACCAAGTATGGAAAACACAATCGCTGCTTGTAAATGCAATAAAAATGAACACTTGTCTAAACTGTTCTTGTTGAGTGAAGAAATGTTCAAAAGCCAACATGGAACTCCCATATATACTTCTTAAGTTAGGCCTGTCCTAGCTCCTGGCTGTGGCCCACCTACCGCAGAAGTAGGCTCTTCACTGAGTAAAAGAGGTTCTTTGGGTGGGTCTGCAGCTAGTGTGACTTCCTGTTCATAGAATATGGTGGAGAAAGGACTAGCATCTTTGACATACCTATGATTGTCCTGATTCCATGGCATTGGATGGGTTAATTTGTTTCATTGAGCAGTTTTTATTATTTGTTAATTACATCCGTACCAAAGTTTACCCCTCCTCTCTTTCCAGCTCCTATCCTCTACCTCCCCTTTGCACCTTTGCACTCCCAACCCACTCCTCCATTTCTATTCAGAAAAGGGCCGGCCTCCCATGGATGTCAATAAAACATGGCATATCAAGTTTCAGTAAGACTAAGCACTTCCCCTCATATTAAGGCTGGACAAGGTAACCCAGTATGAGGACTAGGGTCTCAAAAGTCAGAAAAAATATTAATCCTTTCCAAATCTTCAAACATTATCCCATTCTCAAAGGCTCAACTCAGATTTTCTTGAGCTCAGTGTTTTGGAGAATTCTTCTTTGGATTTGTGTTGCAGTGAAGGGAGGGAATGACAATGGCAATGGCAGTGATGTTCTAAGCATCCATACTGCGTCAGTATCCAGCTTAGTCCTGGTCGCGAAAGATCTAGGTAAATGCCTGTCCTCCTTTTGGGCCTAGCTTCAGGATGAGGAGGTGAGCTGTTGGGTCTCACTGAATAGATGCTCTGTCTGTGGAGCAGGCATGTGGGGACAGTTGGGGATTCACAGGGAGGAGAGGAATGGATGTGATGGCCAGAAAGAAAAACTCTCAAGACCATTTCAGTGTTGAGGGCTGACAGACTTTAGCATTTGAAGATTTTTTTCTGTAGGAACTGTGGAGAGCACTGTGTCAGACTGGGGATGGGCGTGGTAGGGAGGAAGGAGTTGACTAAGTCACCCTAGTTGTGGGACAGGAACCTGGGATGGTGAGACAGATCATTATATTAATAGCTTTCTGATTCTTCTGTTTCTTAATATTGTTATTTCAATCCTAATGACTTCAGCCATAATCTTTCCCAGTAATTAAGAAATCTTGAAAGTTCTGGGCCCTCAGATTAAAATCTCTGCGGCAGAGGCCTTCTTCATGGGAGGACTCTCCTCCAAGCTCATCAGACTAAAACCACACAGTGGCTAGAGGCCCCTGCAGGCCTGTAGTCACGTTCCTCCTTAGCCTGGCTCATGATATGGTCCCACGGCACTCAGTGCTGAACATGTGGTTCATTGCTTCCTTCACTCTCCGTGTGGGGGTATGGATACGGCCTTGTCTGAGATCTCACTTCTCTCCTGGTGGCACTGCAGTTTGTTCTGGGATTGACAGCTCTCCTGAGGGGACTGTCCTTCTCCCTTGACCCTGTACAGGGACTTGGACCTCCAGTGTCCCCACCCTAAGTGTCTCTTCCTCCTCCCTCATCTCCTGGCTCTCACTGTTCTTTGGAGGTCTGGCTGAGCTCACTGTTTCTCACACACGATTATGTTTATGCTTCTCCTGAAGATCCAGGGTAGCTCCAGTGGCCCACTCTCTACTGGGTTGCTCTCAAGGTCCACTCACGAAGTGACAGCTCCTTAGAGCAGGGACCATAGCTCTGGAGTTGCACTGTTGACTCAGTGAAAACATGACTTACACTGTATAGGGGCTACTTAAAGGAAGGCTGCACTTTCTCTGTCAAATAGACAATAATTCATAGCTTCACATGCACAGGGCAAAGGTGGGAATGGAGAAGACTTGACTGTTTCTGTCTAAGATGCATTGCCTGCCCTCCATGGAATTCACCTGCCACGGCGCTCAGCTTTGTTCTGAAGCCTTGTCCATATTCCTTCTTCACACTCAACTGCCTTTCTCTCCGTCTCATTCTGTGGTTCATTTCAGATTTGGAGCAGCAGCTCCCACTTCCTTTGCTGTTGATCCCTGGCCTCTTTTTTTTTTTTTAACTCTCTGCACTTTTCATGGCTCAAGTTTCTAAGTCCTTACTGCCAGCTGTGTCATGGCTTTGTGACATGGCAATCCATATCTGTTAAAAGCAGGGTAGACAGTAGTTATCTCATAAACAACAACAAACTTAGCTATGGCCTTAACCCATGAGGGCCTTGAAGTCCTGCCCTGGAAACTTAAACCAGGGGTGGATTCTGATGGCTTGGCTTTGGAATAGAAAGGGGACTTGATGTATTAAAGATTGGGTGAGAAAGAAAAGCTCTTGATGCAGTCTTGTCTAGCTGGCAGTGACATCTTTTGGCATCTTATGTGTTAGCAAGCCCTTCCCCTGCTAGGATTTAATGTCATGGAAAGCTAGAACATGTATTTTTCCCCAGGTGAGTCTGCCAGGACTATGGATATCAGCTAGGGTTACTGGGAGAGTTCCCTGTCTGTTGCCTGGGGAAGGAACACATTCCATGCACACAGGCAGAATCATGGGCTGATGTCACCCTTAACCTGACATTGTACAAGTCTTCGCAAAGGCCAGTGTAAGGGTGGCTAGTCAGATGTCATCTTTGCATTCTGAAATCTCTCCTCTCCCCAGCTTCAAATACTTTGTGCTCCCGTCTCCCAAGGTGATGCCCCCTCCAGGATTGGCTTCATAGTCTTTCCGCTGTGAGCTCCCACATCATGGTGTTACCATCATCACACTCTTGTGGCAGTGAGAACAGTGTACATTTCACATTGATGCACATGCAGGTGACATAGAAACCCTGCAAGAGTCACAGCTGCACTCTGTACCATGAAGATGGTGCCATGGCCTCTAAAGCCTTAGGCTACCTACTTCCACACATTTTTCTTTTCTTTGTCTTTAAAATATCTGAGTATGTATGTATGTACGCATGTATGTATGTATGTATGGGCAGATGGATATTTATATGTGAGTGTCAGCACATGTGTGCCATTGCATATGTGTGGAGATCAGAAGACAACTTCATGTGTCGGCTCTCACCTCTCACCTTGTTTGAGACAGTGTCTCTTCTTGGTGTCCAGCAGGCTAGCTAGCCTTTCAGCTCCCAGGGACTCTTTTGTTTCTGCCTTCCATATCACCATATGGGCATTAGGATTCCATACATGCAACCACACCCTTTTCACATGGGTGCTGGAGATTTGAGTTCAGGTCCTTATGCTTGCATGGTAAGTACTTTACTTACTGAGCCATCTCTCCAGCACTTAGTTTCATGCTTCTTTGGGGAAAAGTTTGCTGAGTTTTGTAAGCTGTTACTACTTTTAGCAATTTATCTGTCCTGGACTTAAATGTTCCTGGGCTGCTTAGTTTCCCTAAATGGACTTTTAAGATATTGGGCTGAAATCTTTAAGGGAGCTTCCAACACCAAATGTGGTTCACTCAATTACACAGCACTTTAATGTGACCAAAAGTATAAGAGATCAAAGCATGAACCTTTTTTCCTTCATGTTTATTTGATAATTGTGGGCCATTAAAAAGATGGATTTGTTTTAAGCTGCTGAGCCCATAAACTTCTCCTCAGCCTCCTTCTTGCCACCCTGTTGGTAGCAGGAACAAGTGTTGCTGCTGTCGGGGATGCACTGCTGGCTGCACAGAGCACAGACCTGCAAGCTGGAGAGTTTTGACTGTTACTGTCACCCCTGTCATTAGCTTCCTCTTTGCCTTTGGGAAAGTTTCTTAAGCTTGCTGAGCCTCGATTTCCTCATCTGTAAAGTGGAAATAATAGTTATGATCCACCCATGGGATTTGTGGGACTCATAAGATAATGCGTATAATGGCATTTGGGAAAGGATTACCGTGAAGTCATATTTACATTTGACTTATGCAAATTTGACCATATGGGTCTGGGAGAGAAACAGTTCATACAGGGCCCAAGCCTGCTGCTTCTCTCAGGCTCTCTGCTGGAGCCAGTCATGTGGCTACAGGTATGGACCTACTTGTCACCCATATGGAGCACCCTCTGGCTAGGCCACGTATACCAAGGGGCTTTTCTGCCTTACAGCTTCTTTATATGCCTGTTAACACCTCAGGTGCTCATGCGCCTGTTGCAGACGGGTAGACTTGTTTAGAGACTGTTGGTCAGAAACCTACCCCTTTCTAGTGAGATTTATGCCAATCACCCCCAACTCATGCTTTCAGAGCCATGGCAACTTTAGAATGCTGAGGGTTCGTTTTATAATTTCTGGGATGAGCCTTGTCCAGTGGTCACCTCCTGTCAGTGCCCCCTCACCTGCTCGTAAAGAGTCCTCACAGTAAGAGAACACTTTCATCCAGTCCATGTTATCACAGAGGTCACGGTGAGACACCAATGAAAGAGAGGCTCAAAGCATCAAATGAAAAGATGCTTTGGAAAGAAGTGGAGTTTTCTTATCTTTGTACGTATGTGCGCGTGTGTGTACCTGCTTGCATATTTGTGTACATACATGTATGTGCATGTGTGTGTACTTGTTTGTTTGTGTGTTTCTGTGTAACACAGGATAATTTTGGGCGTCATTCCTTAGGAGCAGGAATTTTATGTAACCATGTCTATCACTGAACCGGAACTCAGCAAGTAGGCAAGGATGGCTGACCAGTAAGCTCCCTGTGTCCACCTCCCCAGTGCTGGGATTACAGGTGCTATGCCACCACACCCAGCTTTTTATGAGGGTGCTGAGAGTCAGACCTACATCTGTGTGCTTGTAAGTCAAGCTGTTTACAAATGGGGCTACCTCTCTAGCACCAGGTTTTTATTTAAGCATTGAAAAAATCATCAAGGAAACAACCCAAAGCTATTGAACTTCTTCATGTCTGTTTTGTGAAATGGTAGTGTCTCTGTTGGTTTAGATATGGGAGGAATAACAATGTTTTGGGACACTCAGGCCCCTAGGAGTCTTTATTGGGTGTTGATTTCATTCACACACAGAAGTAAGCTTAAGTGATCCCATCTCCAGATTCAGAGCACGGGAGACAGGAACTTACAGATGGGTACATCAGTAATTACAGTTTTCACCTTGACAACAGCATGAGATGCTGGGAAACACAAGGCTTTAGGGTAGGTGCTGCAGTCAGGATCAGAGGGAAAAAGACAGGTGCTGGCAGGGCATCACCCAGCAGTCACTTTGCTTCTTGTCCTGTGAACAAGGAGTGAAGAGGACATGTTCTGCACACATGTGACAAGTTCAACCAAGGACAAGAGTCGGGCGAGTAAGGACGCTGCCGAGTTTCACTCCGGGTGGATTAATGATGTACTTCCTAGAATCACAAGAAGTTGTAGAACTTTCAAAAAAAAATCTGAAGTGGCCTGAGTTGGAGTTCATTCTCGCCTTTAAAAGATGGTACCATCTGTTGTTCGGTACACAAATAACATAGCCCAAGCCATAAGGACAGCCACATCGCGTTGGGTGAGGGAAGGAGAAATCTCTTGCACTCGTGTGGTTTAAAGGCTACCAGCATTTTAACACAGCCTTGTGTCTGTGGGAAACACAAAATATGGAAAAGCAAGACACTTTCCAAATGGTGCGAGGTGATTCATTGTTACCGAGCAAGTCAGTAATGAATGCTAGTGACTGTCTCAACTGCACAGCTTCTTAGGTTCTTAGAATCCTGGAACTTGTCCCTTTGAGCAATGAATCAGGGGCACTGTGGTCGTCCCACAGGGAGGGAGTTCAGTTGATTAAAGGGTCTAGCGGAGGGTCTCTAAATAAAGGCGGGAATGGCCAAATGCAAAGCTGACTTTCAGCCCTCTGAGAGTTATGCACAGAAGATACCCACTGTCTGTGTCAGGATTTACACTACCCCTTTGAGGACCCTGCACCCCCTAGGAGAAACCCCTGTGGTCACTGAGCTTTGACATAGGGCTGAGGTGCTCTGGCATTGTGTGTACTTAACACGCTAGAAAAGGGTCATGTCCACACGCTGAAGTGATCTAACGTCACGGTGATAAAGACTGATGGTGTGGGAACTGTCTAGAGACCTACTCAGAGCCCAGGATAGCATTAACATGCACCCCAGCCTCTTGTTTTGCTTCTTTCCTTCTTGCAGCGTGGATGTGGACCATGAGTGAAGAATTTGTTCCTCCCAGGGAGCCGGCTGGGATTGCAGTTGTCTGCCTCCCTTTCCAGTCTCACCTCTGACCTCAGCAGGCAGGTCTATTCCTCCTCACATCTGACTCTGTAGCCTTCAGGAGGCTCTTGGTTGTGCTCTGTGGAAGTTCTGATAGGTGTTGGGCACAGTCAGACCTAGCTGTGTTTCCTGAGTGCTTGGATATGGCAGTGTCTTCCAAGATGTGTCGGTGATTCATGCCGGAATCAGCTGCTTTAGGGAACCTTAAGCCCAAGTCTACACACAGTGTGCCACTGACTGAGTTTCTGTGAGGGATTTTAGGTGATTGAAAGTGTCTTAAGCCAGTCCCTTGTCTGCTGGTATAACCTGTGCTTTGTACCACTTACAATGTCTGCTCAAGTCCTCACTGTCTCTTCCGTTCCAAATGTGTTCTCAGCAGGGGGCACATGACCCTGTAAAGGTGCCTGTGGTCCTTCAGATGAGCACAACAGGAATGAAAAAGCAGACAAATGATCAGCTCACACAGGGTTTGATTCTACAGTCCCTGCCCCCACCGCACAATGTACCAGTAGGGACACAACACAGGCTTGGGTGGCCAGAGTAGGCCTTCTGAGGATGTGACATGGAGATGCGACTCAGTGTCCAGAAGGACCAATGTCTGTCCAGAAAGTGCCCATCAGAGGGTCTAAGTTCAAATATCTTTGTAGGAGCATAAAGGAAAAGAGAAGTGCAAGCCTGTTTCTCTGTTGTACCCACGGGCCGTCTGAAAGAATAACTCACCAACCCAACAGTGCTGGAAGTGTGTTCAGGAGATGGCTCAGTGAGCAAAGTGTTCGTCGTCTAAGTATAGGGTACAGACTTAGTACATCCAGTACCCACATAAGTGCCCAGTAGGCATGACAGCCTTCCTGGAATCCCAGACCTCAGGATATAGAGACAGGGGATCCCTGGAGAAAGCTGCT
Organism: Bramus lutescens; assembly: GCA_001685075.1. Classification (NCBI taxonomy): domain Eukaryota; kingdom Metazoa; phylum Chordata; class Mammalia; order Rodentia; family Cricetidae; genus Bramus; species Bramus lutescens. The sequence goes on along the minus strand of LOEQ01000325.1, from coordinate 314,419 downwards.
AGCCAGACTAGCCGAACTGGTGAGCTGTAGTTTAAGTGAGAGATGTGCTTCAATATACGAGGTGAAGGGTAATTGAGGGAGACATCTGTTATCAACTCGTGGCCTCTACACATAGGTGTACCCATAAGCATACAAGTGTGTATACACATGCATATGCAATAAAAAAGGAAAATGCATCATTGTCAGGAGTGATTTATCCTTAGAAACATCCCCATATTATGCACACATTCATAGATGAAGAAGACCCCAGGGGGTCACAGAAACAGCACCTATCCACTTATGGAGAAACACCTTAAAAATTGGGGCTAGAAAGACAGTTCCTTAGCTTTCTAAGATCTGTGCAGACAAAAAGGAACAGTGAACAACATTATGGAGAAACATTAGGTTGTTTATGATTAGGATCATGACAGGAGTGAATGACATCCCAGGTAGTCAACACATATCCTGATCAAAGGAATAGGATCAGAAAACTAGATTAAAGGATATATGATGTAAGGGTGTGAAAGAGAGAGACAAAGCTGCCGTTCATACAATGTAATTATATGCACAGAAAACCTAACAGAACCACCAGAAAAATTGTTAAAATACTGGATTAAAAGTTAACTCATGTTTCTCAGTAGTATTTCTCTCATTAGTAGAAGAAGACTAGGTTACATAATAGAAAGCACTATTCAGAATAGTAACACATCTGTTTTAACTAACAAAGGATGCAGAAGGCCTTTCTGAGAAAAATGTAGAGGCTGGAGAGATGGTTCACCAATGGATAGCACTTGTTGATTTTTCAGAGGACCCGAGTTTGATTCCCAGCACCTACATGATGGCTCATGAATGTCTTAACTATGGCTCTGGATCTGATGCCCTCTTCTAGTCTCTGTGGATATACCCCCACTACACACACACACACACACTATGTGTGTGTGTGTGTGTGTGTGTGTGTGTGTGACACACTTAAAGATACATACTCACATGAATAAAAGAAAGAATGGAAGGAAGGAAAGAAAAAATTAAAACTCTATTATGTAACAAAGTAGATTTTAATGACTGAAAACACACTACGTTCATGTAAAGATGTTGACATGTTCCAAACTGATCAATGAATTCAATGTAATGTTTTATTTTCTTTTATTTCAGACAGAGTCTTACTGTGTAGCACCAACTAGCTGGAACTTGCTGTGTAAACCAGGCTAGCTTTGAACTCACAGAGCTGCCTGCTTTTGCCTCCTGAGTGCTGAGATTAATCTTAATGTAAATTCTAGTAAGTTTCTTTTCTTTCTGAGAACCCAAGAAGCTTGTTTATTTTGAAGAATAAAGGTCAATGTATTACTTTGACAATTTTTTTTGAAAAAAAAGACATAATATGGGGAATATTTCCAAAGTACATATTAGAAGGCATCAGGAAGCAATGATGAGCACAGAACTAAACCAAATCAAAACATACAGCATTGGTGAGAGACTGATGAAAGATGGCCAGCCGGGACAGGAAGAGAGCGCAGAAACAGACCCTCATATGTAACTTGATATCTGATCAGACCCCCCCCACACCTGGGAGAAGAACACATTGCCTAGGTAGAAGATGATATTGAATCTACATTCCATACCAGTTACAGAGTTAAGCTATCTTGGGATTGGAGGGATGGCTTAGCATTTAAGGGCATTTGCTATTCTTTCAGAGGATCTAGGTTCAATTCCCAGCACCCCCGTGGCAGCTCTCAATCCATATTTCAGTTTCTGGGACCCTGACACACACACACTCTCTCTCTTTGTAACTCTGCAGGCAGCGCATACACATATATGCATGCGGGCAAAACATGTACACATAAAATAAACAAACCTAAGTTATTTTTCAAAAACCTATCTTATAAAAGTAGCCAGGAAAATGTTGTAGAACACCTTTGTGATCTTGAGGCTGAAGACTTTGTAGGAAGATCCCTGCTGTGAGGTGGAGAGGATTTGGAGGGGTTTCCTTCCAGCTTGGGACTTCTCTTCAGTGAAGGAACACCAAGAAGCCTTCAAGCTGACATAAACAGAGGTAGGTAGGAAATTATCTGTAGCCCCTAATCTAGAGTATGTTAAAACACGTGCAAATAAACTAGGAAAACACAAGAACTCAAATATAAAAACAGGGAAATGATGCATGATAGGGATTTTTTAGGAGAGAAAACACAAATGGCTAAAAGGTCTCCGTGATGGTGACCTAGACATACTGAGCAGGGTTTCCAGAACTTTTCTCCTAGATTCCTTTCCATGGCTGAGGCACTCTTCCCTGTTGCTGGGGTTTTCAGCTTCTCCCTTCATTGGATTTTATCTACAGCTACCGGGAATAGCCTGACCCAGGACATGCCTTTTCCTAGTTCGCATGAGGCTACAAGGACCAGCCTGGCTATTGTTTGGTACAAGTTTGAAGCCTTGGCATTGACCACATTGCTGGTTTCCTTATTTTCCTGCACAATTCTATTTTCTCCATGTCCTATCTCGTATCTGGTGAGAACATCTCTGAAGAGCCAGAGTTCTCCAGAGAAAAAAAGCCAATCCCAGAGATTATGAGTAATTGGCTCACAGGGCTATGGAGGTCAACAAGTCTCACCATCTGTCATGGGCAAGCTGAAGACTTAGGAAAGCCAGCAGTACAATTCCAGTCTGAGCCTGACAGCTTGAGAGCCAGGGAGCCAACAGTGCAAGTCACAGACCAGGGATGGGAAAAGACCCAGTGCTCTGCCTTGGCCTGCAGTCTGAAGGCATGAGGGGGAAATCCATCCTTCCTTGCTTCTTTGCTTTCCTCCTTCCTTGTTTCTTCCCTCCATCCCTTCCTTTTTTCCCTTCCTTTTGCCCCTCCCTCCCTCTTTCCATCCTTCTTTCTTTTCTTTCTTCCACCCACTTCCTCTCCCCCTCTATCTTTCTTTTCTTTCTATTCTTTCCATCTCTCTCCCTTCCCCCTTTCTTTCCTTCCTGCCCTCTCTGACTGGTCAAGAGCACCCACATTAGACAGGGCATTCTCTTGTACTGATTCCACTGCTTTGAATCCTAATCTCATCCAGAAATACTTCTCAGGAACATCTGGAAACCTTGTTTAATCTGGAACCCCTGTGGCCCAGTTAACATTAAATTAGCTACCATATCATATACAAAGTTCTACATGTGACTTTTAATCTTAAACTCTGCTTCCAGGGAGCTGGGGGTTCAGGCAGTTGTGACCAACACAGGCTAGGAGGATTAGAACAACTCTCACAGTGCTGGGCTAGGGGGGGTCTTGGTCAGGATGCTATGTGGCCAGGCTTTGGTGAGGGTGTCCTTCTGGGATGCAGGCTGCCACCTACTCTCTGTGTCCTCACATGGATGAAACACAGCTAATGAGCTCTCTTGGTCCATTTTCTAAGTGCACTAATGCCATTCATGAGTCCCTATACCTATGATCTCACAGTGTTCCAAAGGTCCTACCTCCTAATTCTGTCCCCTCTTGGTGGGATTTAAACATAGGGATTTGTAGGAGTTAAAGCATTTAGTCCATTGCAGAGCCCCATCCATCCACAGATTCAGAAAGTTGAGAGCTACTCATCACATGCAAAGCTCTTTCCTTTCCCTTTGAGTCAAGAAGCCCAGAGGACACACCCTCACAAGGTGTCCAGATAGGCAGTGGTGTAGGTGCTCAACAGGTCCATCCTAGGCAAGATGTGGAAGGAAACACCACTTTGGACATGGCATGGGCTTTCTGCTTCCAATGGCAGAACTGCATCTAGAGCAGCAAATTCCAAGTGACAGCATCTGCTTCAGACATAGGAGGGGAATAAGAGTCACATGACAGAAATATTTCAAACTGCAGGGAATGTGGTTAAGTGGTTACAGTGTGCTTAGAATGGACTGATGGGTGGCTCGCTCTCTATCAGAATACTGCAGTTGGGTAAGCAGGCCTGGAGCACAGAGGCATCTCTCGTGCCACTTGGCAGCCAGGGTGGGTCAGGCATTCTGTTAGCAATCTGTACTTGTACAGTAAAGTAAATATTCACAGACATAATGTCATTTATGTTCATGTATCTCATGACATAGTAACCCCACTCTAGAGTGTGTGTGCCCCAGAGAATGTCTAGTCTTGGAGCACAACTTCATGTTTGTTCTGTTAAATGTGGTCAGAGGAGGCAACCTGGGGTTCCATCAAAGGTGGGAATGGCTAAGTCATATATGACCAGTGAACCCATGGAGTGTGAGGTGGCAGTAAATGATGACACTGGGTTCGATCGAGCCTTAAAAGACACCAGCATGACTAACGTAAGAGATAGAATAGGGCCTAGATTATGACCATTAGAATAAATTAACCCTCTCTTCCAGGTATCGTCTACCGAAGGCCTTTCTTAACACTTTTCACCTTGTAGAATATATCTTCATTTTCACTTTTAGGCACACAACTGTCACTGTTATGATATTTTCCACCCAATTTAAAAAATGATCTTTATATTTTGGATCCCAAATGTAAATACAACATCTAACACAAAGCTATAAATAAGAAAACCTACACCACCATCTAAGTCCATTGCTGTCAGTGTGTGGAGGATAAGGCAGTGTATGCCAGGAGGTGTGCAGAGCACAGTTCCTCCTGGTGAACTGCTTAACATGAAGAAGCTATTTTGCACAATTAAGTTTTGTTCTTGAAGCAGAGTTAAATATGATAACTGCCCTTTATACTAACAAATAACCTATTCTACTTTGAAATTATTGTGACTTAGTTTCCTGAAAGTAAACAAAATGTACTTGAAATCCTGAAAACTAGTAGAATAAATTAAAAATGACGAATATCATGCTACACGCAGATCTGTGGGGTAGGGTGGGGGCATGGTAAGAAAACACAGAACACTGCCAGTTGTGCAAACTTTTCTTAAAGTCTAAATCCTTGACTGAAAGTTATATACAAATGCATTTGGCGTTTTTAGGTATCAAGTGCATGACAGCCACCTATTAAATAATTTTTCAAACAAACAAACAAAAAGCTGTTTTGGAATTTTTTGGTAAACACTTACTTGGAATAATGGAATAGAAGCTCCTATTTTGCATTTTCATGATTAAAAAATGTGTAACATGATTAGTAGAGATGTAATCATGATAGAGTAATATATGTGTATATATATATCATGTATAGATCACATTAAATTGAGTCTCTGTGGAAGAGGGATCAGAGTAGAGTCTGGGATGAAGACTGTAGAGGAGAAAGGGCTTGTTTGCTCAGACTGACAGTCTCACCATCTGTCCTTGAGTTCATGAGAAAAGGAGTTGCCCTGTTGTTTTCACTGCTGCTGCCTTTCCCACCACTACCATCACCTCCACTGTCAACATCACCATCTACCATCCACACCATGACCTGTGTCTCTACCATAGCTGCTGACATCTCTACCATCACCTCTGCCTCTAGCTGTGTCACCTTCACAATCACCACCATGCCTCTCTATTGCCATCCACTGCTCCACGTCCACCACCTCCACCATCATTACCTCCACCATCACTGCCTTCAGTCCTCCCACTGCCACCTCACATCTACTCCACCCCATAGCTACCACTCCCTCCAATCACTCCATCGTCTCCTTTCCTCCTGCTACTGCTCCCTCCATTATCACCACCGTCACCATCACCGTGACGACTCCCATCACCCCTCTCAGCATCGCTTTTGCACGTCACATCTGCCATACTCCTCTTACTGCCTCACCCCTTGCCACCACTACCATCTCACCATCACCATTATCTTCTCCATTATCACCACTTTTGCCTCCATCACCATGGCCACCACCTCTTACCACCTTTACCACCACTACCTCTGCCAGCATCATTACCACCACTGCCATTGCTACCTCTACCGTCACTTGCCACACCTCACTGTTTCAACTCACCATTACCACCACTAGCACCACCATCACCACTGCCACACCATATCTGCCATAACTCCTGTTCCTATCATCATTTCTACCTCCACCATCTCTTCTTCCCTACCACCAATGACAGCATACCAATTCCACCATCAGTACTATCTATACCACCACTACCATGCTACAAAATTTAACTAAATCCATAAAACACCCCACTTTATTATTAGTGATAGTAATAACTGATGAGCCTGGGTTAGACTCTGAGAGTACTGAAATACCAGTGAGCAACATATAGAGGAAGGAAGATAAGCTGGAAAGCCAGACACTGAGATCTCATTCAACAAGGGTGGACAGGGCTAGCTAGTCCCAAGGCTTTGTTTGACTTCACCATGCCATGGTGCACCAGGAAGAAGTGGGTCTGATGAGGGCAAGTGGCATCTCTGCTGATCCCACTCAGGCCAGCCCACTGTCTACCCAAACCCTCGTCTGAGCACAGCCCATTGTTCCATAAGCAAAGAACAGCTTCAGCTTTCCTGCCATCTCTGTCTGGGAAGAGAGTCTCCTCCTTACGGGAAGCTCAGCAAGATCCTCTCTCTCTCCAACTCAGCCACAGGAGGAGCCAAGTCTTCGCCCCATAGCTTTTAAGGCAGTTTACATGATGTTGCATAAACTGAGAACCTTGCTTATATAATCCTCTCTATCCTTACCACTCCTACCTTTAAACATCCGCTGATGTTCGTCTTGTCTTCACTTAGTCAGTGATTAGGAAGGCTGTACACACTTAGCGTCCTTAATCTTCCTTCCTAAATCAATCCTGGAAACCAGCCCCTTAATGTTGTTGCTGCTGCGCTCATCTCTGAACCTCTTCCAAACCGTCTATCTTTTTTGTATCGAGCTCCTGGCCCGCAAAGCTGGAGGCTATGGTGGGAGTTTAGATGCTGCATATCCTGCAGCATGTGTGTGCTTCAGACCAAGCCCCCACACCCGTTTCCACCTGCAGACAGAAGTTGGATTCCTGCTCTCTCTTAATTTCATTTTTCATGCAGAATTGATTGCTGTTCACCTTTCAACTTAGTAGAGACTAAATACTAGTCTGGAGGAGAGGTCTGGGTATATGAAGGGGGCTTGCATGGCAGCCTTCCCAGTGTCCAAGGACTCAGTGTCTCCTTTTCTCAATTCCCGCAGTAACTGTATTTGACATGATGTAGGACACAAGATACTTTCCTACGAGTTCGTGTGTAAGATCCTGACAGTAGCTCTGCAAAATAGGGAGACAACCTCTAATTATTCCAGTCTATAGGTGCTGTATGTAATCTGAGGCCTGGGAAGAGGAATACGAACTGCCCATGTCCGGAGCACTTGTTTCTGTTCTTCAGGTCCCATTTGCTCTCCCCGAACCTCCCTTCACAGTGTGGCCAGGTTTTTCCATCTGCATGAGTGTGCAGCGTAAGCTTCCTTCAGCTCATAAATCTGTTCTTCTGCTCTCTTCCTAAAATAATTCCTGTAATACCCTGATAGACATTCCCAGTTGGCCAACCTGCTACCCTGTTCTTATTTGTCCTCTCATCGCAAGCTTTCTGCTTGCTACAATATCTATGACTTATTTATATGTTGTAAATGCTAGCAGGAGTTACCAAGCAAGCTACATGACAGTCTGTCAAGCTTCACTCTGATTAGTTCTAATGTGGGGCTGGTGTTACTTTCAAGTCCCAAAATATCTGACTGCCAAAGTCTGCATTTCATATGAAGGGCTGTTGAGGGTGGGAAGGAGTGTGAAGGCCAGGCCAGCCTGCCCCAGTGCCGCAGTCTGATGGCAGGAGCTATGCTTGCAGTTCTCAGTGCACAGGCTGTACCTGGATGTCCCAGTTACAGGAAATGGAGAGCTGATATTGACGTGTTTGTGATAGCCCATGTGTGCAGAAAAGAGTTCAGGGTGGCCTCTAAGGCAGTTTCCAAACCAGCCTCCACTGCCATTTTTGGCATTGACTTCTATTTCCTGCTGCAACATGAGCCTGCAAGATCCCCAGGACTTTATGTCTTTATGGCCTTTGCTGTAAGTATCCTTCCGTGTTTGCCCACCACAGACTGCTGCTTCTGAGACCTGGGTCCCCACTCTGGGGTGCTGCCTCTTACTCATGCCCTCAAACTTGAAGGTTCATTGTTGCCTGGTCTCTGGGGTTGATGGGACATGAGTATTTCTCTGTGTCACCAGCTGAGCTGTGAGGCCTTAGAGAATAGGCCTCTGCTTTTCTCCTCAATTCCCTGTGCTGGCCACTCACTGTCTGGAATGAATGTCTGAAAGATAATGCTTCTCGGGGTTGGTTCTCTCTTATCCCCCATGCAAACAACCCAGTAGCAAGGAAAACCAAGTAGTCTAACCATAGGCTGTTCTGAGAAGAGCTCTTCGTTCACTCTAAGAGGAGTTAGGTATCACATTAGGCTCCTAAAATGTGCTCCTTTTATAACAATTAAACCCACTGCTTCTTCTCTGAAGCAACTTGGACAAGCAAGAGGAGCACTGTTGTTGAGGCTTTCCAAAGAGCTCACAGTTGTGTGAGGTTCACTGACAAACATGGCGGAAGTGGAGGTAGAGGGATCCCCTCTTTAAAGCATCCCTTTCAGAGCATATATTTTGGGATGAGTGGTACCCCACCCCAGTGTGCCTCCCTTGAGCTGAAACACCACTTGGAGAAGGGTCTTTATAGATAAGATAACCGCAAGGCTCTCGAGAAACAGTCCTGGTTGAACATTAAACCTGTAATACAAGCATCCTAAAAGGCTGCTGTGATATGATGGGGTGGTGGGGACTGCTGGGACAGGGCATCTGTAGCTTGGGAACACCAGGGCTTGCTGGAAGCGATTATAAGGGGAGGCTAGTATGAAGTCAATTCTCTCCTGGGCAGCCTTACCCTCAGCTCTCCATCCTGCAGATTAGGGAAACATACCTTTGTATTGCTTCACGTCTCTGAACATGGGCCATTTGCTCTAGAAGGCCTAGGTAATGAATACAGAGCAGCTCTGCACTAGGCAGAGTACAGGAGTCTGAGGTGCAGGAGTCCTCAAGCGACCCTAACTCCCTCAAGCAGCTCACTCACACATTAAGCTCCATGCTTAAAGTACTCCTGTGGTCCTGAGGATGAGAGATACAACAGATGTCAAATGTCGTTGGGAGCATTGCCTAACTTGGTTGGTTCTTACCAGCTGCAGGGAATTGGGTTCTAGCCTGGTATCCTGGTGGTGGGTCCCTGGTACCTCACTGAAAAATTCATTTTGGTGGCTGCATGTGATGGGCAGCAATGGGCTCACACAGGAATAATTTGAATAGGCTCATGCAGGTCCCCAACTGGCAGCTGGGGAGGTTGTAGAATCCTTGGAGGTGAGACCAAGGCTGGCAAGGGTGGGTCAGTG
>LOEQ01000325.1:282031-298602 GCA_001685075.1 Bramus lutescens | reverse complement strand
TCTATCTATTATCTATCTATCTATCATCTATGTATCATCTATCTATCTATCTATCTTATCTATCTATCATCTATTTATTTTTTGATCACCTGTGCAACTGACCATAGTCCACCTGGCCTTAGAATCTCAGGTTCACTTTTACCTCCTGCTTCCTAAACAAAGTTTTAAATCTAATCAAATGAAAGAAAAGAACTGTAAGTAAGTATTTCTCATCTAAGTAATGTTCTTGTTTGTGTTTTGTGGTTTATAGACGTGATTAATTCTTTGCAGCCAGCATGCCACTTGCTTAAGATTCCTCCCAACAGCACTCTGAGGATGTTGTAAAGCATCCTAGACACAGAAAAATGAATTGTTATAAAATATAATGGTCCCAACGCCTACATCAGCACCCAGAATGGGCTTTTTCCCTAGTAAAGACCCAATAAATATTTGTAAAGTCAGTGACTTCACACTCATCTGTCACTAGGCCATGACCTAAAGCAGCTACTTCTCAAAGCCCAACTTTCTTATGTTAGTTTGGAGTTGGAAGGCAGAAGTGATTTTAATGGTTTACTATTTCAGCCTCTCAGAAAGAGATGGTTCTGGGATGGAGAGATTTGTGCTTTATAAGAAAGCAGAGAACATAGGTTCAGTTGCAGCAGCCATATGCACATGTTGGGAATGGTGCACATATTGATAATTTCAGGTCTGGGACAATAGAGACAAGGATCCCCGGGGCTGTCTGGCCATACAGCATAGCCTACTCAGCAAGTTCCAGATTCAGAAAGAGACCCTGTGTCAAAAACACAAGATGGACTGCACCTGTAGACAGCTCCCAAGGTTGGTCTCTGATATCTACACACACACACACACACACACACACACACACACACAACCTGCATGTGCATTCACACAACACACGCACACAATCAGAGATGATTTCTCTTCAGAACTGGACCGCAGAGTCTCCAGGTCAGCAGGATGAAGCAAAGTGGAGCACTGGAGAGCCTACCTCAGGCTGATGCTCCAGTTTGTCATTTCTCTGTCCCACACTATTCTTGAAGGGTGATTTTAGCCCTCGTAGAAGTCATGGGCTGAGTGTCCCTCAAAGATTTCTATATTGAATTCAATCTCCATCATGAAATATTAAGGGCACTTAATTTCACTGTGGGGTATAGTGGTGGTACCCTTAGAAGCGATCAGGTAATGTCTTGGGAGAGCTTCCTGATTAAATCCTAGAAGCTTTGTAAGAAGAGGGAGACTAGAGGACATAGCTCATGCTCCAGTCTCTTGCCATGTGGTACTCAGTATAACTGGGGCTCTGCTAACAAGAAGGCCACCACCAGAAGTGGCCTCTCCACCTTGGGTCATAACTTAAGTTTGTGACCCCCCCTTTCTTTATACAGTAGCCTTCTTTGGGCATTCTGTTATAGTCACACAGAACAGCCTGGTGTAGGCATCTTAGAGGCCCAAGGCTCATATCTGGCTCAATTTATGGCTCAGTCCAGCACCTTGAGACAAATTGTCTTCTTAAGCATTTTATAAGTCTTTATTTATTCATAACTTTAAAAATAGATTTCCATGATCCTGACTTTGTGGTAAGAAAGTCAAGTGTTATAGCAGGCCGTGAAGAACAGTACCCAGGCCAAGGAGCTCTACCCAGATGTAGCAGAAAGAGGCCCAGTTCAGGGTTAGGGAAATGGTGGCCATTGCTGAACAACTGTCAGTCTATCAGTATATTAACTGTCTTTCAGTTTCTGGTGTGCAAGCTTCTGATTCTTTAGGAGTTCTCTCCTTCCTCCTTCCATTCCCCTTTAATTCCCACCATACAATAAAATTAAAGGCACTTGGCCAGTGGAGGGCGCTCTGCAGGGGATTGTAAATATCTGAGAGTTGAATTAAGATCAAAAATAAAATGTCGCACTGCTGTCAGATTCTCCCTGAACTCTGCCTTCGGGGATATCTCATAATTAGGACAAAGGGATATTTGAGATTACGCCTTAAATAAACTGGGGCAGAACGCTTTAAGCCTCACCAACTATTTTTAGCTCTGAGGCAGAAAACATGATTTTCTGAGCTGAGCTTAACTTGGCTTTGGCATGTCGTAGGGGGAATAAGACTGGGAGACCTTCAGTGTTGGGGCCTTAAAGTCCACATTAGGGCAGATGCCTCTATGACCACTGTACACCCCTGGGCAAAAGGCTGGAGCTGTGTTCAACCAGGGAACAGGGTGGTACAGTCTTACCTTGTACTATGCGGGTTTTCCTAGGGATTCATGAACAAAAGTCTACTAACCCCAGAGAGGCAATTGACAGTAGACCAAAGAAATAACTTCATCTGAACCCTTGTTTATTGGGGTAACTTATGTGTGACTCAAAGGCAACTGTATCACTAGAAAGCCCTCCTCAGTCTGGGTGACCAGTCAGGATAACTGTATTCCTAGAGTTTCCTCACAGGTTGCAGGTGTGCCCTGGTCTCCTTCCTAGCAACAGCTCTGCTTCTATAACCTTGGGCCAGGGTCTAATGAGTCTTGAAAGTTTCTGTATTTCCTGAGTCTTGCCCAAGCTGCTCTGTTCCACAGAGGAAGGAGTATTTCCTTTCTGAGTAAATGGATGCACAACTCAGCCAGAGCTGAGCCCTCAATGGGTTCTTTCCCAGCAAGTTCATGTCTTTCACTGTCAGGGTGGGTCAGAGACCCGGGCTTGTGTGGGAAAAGTGAGGAGTTAAAACCAGGGCTCTCACAACCGTGTGGGCTGTGTTTACGGTGACCATGATGGGATTTTCTGGTCTCATCTTCAGGATTCCCACCTGTGAGGACTAAGGTGCTGAAGGCTAACTGTGGAGGTTGTGAGAACAGGGTCATGACTTCATCCTCTTTCTGGGTCTTGCCAGAAAAACCTTCCCACAGAGGAACAAGAAGAACTGGGCAGACAGCATCTTATGGGATGCCAAGTTGGATTTTTCTTGAAGACAACAGCTAGGTATGGGCAATCTCTGTATTGTGCCTGAACCATAAAGAGTTTGCTGACTCAGGAAAACTCAACAAAACCCGAGGAGGAAAGGACAGAACTGAGAGAATTAAGCTTCAGAATTTTCCTTCATTTTCAAAGCAAACTGTTGGTTAATAAAGCAGTAATAATCTTTTTTACTTACTCGTTTTGTGTCCTGGAATAAACGGGGCTTTCCTCTTGATCCCTGTCCTCCTTGTCTGTGAGGAGGGTGTTGACATCAGTGTTCTAGGCTTATTTGAGGGCTGTGTGACTGGGAGGTCACCACCCCATACAGAACCTTGGCTATGTGGTCCATTCATGGAATAATTCCTGGCTTTCACTGGCATGATAATAAGCTTAAGGAACCACAGCCTCTGTCCACCATGGTAACACATCTCCACAGCCTGAGTGACTGATGATGATGGTTGTGTCCAAGGGCCTTCTCCTTGGTTCTCTGTAATAGAAGGCAGGGGAGGATGAGAGAAGAGGGTCAAAGCTACTTTCATAGTAATCTCTCCAGCAACAGGACATGATCCCTCCTTGGGCCTCATCACACAGCCCACCTATCTGTACTGCTGCTTTGGGGTCCAGTTCCTAGCATGTGGACTTTGGGGATGTGCAAATCACAGCAGTCTTAACCTCTTTCAGTCACCTTTGAAAGAGAGTGATAGAGACGACTGTTAATTTTTAATTAAATATTTTATTAGATGTATTTATTTTATCTTATGTGTGTTTCGCCTGCATATGTGTGTGTGTGTGTGTGTGTATGTGTGTACCATGTGCATGCACACTTGGTGCCTACAGAAGTCAGAAGAGGTTATTGGACCCACTGGAACTGAGGTTATGGATGGTTGTGAACCACCATGTGGGTGCTAGGAATCAGCCCCTCTGTAAGAGCAACAGGTATCCTTAAATGCTGAGCCATCTCTGCAGCCCAAGGATGACTGGGATTTGAAGGTGTTTGTTGTGAAAGTGCCTTGGTATGCAGGTGAGTGTAGCTGTGCTCGGAGAAGTGTGCTCCACACTGTTTGTTGTCCTCCAGGGCCTTTTTTCCTCCTCCTCAGAGCACAGCATCTTGTTCACTTTTCTTTTTTGTTTGAGATAAGGTCTGATAGCAAGTTGCCCTTGAACTCTCTTTGTTGTGTTGTAGAATAATCATTTTGTACACTGTGAAGATGTGTCTTTGCCAAGGCATCTTCTGATTGGTTTAATAAAAGGCTAAATGGCCATTAGCTAGGCGCAAGGTATAGGCAAGACAGCCAGACAGAGAGGATGCTGGGAAGGAGAAGGGCAGAATCATGAGGTGTCACCAGTGAGATGCAGAGGAAGCAATGTGGGCATTACAAAGTAAAGATAACCCAGACACATAAAAGAATGTAGATTAAAGAAATAGGTTAACTTAAGTTGTAAGTGCTAGTTAGTAACAAGCCTAAGCGATGGCCGAGCTTTTATAATTAATAATAAGCCTCTGTGTCAATACTGGGGAGCAGGCAGTCCCGACAAAAGGTCCAACTACTTGTAGCCTAGATTAGTCTCCTGATACTCCTTCCTCCACTTCCAGAGTGTGGAATGACAGGTGTACACCTCCAGGCTCAGCTTTCATTGTTCATCTTTAGCTGGAGTGTTCTCTGAAATGCTGTTTTCTTCATGTCTTACAGGTTAAGTCTGTGTTGAGCTGTGAATGGCCACTTCTGCAATTAATTTTGCACTATTAAAGCTGAGATGCATTCAGACACTGTGGATCCAGACTGTGCGAATGTGTTTTCATTTACCTGCATCCACCTTCACCTTACTCCAGTTCCTCACATTTATGGTCCATGTATGGCTCACTGGCCTCAGCCTGTGTTATTCCTTCTTCGAGGAAGACTCTGTTCACCATTGTCCATGGCACCCTGGAACTTCACACCACTAACCAGTGAATGGTGCCCGACTTCCATGGCTCACTTAAAATGCACCAACTTTATGAAATGGCTCTCATCCCCACAATAAGACTGTTTCTTCCTCTTTAAGCCACAGGACACAGCCTGTGCTGTTTTCAAGGACATAAACTCTCTGTCCTTTCTAGGATGGTGGATGTCCTGAGGGAAGGGACCGTCTCTCACAGTTCAGGTGATGAGCTTGGTCTATAATTGAATGTTGAAATTCAACCCATGTTTCTGTTTATTTTCCAATGGAGTCATTGTGAGGACACCTTGACTAGCACCCTTGGCAGAACTTAGCTCATAGCCTATGGAGACCATTGGTTTGGTCTCACTTTCCCTAGCGGAGTGTGGCAACCTATGTGAGGATGATAGGGAGACCTCACGGGAGTATCTCTCCATCTCATCATGTCCCTTCCACCAGCCTGGCATGACACAGGCAAACTTTCCTGAGTTACTCTGTCAACAGACAGATGTCACCACGGGATGAGTACTTCAAGTTCCCCTCCACCTGCACTATGGTGGTTTGAATGAGAAACATCCCCCATAGGCCTAGGCATTTGAACCCCTGATTTCTAGTTGGTTTCAGTCATTGAGGAGGTTTACAAAGTGTGGTTTGGCTGGAGAATTATGTTACTGGGAATAGGTTTTTAGAGTTTTATAGCCTGGCCCACTTTCAGTTTATCTATCTATCTGTCTGTCTGCCTGTCTGTCTGTCTGTCTCTTCTTCATGCTTGCAGTTAAATATACGCTTTCTCAGATTCCTGCTGCCATGCCTATTTCTTGCTGCTGCGCCTCACCACTGTGACGAACCCGTTTCCCTTTGCAACTGTGACAGAACAGAACTAATACAGCAACTGCCATGGGTTAAGGGTAAGTTAAGTACTAGCTTGGCCAGTTGAGAGAGAGAGGGGGACAGGTCTGAGGAGTGGTGGTCTGGGATCAGTCCAGACTTCAGGATTGTGAAGATTCTAGGTCCACATTCTCAGACACCATCTCAGTCCTCCAGGTTTCCCCAGACATAAGGAGCAACTGGAGACTGGAAGGTTATGCATGCAGAGCCATCCCGTATGCCTCTGGCCAGGCTCCAAGTTCTACCAGTCTGGCTCTGTGCTCAGCAATGGCTCAGAGCACCATTGAGAATTTAATTAATGTGCCATCTATTTTCATGCCCAGATTCCTAACACAGTGGGCCTCAGCCTGGCTCACCTGCAAGCATATTGCTGCCCTACATGGTAGCTTCCTGTATGCAGGAGGGACTGTTGTTCTTCGGCCATGGCAAGCTGCGTTCTTGAGTTGGAGGATTGTGACTTCTCTGGAAAGGGAAAGGTATTGTGAAGCTGTCTAGATTGTGTTTGAGCTCCTGGGGAACAAGCACACATGTCACCATTCATTTTGACTGAAGAATGGGGAAGCCTTAGGCAATATGTGGGTGTTTGGGGACACACAAATTGTTGAAAGATTTAGTCTCAAGACATGATCTAAAGAAGAGAGGAAATTGTATCAAAAGGTTTCTAGGAGGATGCTATACTCAAGGGCCTTATGTTGGTCAGGAGTATGCCATTGTGCTTGTTTCTCTCTCCTTGATGATGGGGGTCCTACCCTCTACAGGTTTCTCTCTCCTTGATGATGGGGGTCCTACCCTCTACATGTTTCCGATCTTCTCGTCTACCTACCTTCCCCACATGCTCTCATCAGACGAACTGACCTCTGCATGGCAGTGCACTCATAGGCTCTGAGCACTTTCTTCTGGGTTTGTTGGAGTCACTCATATATCCACCAACACTGCTTAGGCTGGAGAGATGGGCCAGTGGTTAAGAGAACTTGCTGATCTTGCAGAGGTTTATTTCCCAACACCCACATGGCAGTTCCAACCACCCATAATTCCAATCCCAGGAGATTTGATGCCTTTTTAGGAACAAGACATGCAACTGGTATGCAGACATAAATGGAGGAAAAATGCTTATACACTTAAGGTTTTGAAAGAAAGAATTCAGAAAGAATTCAGATAGTAGGCTGGGACTCAGATCCATGCCTTGCTCAACCCTCATCCACCCTCATCAGAAAGGCTTGTTTTTGTAGTAGGTGGGAATTAACACAGACACTCACAACTGGACAAGTCCAGGCTTTGGAGCACTTAGTCTTTTGGTTTGTTTGTTTGTTTTATGTTTTTTTTTAAGGCAGGGTTTCTCTGTAATTTTGGAGCCTGTCCTTGGAACTAGCTCTTGTAGATCAGGCTGGCCCCGAACTTACAGAGATCTGCCTGCCTCTGCCTCCCAAGTGCTGAATTAAAGGTGTGCGCCACCACTGCCTGGTGGAACACTTAGTCTTAAACATGATATTTTCACCAAAACCTCCTTTAAGGCTCAGAAATCTATGAAGAAAAAGAGCCAGAAAGACTGTAAGAACCAGAGTTTGTAAATAACATCCAGGAAGTAGTGTCTTCCAGACACAACAGAACTAATGCAATATGAACGCACAGAAACAGTGTCAGCGTGTACAAGAATGGCACAGGTTCAAGCCAGACAGGGTCTCAGTGGAGAAGGTGAAGTGGTCACAGAGCCCCACTCCTAATCAAGAAGCTGTTTGAAGTTGATCCCTACTGGCAAAGGGAAAATCAATTGTCTCCAATGGAGTATCCAGGGCAAGTCCCATGCCTAAGAGTAGTTGCCCAACACAGAATAAACTCCATGGTTTTTTTTCATACAGGGTTTCTCTGTGTAATAGTCCTGTATGTCCTAAAACTCACTTTTAAAAAATTATTGATTTATTATATATACAATATTCTGTCTGTGTATATGCCTGAAGGCCAGAAGAGGGCACCAGACCTCATTACAGATATTTGTGAGCCACTATGTGGTTGCTGGGAATTGAACTCAGGACCTTTGAAAGAGCAGACAATGCTCTTAACCGCTGAGCCATCTCTCCAGCCCCCCTAAAACTCACTTTGTAGACTAGGCTGGCCTCAATCTCACAGAATCTGTCTGCCTCTGCCTCCCAGTACTGGGATTAAAGGTGTGTGCACCACCACTGCCTGCATTTTGACATTTTTGTCTTATGGTTTTTTGATTGTTTTGATTTTAGTTTTAGTTTTAGGGTTTTTTTATGAAAGAAAGAATATAAAGTTTGGTGGGTAGGAGGTCGAGAGGATCTGGGAGGAATTGAAGAATAAAGATGTGATCAAATATATTGTGTAGTTTTTTAAAAAATAAAAATAGAAGAAATAGAAAACTAAAAAGAAATAGTTCAACCTCAAAAGTCCACTGGAAACTTGATTTCTTTTCCCCTGTTCTCACCATGTTTTTTAGTGTACCATCACCAAACTTTCTGAATTTTTATGCCTTTCTCAGTCTGTGGTCACCAGATCCAAGTCCCTGACCTAGCCACACAGTGCCATGGTGTTTTTAGTGTTTGTTCCAGCTGGCAGCTGCTCTTGAGGCATCCATCTGTTTTTGTTCCCTCTCTTTCCACCATCCTGCATCCTGGAGGTGCTTCTGCGAAGCATGATTAATAAAAACTCAAAGAGAGAAATTAGGGTTCAACCTGAAGATCTGAAAAGCAAAGCAGCCAACCACTGGCTCTTACCTTGACCTCAGTCTGAAATGACTATCCTGTCTCCAGGAATCTCAGAATGAGACTGCGTGTCTGAGAGCTGTTTCCCCATGTCTTCTGTTCCTCTCTAGGGCTTGGATTAAAGGCATGCACCACTGGGATTAAAGGTGCATGCCACTGTGGCTACTGGGATTAAAGGTGTGTGTTACCACAACCTGGTCTATAAGGCTGACCAGTGGGAATGTTTTACTCTCTGATCTGCATGAAGTCTTTATTTATTAAAATACATTTAAAATGCCACTACACTTCTGTCTCCCCTACTTCTGCAATTCTTTCGCCTCTGCTCTACACTTTGACCCTGTCTATGCACAGACTTCCAGGCAATGTATGCCTCCCTCTCCATAGACTGGTGCTGTGTTCTCTCAGGTCCTTGTTTCTAGCCTGGTCTCTCTCTTTAAGTCTCAGTCTCGTGCCTTCTGACAGATATTGGTCTTTGGATATCCCACGGTGCCACAAGCATATTTCCAAATGAACGTACCCATTCTGAGGTCTACCACTTTCCCTTTTCCTATTCTAATCACATTAAGGTTTGTTTGGGGGCTTCTCTGATTCTTTGCAATCTCCCATGTGTTGTTTCTTTTTCCTCTTCACCGTCCCTGGCTACTTCTACCCCACCCCTTGGGTCTTCCATCAGTAAACCTTCTTTGTGTCCTAACCAGGGTGTGGCCACCCAAGAACAGCACTCTGGTGTTGTGGCACTGTAAGCAGGTAATTTTAATTTGTCTTTAGCCTCACTGGGCTGTAAGCTTCCAGTGTAGGAGCCATGGTAAGCACCCAGCGAATGTAAGCTGAATAAAAGAACTAGAGTTCAAAGTGGTAATACTATAAATATTTTCTGTGCATATTTGCATACTTAAGCAAATTTATTATCCAGGTATGCTTAACATGTAAGAGCTGCATGTTTTTAACATATATAACTTGATGCACTGGGCCTAGCACACACCTGTGAAACCATCATTGCCATTAACATCAATGACATTCAATGGATTCTGGAGCAGCAGTTTTCAAATTTGAGGATTTGACAGACAATAAAAGTTAGGACCAGTCAGAACTGGTGAGTAATATGCCTAACAGTGAATCGGCCCCTCTCCTTGGATTCTATTCCTGGGGTCAATCCCATGGCCCCCACCTTCCTAGCACAATGCTGGCCACTCTTCTGGGCCCTGCACACAACCCCAGTGGTCTTCCGCCACTCAAGCACAATCCACACCAGTCAGAACAGCTGCAAGCCACACCAATAAGATTAACAGAGACACCTCCCGCACCCCACTACACCAAAGGCCAAGCTAGGCACCAGAAGGCCAACTCTCAACATGGACAGAGACTCTTTACTAGATCAGAGCTCATGCTATCCACCAGAAATGCAGGCCACAAAGACTAGTAAATGCAAGAGGAAACAAAATCCTAGGAACAAAAGACTATCCAACAAAGACAAACTCAGAAATTAGTGACTAAAATTGCTCATTCCAAACCCAGATGTCTAAATGCCCGTGTAAAAATACAATCAACAACAGTCAGGGCAAAATGGCACTAGTGCTCAGCTATTTTAAGTCAGTAAGACAGTAAGAGTACTTCCGACGCACAAGAAAATGATCTTAAAAACAACTTTATGAAGATGATAGAGGTCACTAAAGATGAAATGGAAGACTCCCTTAAAGAAATTGAGGAAAAGACAATCAAGAATTAGAAAATATCAACAAAGGAGGCCAAGAAAGCCAAGAGAAAAATCAACAGGTGAAGGAAACTATTCATGACATGAAAATCAAAATAGAAGAAATAAAGAAAACACAAACTGAGAGAATTCAGGAAATGGAAAATCTGGATAAGCAAACAAGCATCACCAACAGAATGGAAGAGATGGAAGAGAAGAATCTCAGACACTGAGGAATCAATAGAAGAAATAGATTCATTGGTCAAAGAAAATGTTAAATTTAAAAACCTTCTAACAGAAAACATCCAGGAAAACCTGGGAAACCATGAAAGGACAAAACCTAAAGATAATAGGGTTGCAGAACATTTGCTTAATTATGCAAAGATGTGTTGCATTTGTTTATGCAGTAAAATATTTGTTTAACTCTGTAAAATTGTGTTGCATTGTTTAACTATGTAAAGATATGTTGCTGTTTTACCTTGCCTGCCTAAGACACCCAGCTGGTGTAGTAAAAAGCTAAATGGCCAATAGCAAGGGAAGAGGTATAGGCAGGACTTCTGGGCAGGGAGAGTAAGTAGGAGGAGGCATTTAGACTCAAGAAAAGAAATAAAGAGATACCAGGGAGACACCTGGAGCCAGCCAGATGTGGAGGAAGCAGGGGAGTAGGACGTACAAGAGTGAAAGAAAGGTAAAAGGCCTGAGGCAAAACATAGATGAATAGAAACAGGTTAAGTTAAGTTAAAAGAGCTATTAAACAAGCCTAAGCCAAAGCCAAGAATTCATAATTAATAATAAGTCTCTTTGTCTTTATTTGGGAGCTGGTTGGCAGCCTAAAGAAAATTGCAGTGACATAGTAGGAATAGAAGTAGAAGATCCCAGCTTAAAAACCCATAAAATGTATATAATAAAATCATAGAAGAAAATTTCCTAACCTAAAGAAAGGCATGCCCCTAATGGTACAAGAAGGGGGCTGGAGAGATGGCTCAGTTGTTAAGAGCACTGGCTGTTCTTCCACAGGTCCTGAGTTCAATTCCCAGCAACCATGTGGTGGCTCACAACTATCACTAGTGGGCTCTGATGCCCTCTTCTGGCATAAAGGTGTACATGGATTTAGGGCACTCATACATAAAATAAATCTTTTTTATTATTATTAAATATATCTTTTAAAAATCTTTTCTCATTTTACATACCTATCCTAGTTCCCACTCCCCACTCCTTCCATTCCCTCTACTTGCCCCCCTTCCAGCCCCCCATCCACTCCTCAGAGAGGATAATGCTTCCCAAGGGGAGTCAACAAAGTCTAACATCACTTTGAGGCAGGACCTAGGCTCTCTCCCTTCTATCTAGGCTGAGCAAAGTATCCCTCCAAAAAGAATGGGCTCCAAAATGCCAGTTCAAGTACTAGGGATAAATTCTGGTCCCATTGCCAGTGGCCTCACAGACTGCCCCAGCCACACAACTGTCACCCACATTTAGTGGACCTAGTTTGATTCTATGGAGGTTCCCCCACTACCAGTCCAGTGTGAATGAGGTCTCACTAGCTCAGGTCAGTTGTTTCTGTGGGTATCTCCATTACAGTCATGACCCCTTCGCTCATAAAAAAGTACAAGAAGTTTACAGAACACCAAATAGATTGGATCCGAAAAGAAAGTCCCCACGTCACATAGTAATCAAAACAGTAAACATAGAGAACAGAGAAAGAGTATTAAAAACTGGAGGGGAAAAAGGCCAAGTAACATATAAAGGCACATCTACAACAATTACACCTGACTTTTCAGCAAAGGCTCTAAAAGCCATAAGGGCCTGGACAGATGTCTTGGAGACCACAGATGATAGCCCAGACTACTATACCCAGCAAAACTTTCAGTCACCATAGATGGGGAAAACAAGATATTTCATGACAAAGTCAAATTTAAACAATACCTATCCACAATCCTATAGAAAGTACTAGAAGGAAAATTCCAAGGAAGTTAACTACACCCCAAAACATAGACAATAGATAATCTCACACCAGCAAAATCCAAAGAAGGGAAACACACAATACTACTACTACCACCACCACCACCAATACTAACAACATAACAATAAGACTAAACAATCAATGGTCATTAATATTTCTCAATATCAATGAACTCAATTTCCCAATAAAATGAC
Organism: Bramus lutescens; assembly: GCA_001685075.1. NCBI lineage: Eukaryota > Metazoa > Chordata > Mammalia > Rodentia > Cricetidae > Bramus > Bramus lutescens. Next base: position 286,297 of record LOEQ01000325.1, on the reverse strand, counting down.
ACAGGCTAATAGAATGGATATAAAACCAGGATCCATCCTTCTGTTGCATACAAGAAACACACTCAACATCAAAGATAAATACCCCAGAGTAAAAGGCTGGAAAAAAGAGTTTCCAATCAAGTGAACCTAGCAAGCAAGTTGGTGTAGCTATCCGAAATTAATCAAAAGAGATGGAGAAGGACATTTCATATTCATTTAAAATATCCACCTAGATGATGTCTTAATTCTGAATGTCTATGCCCCAAATGCAAGGGCATGCACATTGTAAAGTAAACATTACTAAAGATCAAACCACCGTCTAACCCACACTTAGTAATGAGAGACTTTTAACATCCCACTCTCACCAATGGGCAGGTCATCCAGACAATAATTGAACAGAAAAATAATAGAACTAACAGACATTATGATTGAAATGGACCTGACAGATAACTACAGATCATTTCACCCAAACACAAATATACCTTCTTGGTGTAGGGGGTCCTTCTATCTTTGTGTTGCTTTCATTGGTTAATAAAGAAACTGCTTTGGGCCTGCTGATAGGGCAGAACTTAGGTAGGTGGAGAAGACAGAACTGAATTCTTGGAGGAAGAAAATAGAAGGAGAAAGACGCCGTGGATCTGCCAGAGATGTTGGGAATTTTACCTAATAAACCACTGCCATGTGGTGATACACAGATGAATAGAAATGGGTTAAATTAAGATATAAGAATTAGCCAATAAGAAACTAGAGTTAATGGGCCAAACAGTGATTTAATTAATACAATTTCTGTGTGGTTATTTTGGGGNGGTTAAATTAAGATATAAGAATTAGCCAATAAGAAACTAGAGTTAATGGGCCAAACAGTGATTTAATTAATACAATTTCTGTGTGGTTATTTTGGGGCTAAGCTAGCCAGGCAGCCGGGATGAACAAGCAGGCCCTCGCCCTATACCTTCTCAGCATGTCTTGGAACTTTCTTTGAAATTGACCATAGACTTGGTCAAAGCAAGTCTCAACAGATACAAGAAAATTAAAATAACCCCCTGTATCAGACCTGGCTGGAGAGATGACTCAGTGGTTAAGAGCACTCTTCCTGTTCTTCCAAAGGTTCCGAGTTCAATTCCTAGCAACCACATGGTGGCTCTCAACCATCTATAATGAGATCTTTTTCTCTCTGGAGGAAGAGACCTGGTCAGTCATCCTCATAAATTTAGACCATGAAATCCAATATGGACTAGTTCAGCAGAGCCTCCATATATGGGCTGCCCATGCATGCTTCAGCATTGCCAGGGCATAAATTTCACTCATATACTTCATCCTGTCAGACCACTGTGGATTAAAGTTGGATTTCAACAACAGAAAAAACAGAAAGCCTACAAACTCACAGAAACTGAGCAGCTCTCTACTGAATTACCACTGGGTCAAGGAAGAAATAAGAAAAAGAAATTAAAGACTTCTTAGAATTCTATGAAAATGAATATATAACATACCCAAACATACAGGACATAATGAAAATGGTGCTAAGAGGGAAGTTTATAACACTAAGTGCCTGCATAAAGAAATTAGAGAATTCTTATACCAGTGACTTAACAGCACACCTGAGAGTTCTAGAATAAAAAAATAAAGCAGACATACCCAAGGGGAGTAGACAGCCGGAAATAATCAACTTAGGGCTGAAATCAATAAAATAGAAACAAAGAGAACAATGCAAAGAATCAATAAAACAGAGTTGGTTCTTTGAAAAAATCATTATTGACAAACTCTTATCCAAACTAACCAAAAGTCAGAGAGAGAATATTCAAATAAACAAAATCAGAATTGAAAAAGGGGACATAACAGATACCAAGGAATCCAGAGAATCATTAGGTCATACTTTGAAAACTTGTATTCCACAAAATTGGAAAATCTTAAAAGAAATGGACAATTTTCTTGATAGATACCACTTATCAAAATTATATATAAATCAGATAAACAACTTAAATAAACCTATAACCACCAAGGAAATAGAAACAGTCATTAAAAGTCCCCCAACCAGAAAAAGATCTGGGCCAGATGGTTTTAGTGCAGAATTCTACCAGACCTTCAAAGAAAAGTTAATACCAACACTCCTCAAATTATTCCACAAAATAGAAACAGAAGTATCATTACCAAATTCCTTTTATGAGGCCACAGTCCTTTCTGATACCCAAACCACACAAAGACTCAACAATGAAAGAGACTTACAGATCCCTCATGAACATTGATGCAAAATAATAAAATTCTTGCAAACCAAATCCAAGACATCAAAAGATCATTCACCATGATCAAGTAGTCTTCATCCCAGAGATGCAGATGAAAATCTGTCAATGTAATCCACCATGTAAACAAACTGAAATAAAAAAAAACCTAAATGATCATTTATTAGATCCTGAGAAAACCTTTAACAAAAGCCAACACCTCTTAATGATAAAAGTCTTAGATCAGGGATACAAGAGACAAACCTAAATATAATAAAGGCTATATACAGCAGTCCAATAGCCAACATCAAATTAAATGGAGAGAAACTCAAGGCAATTCCACTAAAACCACACAAGGCAAGACCGTCCACTCTCTCCATATCTATCCAATATAGAAGTTTTAGCTAGAGCAATAAGATAACTGAGGGAGATTAAGGGTATGCAAATTGGAAAGGATGAATCTAAGTATTGCTATTTGCAGATGAAATAATAGTATATTTAAGCGACCCCTAAAATTCTACCAGGGAACTCGTATAGCTTCTGTGAAGTGGCTGTATACAAAATTAACTAAAAACAATCAGTAGCCCTCCTATATACAAATGATAAATGGGCCAAGGGGAAAAAATCAGGATAACAACACAATTTCCAATAGCCACAATTATAACTCTAACCAAGCAAATGAAAGACTTACATGATGGCTCAGAAGAGATGGCTCAGAGGTTAAAAGCAGTGTCTGTTCATCCAGAGGACCTGGGTTCAAATCCCAACACCCACATGGCAGCTCCTAACTGTTTGTAACTCCAGTTCCAGGGACTCTGACACCTTCACACCAGTGCACAAAAAATAAAGTTAAATAAGAGAAATAAACTTATATGTCAAGAATTTCAAATTTTTAATAAAGAAAATGGAGAAGAAATCAGAAGATGGAAAGATCTTCCATGATCATAGATCAGTAGGGTTAACATAGTAAAAATGGCCATCTTACCAAAAGCAATCTCAATCTACAGATTCAATACAATCTCCATCAAAATTCCATCACAATTCTTTACAGACCTAGACAGAACAATACTCAACTTTATATGGAAAAAAACTCAGGTTAGCAAAAACAATCCTGTATAATAAAAGAACTTCTGGAGTTATCACCATCTTCGATTTTAAGCTATGCTAGAGAACTATAGTAATAGAAACCGCAGGATATTGGCGTAGAAAATCAATGGAATTGAATCAAAGACCCAGAAATTTAATCCACATACCAATGAACACTAGATTTTCGACAAAGAAGCCAATATTGTACAATGATAAGAAGAAAGTGTCTTCAACAAATAGTACTGGTTTAACCGGATGTGTGCATGTAGATATGCATACGGATCCATACATTACCTTACACAAAAGTCCAAGTGGATCAAAGGCCATCATAAAGCAGATACCCTGAACCTGGTAGGAGAGAAAGTGGTGGATAGCCTTGAACACATTGTCACAGGAGATAACATCCTGAACAGAACTCCAATCATGCAGGCACTAAGATCAATAATTGACAAATGGGACCTCACGAAACAGAAAATCTTTCATAAGGCAAAGAACACTGTCAAAGGTTCAAAACAGCAGATCACAGAATTGGAAAGGATCTTCACCAAACCTACATCTGATAGAGGGCTAATATCTAAAATATATAAGGAACTCAAGAAATTAGTCCTCGAAAATTCAAATAATCCAATTAAAAATTGGCATTCAGATCCAAACACGGAATTCTTTTTTATTAATTTTATTGAGCTATACATTTTCTCTGCTCCCTTCCCTGCCTCTCCCTTCCCCTTTTATCCTCTCCCATGGTCCCCATGCTTCCAATTTACTCAGATCTTGTCTTTTTCTACTTCACATGTAGATTAGATCCATGTATGTCTCTCTTAGGGTCCTCATTGTTGTTTAGGTTCTCTGGGATTGTAAATTGTAGGCTGGTTTTCCTTACTTTATGTTTAAAAGCCACTTATGAGTGAGTACATATGATATTTGTCTTTCTGGGTCTGGGTTACCTCACTCAATATGAGGTTTTCTAGCTCCATCCATTTGCCTG
>LOEQ01000325.1:271213-281827 GCA_001685075.1 Bramus lutescens | reverse complement strand
GAACATTTCCTTAAGTGTCTTTCAGTCATTTTAGATTCCTCTGTTGAGAGTTCTCTATTTAGGTCTGTACTCAAGTTTCTTATCGGATTATTTGTTCTTTTGATGACCAATTTCTTGAGTTCTTTGTGTATTTGGGAGATCAGCCCTCTGTCTGATGTGGAGCTGGTGAAGATCTTTTTCCATTTTGTAGGCTGCCCTTTTGTCTTGTTGACATGTTCTTTGCTTTACAAAAGCTTTTCAGTTTCAGGAGGTCTCATTTATTAATTGTTTTTCTCAGTGTCTGTGCTACTGGGGTTATATTTAGGAAGTGGTCTCCTGTGCCAATGAGTTCAAGTGTACTTCCCACTTTCTCTTCTGTGAGGTTCAGTGTGGCTGGCTTTAGGTTGAGGTCTTTGATCCATTTGGACTTGATAAACAGGGAATTCTTAACAGAGGAATTTCAAATGGACAAGAATCCCTTAACGAAATGTTCAACATCCTAAGCGATTAGGGAAATGGCACAGAGATTTTATTTTACTCCTTTCAGAATGGCCAAGATCAAAAACACAAATGACAGGTCATGCTGTAGAGGATGTGGAATAAGGGGAACACTCTTCCACTGCTGGTGAAAGTGCAAACTGGCACAGCTACTTTGGAAATCAATAAGGTGGTTTCTTAAAAAATTGAGAATCAATCTACCACACGACACAACCAAAACTGTCCTGGGCATATACCCATATACACTCTATCATACCACAAGGACACTCAATTATGTTCATATCAGCCTAATTAGCCATTATCTGGAAACAACCTAGATGTCCTTCAACCAAAGAATGGACAAAAATAAATGTGCTCCATTTACACAATGGAATATTACTCAGCTGTTAAAAACAATAACATCAGAAAATTTGCTGGCAAATTATGGAAATAGAAACAATCATTCTGAGTGACATAACACAGACCTAGAAAGATGCACATGGTATGTACTCACTCATAAGTGGATATTAGCTATAAAGTAAAAGATAATCATACTACAATCCACAGAGCCAGAACAGCTAAGTAATAAGGTGGTCTCAAGTGGGGGTGCATGAATATCACTGTGAAGGAGAAATAGAATGAACATTGCCAGTGGACAGGGGGAGAGGTCTACAAGTGGGGTGGGGATGGGAAGAGGAGGGATCAGCTGGGGGAAGGGATGGAAGGAGAGAGTACTTGGAAAGGCAGCTGGAATGGGGGCATCTCTGGGATGAACTAGAACAATGGAAACTACCAGGAATCCATGAGGGTGACCCTAGCTAAGACTGAGCAATTGGGGATGTGGAGCCTGAACCAGCCATCTCCAGTAATCAGGCAACACTTCTAGTGGAGGGACTGCGACACCAGCCCAGCCACAAACCCTTCCACCTACAATTAGTCCTGTCTGCAAGATGTGCTGGGGTAAAGATGGAGCAGAAATTGTGGGAGTGGCCAACTAATGACTTGCCCAGCTGGAGACCCATACCCCAAGAAGGAGCTCACCCCTGAGGGTCAGGACCCAGAGGCAGGATACCCCAGGGACCTAGGATAGAACCAAACATGACTGTCAATGAAAGAAAGAAGACAAGTCAACAAAGTGATTCCTAGTGATATTCTGCTATAGTCATAGATCGGTGTCTACCCCAACCATCATCAGAGAAGCTTCACCCAGTAACTGATGTAAACAGGTGCAAAGATGCACTGCCAAACATTAGGTAGAACCTGGGGAACCCTGCAGAAGAGGGAGAGGAAGGATTGTAGGAGCCAAAAGGGTCACAGGAGCCCACAGAGACTGAACTGACTATCAGGGAGCATGCATGGGACTGACCTAGGCCCTCTGCATGTATGTTAAACTTGTGTAAATTGGTCTTTGTGTGAAATTCCTAACAGAGAGAGCAGGGCCCGTCTCTGTCTCTACTGACTCTGTTGCTTGCTTTTGGTACCATTTCCTCCTACTGGATTGCCTCATCCAGCCTTAATAGAAGAGGCGGTGCCTAGTCTCACTGCAACTTGATCTGCCATGACTAACTGATATCCATGGGAGGTCTGCCTGTATCTGAAGAGAAACAGAGGAGGAGTGGGTGGGGCAGAGTGAGGAATTGGGAGGAGGAGGAGAAGGAGGGGGAACTTTGGTTGTGATATAAAAACAAACAAAATAAACAGAAGAAAAACAATAAGTATTAGAGGAAAAATGTAAACTGGATTCAAATATCCAACTTTAAAATTTCTATGTTAAGGGTAATTCCATGTGACAATTCCATGGAAGACAAAAGTTTTAGACCAAAATAATAGGAGGGAAGTATTTTAGAATAAAAAGTAGCTTAAAGAAAATTCACTAGATATAACCAGTTGTGGATTTTTTTTTTTACCCTGAACACTTATTTGTAGAGAGATGCCTGTCTATGCAGAGGTAGTTCACATGCTTTCTTCAAGGACAACATAAAATCTTGAGAGGATGAAGATGGAGGTTTGAGCTGTGGCTTGAAAGGGGTGTAATAGGTGGCATGTAGACTGGGGTCCTGGTGAGGGGAGTATGAAGGCTTGAGTTCTCAAAATACAGCCAGTGGAATGCAGCTGGACAATGGGGAATGCCTGAATTGGCAAGCTGGAGACCCAGGAGAACCCATGGTGAGCCCCCACACTGAGTCACCTCTTCTGCCAAATGAAGAAACATTCAAATAATGTGTGCTGATGGCATTTTTAATACAAAGGGCAGTCAATTAATATGTTGACTCACATATGATTAATGTTACAAAGTATGCTTTGTCACTGGGGTCTTGAAGGTCTGATTGAAGCAACCAAGGCATCTATGTGTACTTGCTAGCCACAGTTCGATGGCATTCCTGAGTGGAAACTGTTGTCATGGTCTTTTAGGTTTCTTCATTCTCCTTCATCATCCTGGCAATAGCATTTTTGCTGTCAATAAATGTTAATATACATGGAGTATATAATGGGGCTTGAAAATACAATGAAACATGGACCACAAAGTTATTTACTCTTAACAGGGCAGACATTTGTTAAAGAGGCAACTAGCACAGCATTTAAAAAGTCCAACAGGACTCTGCTTGTTGAAAGTGACTTTAGCCATGCAGCCTCCTGTGATATCCACGATTGCGCACAATTAAGGGTTAGAACCATTTGGAGTTGCTCTTGCTTCTGGAATGCAGTACAATTCAGATGCATTCCCTGGAATATTAACCCACCAACTGAGAGCCACTGTCCTCTTAGGTTTACAACTAGAGTGCTTTGTTGGGACCAGACAAAAGGGCACATTAGTAGACCATGGTTTCATTCATTAATAGATGCTGTGATGCTGGAAAAAGATGGTCTCCAGCTCTCACCTAGATGGAGGATGTGGGTGTTATGTAAGTGTGCACATGAACACACTCTTGCACACATATCAGCCTCTGAACAATAGAAGGCTGTCATGTGTCATATACAAGCAGGGTGAGATGGGACAGGGAAGTGTTGGTTTGGAAACAACAGCACTCAGTTAAGGTTGTGATGCCCTTCTGTGGTAGAGGGTGACAAATGGTTGCATCTGGGAGGAGACACATGGTTGGCATCAGGAGAAGGGCCTAGCCATCAACTCACTGACAACGCTATTAGCAAGTAGATAGCACTTCCAGTCTGAAGTTCAGGTGAAGGAATGGTCACAGGGAGGGCCCCAGTGTCCTCCATGCTATTGGATTGGACAAGGTGAAGAGAGACAGTATCCAGGTGGCCCTGAATATAAAGTCATCCAGTATGCCAATACCAGCACAGGGGGCAGAAGTCAGTTAGCACTGGGCTTTGGGCTGAGAGATCACTGAATTGTGTGTCCTCTGAGATCATCCAGTGACATAATTCTCAGCACTTTGGGGATAACAGAATCCCATTTTAAAATTCATCATTAAAGCTCTAGTTAAAGCACCTAACCCAGCTCTGTGGGATGGGAGGTGAGGCCTGGAGCCTTGCCCTGTTACTGTTTCTCCAGCCCCTTGGACCCAGAGTTATGCACCAGGATCTGGAGTTCATGGGGCCACAGCCTGAGTACTATCCTGACTAAGGGGTGAAACTAGGGACCATCCTGAGTACCATCTGGCTGGCAAGAAACATGGCAGCCAGCAACTCTCTATGAAAACTGAGTTTCCATCACCATAGATGCTCCTAATGGGCCGATTCCAATGATTAAAGTGTAGTCGGGTTTGCCAGCAAGGTCTGCAAACTTTCCTAGAGTGAGGCATTACTGTAGTGTTCTGGTTTCATTCCAGGTAAATTTCTGGTGGTTACATGTGAGATATGGCCTAGACAGTAATATCTCAAGCCCCTTCACGCATGTGGCCCCCAATTCATAACCTTAAACTTCACCATAGTTTTCCCTCTTGGGTTACTGATGAGGAGCTAACTTAGATTTTGTCTCTCTATAACCCTGTACTTCTTGGAAAGTGCTAGTTGGTAGCAATATGCTCACATAGTAACTGGTAAATAACCTGGGGACATGAGCACCCCTGAAAACTCCTGGGGCCCTGAAGTTTTGTGGAGCCTTTTTTTTCTGTTCTTCCTTAGCTCCTGTATCCAGTAGTACATACCTAGCTCATACTGGAAACTTACACTCAATTCAGACCATTGGCAATCTTCTTAAGCAACAAGTGTATCTGAATCCATTGCCTGTGGCTAGTCCATATTTGGCCAAAGATAACCATAAATATGACCCAACACAAAGTACTAAACATCGTGAGGGGTTTGGCTTTTGGTTTTGGTCAGTAGTTCAGTTGCCCATTCTGAAGCATGAACTTTGTAGGTAACATCCTAGCTCAATGACCAGATACTGGGCACACTTGCTAGATGCATTGCAAGAAATCCCAATCTTGATGATAGGCTGAGCTTGGAGCTGATCCACTCTGCTCCACCCACAGTGTCCTGCTTCACTTCTCTGGCCTTTGCCTTCTACTTTATGGATCGGAATTTGGAAAAGTTTGATGGAATGAAAAGGATCACTGTCTCCATTTTATGACTGTCCTTAACAAAGGCTTCCCAGACTGAGTCTTACAAGGGACTCTGTGAAAGCCCATTGAGTAAATGATATGTTGGTTGTTTGTACTTCTAAGCAGAAATGGGAAGACTTGCCAGCTTTCCTTGTAGATACTAAGAACATGGGCCACCAAACCTGTCCAGGGATGTGCTTTGACCTTGGTAGTTCTTCATTTGAAATTATTTGGAAACTATTATTACTATTGCTGTTTATTGTCAGAAATGGCAGCAAGCACAGAGTCATCATGATAAAGTACTCCTGCTGGAACTATTGCTTCAGAGGAAGTCTGCCTTTGCAGCGCACAGCCTGAGAGTGTAGGTAGCCATTTATATTAATGGATCCCAAGGACTAGTATGTTAAATAAACAGCATTCATCTTCCAGAGATGACACCACTGGGGCTCCTAGATCAAGACAAGACAGCAATACAAACTCCTGAACATGGCTCAGATCACTTAGCCTTTGACATTAACAAAACAATGATAACTGTTCTTATGCAGCCATCTTTCTCATTGCTGGGGCTGTAGGAGCTCTCCTTTTGAGGCTGGGAAACTCAGGGTTTTGGGAAAAGTCCTTATGTCTGAGGCTGGGGCTTGGAATGTGTCTCTCAGCCTAAGCCATGGTGAGCTCTGCCTCAGCATCTCTGGCCAGTGTCAGAGTCTGTATCTATTTCTTAATGTTAACCACTGAGAGGACTGGAGATGATACACCGTGAGCCCAGGTTAATCTCCCAGAATTACCTCGACGCTACACCCACCCATCTTAGCAACTCGGCCCCATTGCCTGCCATGAATGATGTTACATGTAGATGCTTGTGAGTACATGGTCTCTCCGAAACCCCCAAACCCACACCCTTACCCCTAATGTGGGAGAGAGGGCTGAATCTGCCTGAAGTCAGCAGGCAACTAGCAGACACACCAGAAATGTGTAATGGAAAATGACAGTAGAAAAGATATTGTACATCTGCCTCAATCTGAATATGAGTATCTGAAATTCAAGGTCAAAATTGAGGTGAAGTCCATACTATGAGAAATGAAACAGGTTTTAGTTCTCAGGAGGAAGCTCAGTTTTAGAGCTGAATGCAGAAGACCCTCATTTTGAAGGTTTTCTGTGAGTCTTCAAAGTCCATTGCAGTGTACTTGAGAGTCGTGAGTACAGCAAGACACCTTTTAATGTTGTGTGCCTTCATCTGTCCACTATAAGAGCAGGGCTGGGTTCTAGTCCACAGCAGGAAATACCCCATTGAGACTTTGAGACTGTTCTTGCAGATCTAGAGCAGGATCAAAAGGCCAGGGTTGCAGAGAACACTCATAAGACCTTAGGATTCTCTCCTGAACTACCAAGGGATTCTTGCAGCAGGTGGGAACAGTGCTCCTGGCCATTCCAGCCATGGTTCTGGGGGCCTAGCATGCAGCCTTGAGCCCCTGCTTAGAGATAGGAGTGCAAATCTGGGGCAGCACTGTTTCTGATTCTTATGGTACATAGAGTTTGAAAGCTGTGTGCCTATGGTGGCCCCATCCAGATTCCAAGGAGCACAATAGACAGCCTGGGACCTAAGAGGATCCTGGTCACAGGGAACTTGCTGTTGCTGATCCTATCAGGGCAGAGCACTGTGGAATAATGCTCTTGTACACTGTAAAGATTTGTCACTTGTATTAGTTTAATAAAACACTGATTGACCAGTAGTCAGGCAGGAAGTTTAGGCGGGGCCACCAGACTAAGAGAATTCTGGGAACAGGAAAGGCAGATGCAGAGGAAGCAGAATGAGAATGCCTCAGAGATAAGGTACCAAGTCACGTGGCTAAACATTATGGGTTAATTTAAGTTGTAATGGCTAGTTACTAATAAGCCTGAGCTAATAGACCAAACAATTCATAATTAACCTAAGCCTCTGTGTGTTTCTTTGGAACTGAATGGCTGCAGGACCTGGCAGAACAGAAACTTCTGTCTACAGCAGAGCCTTGTGGAACCACAGGAGTGGCACTGAGTGTGAGAACTACAGAGCCACCACATATTGTCCCAGCCTGGAGATTCTCAGCAACAAGACTCCACTGGAAAACTTAATGGGGCTAAGCTCTAGGATGACCCAGAGTTTGAAGAGTCCATGGCTTTGCTTTGTCAGGTTTTGGATAAACCCTGATTCTTTCCTTCTTGCCTATTTCCTCCTTCCTGTGCCTGCCTCACCATTGTGTTTGGGCCAAGTCTGACATGTATACTGTAGGCTCACAGCATGAAAACGCTATCTCAGGGTGAAGCACATCTCAAGGCTATCTGTGTTTAAGGGGAGACTTTGGACTTGGGGCTTTTGAGTTGATGCTGAGGTGGGTTAAGACTTTAGGGCTATTGGAGTGACGGTGTATATGAAGGACTTAAGTTTTAGGGTGGGATGCTATGGCTTGAATGTGGGTTCCGAAGTTGATGTGGGAAACTGTATTAGTTTCCTTGTTGCTGTGGCAAAACATCTGGAAAAGCAACTTAAAGAAGGAAAGGCATGGACTGCCAGATGTGGTGCAGAAGCTAACAGTATATGCTGCTTTTCTAGAGACCCAAATTCAGTTCTCAGCATCCACATCAAGCAACTCACAACCATCTGTAACTCCAGTTCCAGGGAACCCAGTGCTCTGGCCTCTCTGGGCATCTTTGTTCATGTGCACACATTCATATGCACACACACACACACACACACACACACACACACACAACTAAAAATAATAAATATTTAAACAAATAAGCAAGGGTGTTCTTAGTTTGCTCCTTTGTGGCTGTAAAAACAAAACCACAAAAGAAACAGCAACAACAAAGCACTCTGATTGGAGGCAATTTAGGGAAGAAAGGGTTTATTTTACTTTACAGCTTCCAGTCATAGTCCATTGCTGAGGGAAGTCAGGCCAGGAACTCGAGTAGGAACTACAGACAAATATAACATACTGATCACTTGCTGGTTCACATGTATGCAACTTTTTTATGTAGCCCAGGCTCACCTGTCTCACTATCCAGGGATGTGCTGCCTACAGTGGGTGGGGGGCCTTCCACATTAATCATCAGTCAACATAAGCTCTTACAGGTCGTTCTGATACAGGCAATTCCTCAGTTGAGGTGCCCAGGTGGTCTAGGTTGTGTTTCATCTAACAGTACAAACTGCCAACACAAGAGTTTACTGTGGCTCCCAGGCTGGCATACAGTCTGTCATAGCAGGGTGATATGTCAGCAGGAGTCTCAAGCAGGCTAGTCATATTCTACTTTGAGAAATGAGTGCTGCTGCACAGCCCATTTGTTCTATTTTCCCTTTTCACTCAATCTTGGACCCTGACTCACAGGATGATGCTAACTACATTCAGGGTGAATCATCCTGTCTCAGTCAAACCTCTTGAAAATGCTTTTAAGATAGCCTAGAGTTGCACCTAGGTCATTCTAATCTGTTGAGTTGAAGATCATCCATCAAAGAACTAAATATTTGTTTTTAAACATTTATTTATTTTTATGTGGTGTTTTGCCTGCATGTATGTCTGTGTGAGGGTGCCAGATTCCCTGGGACTGGAGTTAAAGACAGTTGTTAGCTGCCATGTGGGTGCTGGGAACTGAAACCTGGTCCTCTCGAAGAACAGTCAGTGCTCTTAACCGCTGAGTCATCTCTCCAGCCCTGAAACTAAATCTTAAATGCAATAGTGCTGAGAGGTAGTATCTTCATGGAATGTTTAATATGGCTATGTTAGGGTGGGCTTATTAGAGGCAGGTGTGCCCCTGTTGTCTCCCTCCCTCCTTCTTGATGTTCTCTGGTCCTTTATTCTTCTGCTGTCCGTGGGACGACAGCACAAAGGCCCTCACCAGTTGCTGGTCCATTGGTCTTGGATGTGTCAGCCTCTAGGACTGTGAGAAGTAAATCTGTTCTCCATAGATTGGCATGTCTGGAGCAGCCTCTGTACAGAACAAGATGGAATAAGACACCATGGGAAGCTGAACCATCGAGACATGATATAAGGACCAAGTGTGATGTCCTCTGATGAGCTGCTTTGAGCCAGTATGCTTTGCCTATGTGTGATCAAGAAGTACTTCCAAGAATACAGGGTGATATGTGTCTTAAATACAAACTGATTCTGAGAGGTACTTGAGTAATTACAAAGTACTGAAAACTGTCAGTGGCTGATATCATTTATCCATTGTGTTATGACGCCACAAAGAAAATAAATCTGTCTTAGAACTGCTCTTAAAATGCACAATTCTGTGGTTGCATGAAAGGACAGGAGGTATGCCATTCTTCTGTTGAAGTACCTGAGGCCACTGAGGGAACCTTTAATTGAATTACTGACCCATCACTGCCCATTGATCATTGGAGTTCCTTGCATGTCAGATGTGGGGCTGTCATTTGGGTAGCTGAGCAAAGCTTTGCATGGCAACTAGGAAGAAGACAGGGTGAGATAAAGGTAGGTAGGGAGGTTGGTAGGTAGATAGGTAGACAGACAGACAGACAAACAGACAGACAGACAAACAAACGGACAGATAAATAGATATAGACAGATAGACAGATAGAAAGAATTTGGCTGGGCTTCTGGTGTCACCTTCACAGGCATACCACCAAAGACCTAACCTCTGTCCACTAGGACCACCTCCTAAAGCTTCTGCCATTTAGCATTACAGGCTAAAGATCAAGCCTTCAGCATATGGGGCTCTGGGCATGCTGAATATCCAAACCACAATGTCTTATTACTGCATGTCTCAGGACATGGAGGCTTAAGGAATCTATGAGAGTGATAGGATGTTGCCTAGTTGTTCCATCTATTTTGTTTTATGATTTGGAGAAAAAAAATCCCTGATAACAAGATTTTGTTTACAGAGCAAAATCTATGATCATGTTGAGATCCTTGCTGGTATGGAAAGTTCTTCAGGGCAGGTTGCTTGAGTCTTGTCCCCTTCCCTTCCCCTCCGCAGCAGGCACACCTGATGTGTGACTGGAACTTTGTCCATATCTGTGTGATGGCTGCCATGAGAAGAAATCCCAGTGGGTGTCTGAGAGGAAGACTGCTGTTATGTGCAGTTATGTGATTGTCATAACAGTGGAGCCAGGAACACTGGGCTCAAAACAAAAACAAGTGGGCGGGTGGTGATGGATCAACCACTCAGACCTCTCCAGGGTCCCCTAGGCTGTGCACATCCCTGCTACCAGAGGCTGTTTGAAAGGTAACTCCCTAATTTGCTACATACAATTTTAATGTCTCTAAATATCTGAGGAAGACTTCCTTATAGCTATGGAAGCTTTAAATTCCTAATTGTAAAAAATGCCTCCAAACCCTTCAAGTGAGTCTTTAGGTGACAGGTAATTGGCTGTTTGCCTGCTGTTTTGTATCGATTTAACTCTATGCCAATGGACACAGGTGTGCCGGCTGTCTCTTCTCAACTTCCAAGCTCAGTGTTTGGCAAAGACAAGAAATTGTTGCATAATAAGATTCTCCCAGCCCCCCTTTTCAGGTTTAGCCTAAAGTCTTTTTAGTGGTTGTGTCTGAAACCTTTGTAGTGAACCAGACTGCTTTTCTGAGTTACATTTCAATTAGACTGCACTTACGGAAACAGAGCCCATAGGGATCGCCCCCCTTCTCTCTCTCTCTCTCTCTCT
>LOEQ01000325.1:237081-264106 GCA_001685075.1 Bramus lutescens | reverse complement strand
ATTGAGTGAGGTAACCCAGACCCAGAAAGACAAATATCATATGTACTCACTCCTAAGTGGCTTTTAGACATAAAACAAAGAAAAACCAGCATACAGTTCACAATCCCAGAGAACTTAGACAACAATGAGGACACTGAGAGAGACATACATGGATCTAATGTACATGGGAAGTAGAAAAAGACAAGATATCCTGAGTAAATTGGGAGTATGGGGACCATGGGAGAGGGTTGAAGGAGAGGGGAGAGGAAGGGAGGGGAGCAGAGAAAAATGTAGAGCTCAGTAAAATCAATAAAAAGAAGAACTCAGGAAGAAGCTCCTGGGTACTGATCCAAGACAAGCTACAAGTTTGGAAGTGACCGCCACCTCATCCTGGGTATAGTCTGAGGGACTCCCTTTGAGAGATCTTTCACTCTCAGCCTGCAGGGGTCATGAGTCAGGGCTGTGTGCCTCTGTTGAGACTGCCTAATTGTTAGGATAGTCTGCTTGATAACTTCCTATGTGTTGTGTTTTCAAACCACTTGTGCTGACCAGTTTTATGTCAACTTGACACAAGCTGGGGTTATCTGAAAGGAAAGAGCCTTAATTGAAAAAAAAGCCTCTGCAAGATCTTGTAGGGCATTTTCTTAATTAATGATTGATTAGGGAGGTCCCAGTCCATTGTGGTTAGTGTTATACCTGGGTTGGTGCTGGGTTCTGTAAAAAAGCAGACTGAGCAAGCCATGAGGAGCAAACCAGTAAGCAGCTCCCTCCATGGTCTCCGCATCAGCTCCTGCCTCCAGGATCCTGTCCTGTTTGTGTTCCTGTCCTTACTTCATTCAGTGATGAACAGTATTGTAGAAGTGTAAGCCAAATAAACCCTTTCCTCCCCACAAAAATGAAAGGAGTTATGCATAGAAGATTGGATGGAACCATAATTTTAGAAATGAACTGTGGATCTGGGGGAGAGGGGAGGTTGGAAGGGGGCTAGAAAGAGTAGAGGGTGGGGAAGCTGTGCTTAGGATAGAATATATAAGAGAAGACTAAAAAAGTGACCTGTAGTTTATGTGAAGTGATTCAATATTGGAAACATATTATAATAGACTATAGGTATATATTTTAACCTTTCGAGA
The DNA here is from genome assembly GCA_001685075.1 of Bramus lutescens. Lineage (NCBI taxonomy): Eukaryota > Metazoa > Chordata > Mammalia > Rodentia > Cricetidae > Bramus > Bramus lutescens. The sequence continues at coordinate 262,997 of LOEQ01000325.1, read as the reverse complement.
AACCCCTGAAATTTTAGAAATATGTAGCTGAAAAGTTAGTACCAAAATATACCTAAAGTCTTTGGTGAAACTAAAGGGGACAATGTAGGAGAGCCAGAGAGTCAGGGAACAAGGAGTAAGATGGTAGCTCCTGAACTTTGCCTTATTAGTGACTAGAAGAAATATAAAAGGATTAGCATACCAATTAGAACTGGCTACATATGTTCACACACAGCTGAACCAGCAATGATGGGCAGAGAGAACAGTAGGGGCTGGGGATGCCTAGTGGTAGAGTATTGCCTGGAATGTGGGAGGCCATGGTTTTAATTGTGGCAGCAAATTCAAATAAAAAGGTCCTAAACAAGCAGAAAAATCAAGATAACAACAACAAGCCCAACAAAACTAGACAAAGTAGAATATATGATAAAGCATGCTGCCAAAGGGCAAGTTAGACACTCCATGAGTAGAAAGTAACAATTACATCTCTGTGTCAGCTTAGTAACAAATACATCAGCCAAAAATGAGGGGGTAGATACTGCACTATTTTTTAGTTCTATTTTCAATATTTGTTATAAAACTATAATATAAAAATCAATAAACAATATTTATATATGCAAAGTTAAAATTTAATCTAAATCACAGAATCTAAATGGCTTATCTGGTAGTTATGGGAACCTGCATCATTCACAAGCCCACTGTTTATCAGGGTGGACAATGCCTGAAACAGCTCTCCATGCATCTGAAATGACCCATGTTTCTTCTGACCACAGTGGAGCAGCATTGAAGTCAGCACTAGTAGGGACTCCAGGAAAAGCCTCAGCCATTTTTCATGCTATATGAACTTCTGTAAGTCATGCATATCAAAGCAGGATTTTTAGTGGGAAAAATCAAGTCAAACTGAATGAAAATGAAAATACACATAAAATTTTATGACTAAAACCATGTTTTGAAGAAGATATTTAATTCTGTAATGATAATCTTAGATGACTTAGAGCAATGATCTGAGAAATTTCAGAGTTGTCCATTAGATGCAAAGGAGATAGCAGGAAGGGCCAGTGGAGATCACAGATAAATGCACAGAACAGGAGACAGCACAAGCAAATGAGGACAGACAATACCCAACCTGGCCTTTGAAAACACTAACACCATGCCTCAGCTCTTCCCAAGAATAATTCAGAAGAAACACAGAAAACAGAAACTAATAGTGCTGCTAAAAAATGATTTTAGATTGGACCAACATCAAAAGTAAAACAAAATATAACAGCTTCAATGAAATGCACACTCATTTATTGATAATTTATTAGTTAATAAAATATGACAAATGAAAATGGAAAAATCTCCAAAAAAGCACTACTTGTTAAAAAATGATACAGGATAAAAGCCAAGCATCAAATACTAAACTTTCTATCAAAATAACTTCCCCAAAGAGAATCCCCAAAGAAGAAATCATAGCAATTATATAATATTCTTTTCTAAAAACAGAAAAAGAATATTTCCTAATGCATATTAAGAGGTTGTCAAGATCAGACAAAGGAACCAGAAAAACAAAACTGGACATAGACACTGGCATCTGTAATAAAACCTTAGCCCACTGAACCCAGTGACACAGAAAATGATAGTACATTACAGCCTTTATCCTAGGAAGTTGATTCAATACTTGAAAACCAACATGGTCCCACTAAAGCAACTGGATAAAGTAGAAAGCTGTCTGTTCACCTCAGAGAGAAAGTGTTTGACAGATATTTAAACCCGTTCAAGATAGAAGCTCTTAAGAAATTAGGACCAAGAGAATTGCACTCCTTTGGTGCGATAAAAGAACCTTGTGACCCAGTACTTAATGTTAAGAGATGGAGCGCTCGTCCCTCAGCCTGGGAGCAGGGCAAAGGTCTCTCTGTCATTACTTCCATTCGGCATCGGACTGGAGAGCCCAACTAGTGTGTAAAGGCAAGAGAAAAAAAATAAAAGGCATGCATAGTAGATACCAAGAAGCAAACTTGTCCTGTTTGCACAGGAGACCCCAAATATTGACAAGACAATAAAACAACGCAATGGAAAAGCATTATCAGAGAAAATATGTGCATTTAACAAGGTTTCAAAATGCAAAAACACCTGGATTTTAATTTATTAATTAGCCACAAAAATAAAAAATAAGATCAGTTCATGTGAAATAACCTCAAAAATCATGAACCACTTAGAAATAGAGATAATAAAAAATGCGGAGCACATCTACATTGAAAACTATAACACTGCTGAGAGAAATGAAGGATGCCCAAAGGAATGAAAATATGTACTGTGTGCATGAGTGGCTGGCAACCATCTCTGATATGAACTGAGGATTCTATATGTCACAATTATAATCCCATAAAAGTTTAAAAAGCTGATCCTAACATTGGTATTATTAGAAGGACAAAATAGACAATAGTTTAGTTTAAAAAGTGGGTAAACCCACGTGCTGACTTCGTGTGTTAGGAGATACAGTCGCCAGACTGCTCTTGGAGCACTGAGCCCACACTAGTGAGAGTCATTGACTTTTAACCAAGTCACCTAAGACATTTAACAAGAAAAAATATTGGCATGTGAGACTGGGGTACTGTGGTACCCATGCACAAAACAAGCAAAAACCCAAACGATTCAGTAAAACCCAGCCTAACTCACATCATGACAAGTTGTTTTGGATCACAGGCATCAAAGTAAAAACTGAATTATGAAGATTTCATAAGCAAACACTGGGAACCGTTTCCATAACTTGGGGATAGGTAATTGTCTGCTACGGCACATAAAGCAATATCCGCAAGAGAGAAGACAGAACCAATCAAAGTGCACAGAAACCTTCTGTTCTTAAAGAGATGGGTTAAAAAGAAAATGGATAGGTCCACTTAGGAGGAGACAATCCAAATGCACATGGATAACAAGGATTGCACTAACAGTATGATCCGCCCACTAGCCAATAAGAAGAAAACAAGTTCTTCTAGGTAATGGGGGAAGGATCTCAGTAGTCAGGGACATAATGGAGGTTATGCAGTGGCAACATGAGCCCATAAAGACTCACCCAGTGTCGTGATAACCAGGAAGACGGCGTTGAGGTCATGAGCCTACACCACTACGCATCCACTAGCTGCACTAAGATGGTGAAAAGTTCACATTTCTGGAGGGCATTTAAATAGTAGTATCCCTTAATATTTTTTGTCAGTTTCTGATAAAAAATTAAACACATACTGACTCTTTGTTACAACAGTGGCATTTCTATGTTTCTTATGAGTTAGGCAAGCAAATAGAACCAAAGGAGAGCCCACATGTGGCATGTCTGTATCTTTATCCTTGATGTCTAGTCCCAAGAAGAACTCAGTGGCTCCTGGTGGGTGAAAGATGAATAGACAGGTATAGTTCCCCATGCCCAGAATACTACCAGCCTGTTGGTAGTGTCAGCTGTGGGTAGTCACAGGAAGTGGGTGGAGGGCATTGCAAAGCTGGGAGATGGTTCCCGAGAGCTCCTTAGAGCCTAACGCCAGGTCTGCGTATCTCATCAGGAGGCGGCGCCATCTCTAACTTCCCCGACTAGGTGCCTCAGTTACCAGATCTTGCTGCTCTTGGGTAGGTGTCAAGAACTGTCCCTCTGGAAACAGAATGCAGGACCACAGAGGCCTGTATATGTGCAGGACAGGGTGTTGAGCGAGAGAAGCCAGGGCAGAGCCAAGCAGGGCTGAGTACCAGAGGAATGCTTATCCAGCCTTGCTCCCCTCCCCCCACAGGGCTCCAGGCTACTGTGAGGATCTCAGTGAAGATGAGGACTCAAGAAAAGGCAGGCTATGTATCATGTGACAGGGTTTCAGAAACTCCACTGCATCCAATTCATGCAAAAGAAAAACAAATCAGTCATGGGACAGTGGGTTTGGGGGCAGCAGGACTCATCTGTGTTCAGATTATAGACCTGGACCAGGAGAAATGAGCATCTGACAGACTGGAAATTTTGTTATTGTTGTTGGTGCTGGGTATGAAACCCAGGGCCTTGTTGTGCACGCTAGTCAAACCTCCTACTTTCTACCATATCCAGCCCTCCTCTCCCTTTCCCCTTCTCTCCCTCCCTCCCCCCTCCTCTCTGTTTATGGATATGGGTGCACAGTGCCATGGTAGACATGTGGCAGTCAGAGGACAACTTACAGGAGTTGGACTTCGTCTCCTTCCACCATATATGTAGGGATCAAACTCAGGCTGTCAGGCGTGGTGGCAAACACTTTTATAATCCAAGTCATCCTACTGCCTTCAGACCATGACTCTTTGACACAAGGTCTCATGATGTATCTCAGGCCTCTGCCTTCCAATCCCCTGCCCTTCCCCCAGTGTTAGAATTATAAGCAGGTGCCACCACATCTGGATAGTCAAACTGTTTGACTTCTTGATCAGAGAAGTGGGTTTGTCAAGCCTATTCCTGCGTTCTCCTCATTCTGACTTACAGAATTCTGGGGGTGCTGGCAAGGCAGTGCTGTAGAATGTTCTTGGGTTTCTGCCCAACTGTTCATCGGGCAATCAGGTTCTCTTGTGCTGTGTTCAGTTTCTATCATCACCCCTAGTGGCTACTAGCTGGTGGTTGCTTCCTAGAGCCTTTCTGTTTACTTAAGCAGTTGTTGAGTGTGTGTTTGACAATGGATAACCAGAGTGAGCATTTTCAAAGCCAGTTTCCCATGGTCGAGGACATTAAAGTGGGATGTGCACACATATTCCAAAAGCAGATCCCAGGGAGTCTTATTTTCATGAACTCTAATTTGATATTTTATACTTCTCCTTAGAACTATTTCATGCCTTAGCTCAAGTTTGTTTTCATTTGCTTCCCAAACAAGTTCAACCCTGTTATAGCCATCTTTAGATGGGAACTCAAATCCTGTTCCCGCCAGAGACATCCCTGGTAATCCATGTAACAGAACAAATATGAATGAAGGAAGGCTGTAGTAGTGCTAAGCCATGTGGGCTAACACCCACTGCCCTACTATCTGCTTGGTGATCGTCCTCTACTTAGAGGTACTGGAAGAGTCTCAACAGAGATAGGAAGAGTCAAATGTCTCCAACCTCTCATCCTACCCTGTCAATCAGGATCCGTATGGTGAAATGCTCATGACCCCCATCCTTGTCAGGACATAAAATCTCTAAAGGCCTTATTCCCATAGCTATTGAGCACTGGGTCTGTGGACAAGGAGCTCTGTCTGAGGTGGGGCAAGCCCAAGGCAAAGCCATGGTATGGCCATCTTGCTTCCTCTTGTAGAAGAGAGCCAGGGGATGAGCTGACAGCTAGAGAGGATGTAAGATGCCCTAATGTCCCCTACAGATCTGTGGTCCTAGGCAGGGAGCCCATGTTAGACATCAGTCACAGGGATCACTCAGCCATGTGAAGCCCAGAGGAACCTGTATCACATTCAAGATGGCCAGCCAAGAGACATGGTGCCAGATGGCAGGTTGCCAAGCCTTCCTAATGGTCTCTGCAAGGGAAAGAGAATGTAGATATTCCTTAGACCTTGTTGAAAAGCTACAGATGTGCCTGATGGTCTGTGTGTAAAATTGAGGCTAGGTACTTCAGGTCTGTGACCCTGAGTGGCATCATGTCCCATTATTGTTGCTCTAGGACTATAGAACACATACCCATTGGCTCTTACCCACATGTAAGGAACTCTGTTGGCTTGCCATGCTTAGTTATTGGGCCCACTGCACTTTTCCCAACCTTTTTGGCAAAGGGTTTAGGATTCTAAAAGTATCAAACTTTCTAATATGGATGCATGTCCCAGCAATTGACACAGATGAGTTGATTGAGAGAATGCTCAGGAATGATGGCAAGTACTCATAACTGAGGTGTGCTCAGCGTCAGAACCACCCACTCTCAGCAGCTGGTCCCCACATCTCAGAAGTGATGTGGACCCTGTGGAACTGTGTGGCTCAGCATCCATTCATGCTCATAACGAATCAATGATGCTGATGGGAAATGTATCTCTTCTCAGTTTCATTAAACAGCTGATTTACTTAAATACACTTAGACTCATTGTCTTCTAAGAATGTCTCTGAAACTGTTTTTGAAGTACAAGATGACTTTTTTTTTCTTTTTACAGGAGAGGCCATTTTACTGAAATACTGAGAAACCCTGTCTCAAAACACAAGGTGGATGGTGCCTGAATAAAGATACCTGAGTTATACCTGGCCTTCACATGTGAAGCACATACAGAGAAAGCTAAAACAAGAAAAAAAATGCAAACAAGCAAAGCTAGTAACAGCAAGGTGGAAGGCTCCTGTGGGGTATCCAAGGTTAACTTTTGGCTTCCACATGCATATGTGTGCATATCCACCCACCCACACAAATAAAAAAAAATTGAGCAAAACATTTTCAGAGTTTCTAGATACAACTAGAAGATCACTAGTATGGGAGCTGGGGATGTAGCTCAGTTGGTAGAGTGCTAGCCAAGCAATGGCTAAGCCTGGGTTTGACGGGGCACCACATCAGCTGGGTATGTGGGCACACATCCGTAATTCTAGCTCTTGGGAACTAGAGACAGGATTATCAGGACTTCAGACTCTTGAAGTCTCTTTAACTACCTAGAGAGTTTAAGACCAACTTTTAAAGCTACATAAGACCTAGCCCAGAAAAAAAAAAGCCCAATATGCTCATTTTCTTAAAGCCTTCAGCATTTGCCCTTTGCCCCAGGGTGGGGAGTAGGCATGTGACTGTTGACTCAGCTCTGGGGTACCTGGTATGAGGGCCTGCTCCCTATATGACCTCAGTCTCAGGGTGTTCATGTATGTAAGCATGCTGAATGTGTGGATGCTGTTAAGTCTACCTGTCCACATTCTCCACGTGCTAGTTGGACAGTAGACTCAGAAACCTGCATTTTCAGGCTGAGAACAACCTAACCTAGTGCTGAGCACCTATTTTCCAGCCATTCAGACTGACCAGCCAAGCCAGCCTGGGATCTACCCCACCACCTCTCATTGACAGCAAACCTCCGGAGAAAGGGGCAAAATGTTTGGAATTTGTTGTGCCAAAACTATTCCTTTAAAAACTTATTTGCAGCTGTGCCCAGTGATGATGGATTTATCGCATAAACCGGGGATTAGTAAACAGCTTGTACCCTGTAGAGAGCCCAACAAGTCCTTGCTCATCAGAGCACTTAATTGCAGTGGTTATATCAAAGCCACGTAACACTTAATCGCCAGCCACAAGCCAGCCGCTGTGTTTTACATAGGTGCCTCTGCCATTGTTTTCCCACCTGCTAAAATGAAAGATTCTTGGAATATCAGGGTATGTAAAACGTGTTTATGATGCAAATATAAAGCTGTCCTTTCATCTCGGCAAGCTTTGATGTCGTGATATGAAGCTTTCAGTGTCCCTCCTTCTAGATTCATAAGGAGATGCTGTCTGGTTCCCCAGCCTGTGTGCCTGGTGTAAACAGTCAGGAGCCAGGGGTAGGGGCCTTGTTTTTGGGGTTGGCTGAAGAATCTGCCCACTGCTGAATTAGTAGAAGTTTGGAAACTAACCATACATCTTCCTTGAAGGTTTAGAATAATGAGTTGAGTGTTCAGCTCAGGGAAGCCTGCTAAGTGGGAAGTTCAACAGGGGCTCACAAATGGTGTCTAGTAGGGGATGGGCCATCCATGTCCTGGGAAGACCCAGGAGTACCCAAGACACACATATAAGCCTCCTGCATCACATGGGTGAAGCTGGCCCAGAGCATCTTAACACAGTTCAGTTAAGAAGCTCAATTACAACTTAATTTCTCAAGATTTCTCAAAGTTTTAGAAATATGGGTGCCCTGGGTGTGTCTTAGGCCACTTAAGGAATGGTAATTGAGATGCTCTCTGTGTGGACTGAGAAAGTCTATCTGGAAATCTCTAGGGTTCCAAGACTGTGGAATACACTTAGAACCATGAGGATGCTGAATTGCATTATGCTATAATGCTGACTATTTGTTAAAAAATATACTCGCTAGTTGGAGATTTCTGAACCTGTATGTTTTTTAAAAAAAAAAAACTTAAATCTCCTAAAAGAATAAACAGAAACCATAACTGTTTTTTTGTTCATTACAATTTTTTGAATGAATAAATTTAAAGTTATGTAAAAGCTGCATAGAAATACTAAAATTTAAATTTTTTCCCCTTCAGTCTGTAGGCTGGTGTGTGTGGCCAAGGGGAGGCCTATAAAGCAAGCGGATCTCTGAGAGTGGGGAACTGAAGCACATTACAGATTTACTTGGGAAACATCTTCTCATTCATTTTAAAACTCTCAAATTATATTGTTTAAATTATCCTATTTCTAGAATGAAAATATGGAGTCCATGTAACCAATTACTGGTTCTGCTGTGGCATGTTGTATAACACTGGGTCTCAGAGAGATAGCTCCTGAATTTTTTGGGAGTCAGGAGAGTATAAAGCCACTCTTAAAAATCTGTGTCTCTTACAGAGTCCCCCAATCAAAGAAGGCCTGCCTGTGGGGTGCAGCACTGCCAGGATGGGTCTTGAAGATTACTTTTGAGAGATGCAGCAATTCTATCATTTGAGCTCATGCAAAGGATGGTCTTTTGCGTATACGATCTTCTAACTGACCAGAATGTTTAATTCATCAGAACACTCCGTCTCACCATCTCCTGCATAATGGCAGTTTACTCTACAGCTGTTTTTGTAGCTGGAACAGAAAAAAAGCCACTCGCAGTGATGAGGGCCTAAATCTGCTGATTGTAGACATGAGGAATTCACAATATCCCATCAGTCACGAGGGGGGCAGACAAGCTAATTGACCCACTTAACAGATAGAGCTCCCCAAAGAGGGCTGTCTTTCATGGCTTAAGTCCCATTAATCAACAAATACTCATTGGGCTCCTGCTGTGCCCCTCATGTGGATGCTGGAGGTGCCTGGGGAGCATGGCATCAATCAAGACCTATGGGCCACAGCATCCTTTGATTCTCTTGGGAACAGGATGGCATGTGATGCTGTTGGGAAACATAGTGTGTTTATGAACATGTCTATACATAGGACTCATGGAAGAAGGTGCTGACGGAAAAGATGGGGAAAGGATAAAACAATGTGGAATAAGAGAGATTTACTGTGTGCACGGAAAGGGAAATAGGAGACACGGAACCTTGGCAGCAAGCTGCTCTCAGGGATGGGTTCCTGGAGTGCTGTGTCTCAGGTGCACCACACTGCCATCAGGTTCCTCAAGGAAGACAGTGCCCCAAACCTATCAGGACTTACACTTTTGCTCTGGTTTCGTTTGTAAACTCCAAATGCCAACATCCACGTCTGAATACAACTTGAAGTGGCAAATTGCTCCACATAAGGAGGCCCCGACTCCCAAGAAAGTCAGTCCTCCTATTTCTGTCAATGCTATGGGCAAGTGAGCTTTCTTATCTTTTTCACACTTGGAAGTCTCAGACTAAAGTCAAAACAATGACCTGTCTTTAGTTTGTACACTCACCACTATGGAGCCCTGCTTGCTCTGAGGTGTAGCGGTAGCATGTGCAGGCGCACACACGTCAGGCTTACATGTACATGCGACATGATGAGGCTGCTCTACCTTCTTACTCCTCCGTTCTTCCATCTTCCAGCCCCTTTCTGTGACATCTTGCGCTTTCCAGACCTCAAGAGCAGCAGTGAGGACACTCATGGTTTGGGAGTCCTAGGAATATCCCTTTGTCTGTTGATACTTTGAAAAAAAATTGGAAAAAAAAAGGTTTTGTGAAGCAGTTCTGCTCGGATATACACACGTGGGATATGAAGTGCTGGGTATAGAGTTTGGTGTACACGCTTCAAACTCCTTTGAAGGGTGGGGGAGTTGGAGCAAGTGAGGAGGATGGGGGTTGGAGAAGGTAGGGAGGAGGAGGATGGAGTTAGAGGAGATAGGGAGGAGGATGGGGGAGTTGGAACGTGTGGGGAAGTGGTGGGTGAGTTGGAGCAGGTAGAAGGAGGGAGGGGAACTTGGTCCAAGTGGGAAGAAGGGTGGGTAAGTTAGAGCTAGTGGGGAGGAGGTGGAGGAGTTGGCACGTGTGGGAGGTGGGCAGCTCTGCACTTGCCAGTATGTTCGGGTCAGTGGGCCCCACTTTCTCCCACAGTGTGAGTGGGAGCTGAGCAGATCTCAGGACAATCTCGAAGGTCGGGATAAAGGTAATATGAGGCCGAGACTATTTCCAACAACACTTGATAGTCTGGAGAGGAGCTTTTGCTGGAGGGAAACTGTTCTGCCAAAAAGTGATTAGTTCACTCCAAGAGTCTCTCATTTTAAAATTCAGCACCAAAACGCAATCTGCCTCTCTTCTTTGGTTTCACCCCACTTACCTCTCCCACTCGGTCTCTCTGCGTGTGCTCTTGATTTGATTTACAAATTTGCTATTGGATTTTGGAGGCATTAAGGGCCCTAGGCTGGCGCCAGCACAGCTCTATGTTAAGCCCCTGGTCTTCCTCTGACTTTCATGTGTCACCTTATATTCCTGTTGGGACACACCAGAACACTCTCTCATAGCATCACTTGCAGGGGCTTAAATAGCAGCAAGCAAGATTGGAGTTAGACCTGGGAAGTTCAGGGAGGCATTCTATTTTAGATACCCTGAATCCCTAAGCTCATGCTATCAGGGATGACCTGGAGTGACATTTGCTAACTTTCTCCATCAGCCTAGGAATTTTGCATGCAATCCTGTCTGTAATCTTGTTGTGCCTAGAAGCCATCAAATAGTACCAAGGACATTGACAAGGTATTGTTGCTTAAAAAGAGCCAATTCTAAAAATTAAATTATAAAAATTGTCATTAAATAAATTTCTAAATTTTCAAAATTTATCTTGTATCCTCACTGTGTTTCATAGGAAATTTCTTTCAGTAAAAGAAAATGATACTTCTTAGAAACATATATTTTTACAAAATCCATTAAAAGAAAAAGAAAAGGAAGAGTGGGCCCTGAGGCTGGAAAGATGGTTCAGTGGTTGAGAGCATAGCCTGCACTCCAGAGGACCCACGTCTTGTTCCTGGTACCCACACTGGTCAGGTCACCATAGCCTGTACCGCCTCCAGCTTTAAGAAATCTGGCTTTTGCAGGCACTGCACTCATGCGCATATCTACACGCTGATGCACATTTTGACAGAGGGCCAGACAGCAGGCGCTATTTGTAAGGTGACAGCAAAAAGCATAGCCCGTAGAAGCACTGGGCCCACTTTCACAGTGGAGCAGGTCTGGAGTCTTTTAACTCTCCTTGAAGTCAACTGGCAGCTTGGGTGGGATCAGATGAGCACCTGCACTCCCTTTGGTGTGTCCTTGGCCTTTCCTATGAATGAGTAGGCATGTGTGAGAAGCTACATCTGACTCACCACTGTGATCAACTTCAAGAAAACAGATTGTCCTAGCCACACCTCTCTAAACTCCTCGCTTAGTATCTTCTTGGGTTCTTGCCTTTGGTGTCCCCCCATGCCCCTCTGCCTCCCTAGCATCCGAATGGAACACAGTGCCACCCATTAGAGCCTTCTAGTCCCCACCATACCTGGCTACATAGCTCAGCTATCCCTGGCAGAACTCTGGTTGGGGCTGCACAGAATACTTTTCTCCTCCCCTACTGCTTCCTTGCCTCCCGAGTCCTACAAGCTGCGGCAATGACAATCTTTGCATCTTTACTGCTGCCACCCATGCTGTTTGGGGATGTTACACACCAGGCTTAACGTTTGTGTTTTATGATGACTGGAGAAACATTCTACCTGGCTGGTCTCTCAGTGTCCTTGTTCCAGGTCACGCTCATGGAATCTGTTTGCCCAGCCTCTTGAGACTCAGCCATGACTGTGAGAGATACAGCCTATGTGGTGGTTTGAATAAGAATGTCTCCCACAGATTTGAAAGCATTGAAAGGATTAGGAGGTGGAGCCTTGTTGGAAAGGTGTGTCACTGTGGGTGGGCTTTGAGGTTTCAAAAGCCCATGTCAAGCCCAGAGTCTTTCTCTCTACTTGTGAATTAGGATGTAGCTCTCAGCTACTGCTCCAGCACCTGCCTGAATGCAGTCATGTTTCCTGCCATGATGATAATGGACTAAGCCCCTGAAACTATACGCCAAGCCCCAATTAAATGTTTGCTTTTATAAGAATTGCCTTGGTCATGGTATCTCTTTTAGACCAATGACTAAGACAGCCTGGATTCTACTATGGCTCAAGCTGCTACATTCACATCAGCTTTCTTCCCTGTCTGTTTGACTTATCTACCACCCATTCCTCCACCTGCCTTTCTTCAGACCTTTAGCTCACTGTGGATTCTGGAAGGCCCTACCCAGACCCCTAAGGTGTTAGCTGTATATGTTTACTGTAGAAAAACTCCACTACAAAAGATAAGACCACGCTTATAACTAATGGTCAAATCTTTCTTCCCCTTTCCCTCTCCTTTCCATCCCTCCCTTTTCTCCCTCTCCCTTCTTTTTCCCTTCCTCCTTCTCTATCATCTCCTTTCTCTCCTTTTTTCCTTCTTTCCCTCGCTCCCTTTCTCCTCTCCATCTATACTAGAAATGCTACTTCTGCCCCCAAACATGTCCTTGCCACATCCCCAAGGGCTTGAGTACTTCTCTACAGTGTGATACGACCTCTTTGTATGGATGGAGCAGAACTTAGTTGCCCTTTCTGCAGAGTGTTCAGTGCTAGGATCACTACTCTGCTGTGAACCTTTGCACTCTTCTGGCATGGAACAATCAAGTGGCGCTCACACTTCCACATCCTTAATAGAATGGATGATGTTTTCGAAGTTCTGACCACCATTTTGTTTCCAGGCTGGCCTTTGGAAGGCTCCACTGTGTCCATTTGTCCCAACACTGGTCAGAGGAAAGGGGCGTCTGCATTGCTGCCTTAATCTTTTGAGTGTTGGTGGGCTTAGTATGTCTCTCTAGCATCTGCCTGACACTGTGGCTGTTTCCTTGCTACATTATCTCTATGCAATTGTTAGTTTTTGTAGCAGTTTTAACATTATTAATTTTACACTTTTTTTAACCTGCTGGTAATGGGTTGAAATTTGTTTTTAAATCACATAGGTCTTCTTTTCATTGTGCTTATAGCATTTTTTAAATTTGAAGGCATGATTTTTTTGAAAACTGCAGATTACTGGGACAAGCTAGGGATGGGAGGGGTCAGTTGGGACTCCTGTCTTCTCATGGCTTTTTTCTTTCTCCTTATAGCCACATTCCTGTGAAGCCCTCATTGTTTCACTGAGCAGTAGAGAGTCCTGGTTCCATACTGTGCCATTTCATCTTTTTACACATAGAAAATCACTCCTGTCTATTGGATAGTTGTTATTGTAAATGACATTTTGTTGTTGTCTTTTGCTTTAATTGATCCCATATTATGTTCACTGCGACTTTAAAGTACCTGAGTATTTTAGTCCATCGTTCATGTGGAATTGTTCAAGAGTTTGCAAGATTCTTTGCTCTTTGGATTTTTGTAAAATTTTAGGATCAGCTTGCCAGTGTCCCCCCCCCAGCCTTGTTTTTGTTGGAATTACATTTAGAATGTAGATCAATTTGGAGTGAGTTAAGATTGTCACCATATGTCCTGGAATGCACCACACACTTTCATTCACTCAGTTCTTTAAAGTCTCCTGGTAACATCTTCTTTGCGATCTACTTGCAGGCTGAATTCTTCCAGGGTGGTGAGAATAGCCTCTGTGTGTTCTCAAAAGAGGAGCCCAGGACAGAGCCATAGGAGCAGGCAGTTTGTTTGGATGGTGATCACAAGATTCTGAACAGAGCAGTGGGATCAGAGAGAGAGGTCACACCCTCCAGTGGTTGAGGGCTGCCTGCGGAGCTCTAATGGACCTGACTTCTGAGAACCCCCTCATGCAGTCAAGGGTGAACACCATGGCTTGAATCAGTGCTATAGTCTAGAAGCAGAGACCCCCTCCATGAGGGAGGCTGCTGAGCATGGAGCTGTCCACCCAAGCTGTGCTGAAGTCAAGGGAGGAGGGAGTGCAGGCACCCCAGCTGCTGCTCTCGTTAGATGGGTATCCTTAGGACTTTTTATATTGGCCACACTTTAGGAAATTTTAAAAATTCAGCCAGAAAGACTAATAATTATCTATTGATTCATTTGGAGTTTAACTTACCTAGCTAAATCACCTTGAATAGTGATGTTTCTATTGTGTTCCAAGCCTCATACCTTATATTTCATCTTCTTGCCTTGATGAAGGAAAATGGTAAGGACTGGTGATCTCCTCTATTTTAGAAAGTTTTTACACTCCCCAGTTAAAGCACCACATTGACTGTGATTTCATGGCCACACCTGGTTTGGGTTCCATCTCTTTTTTATTTTTATTTTTTGGATCCATTTCTTCTGCTCACTTTTCCTTTCTTGTGGTAACTTACACAGGAACAGCTGCTCAGTTGTAAAAAGATTACTTGCAGGAAACCTCACTGATGTCCATCAGCATATGAATGGACCAAGAAAATGTGGCATACATGCACAGTGGAGTGTTGGCCCCCATAAAGACAGAAGGAATGTCTCATCTACTGGGAGAGGGATGTAACTGGGAGTTTTCCTATTAAGCAAAATAAGACAGACTCAGAAAGACAAATATTCTATGTTTTCTCTCATATGAATTCCTAGGATTTATATAGAGATATAAAGTCATTTATATGTGAATTGAAAGCAGAAAGAAGGCCAGGGTAAGGAAGGCTAGCTGGAGAGGTAAAAGGATATAGAGAGGCAAGTATAATTAAAAAAATACAATATACTTAAGAGAAATGATATTTTTCAAACCCAGCATTACAGTCAATGACTACAGACCAATAAGGAATTTTTGAGAAAAGAAAAGTCACCTGGAAGAGGAATCTGTGGAGGGTGTTCTCTTTGTCCATTATACTAAGAACATTAAGAACAGTTATTTTGGTGATTTGCTTAATTGATTGAGTGATTGCCACAGAGATTATGGTGAAGCTTCTGGACCCCTTTCCAAAATAAAAACTCAGTGCATAAAATAGGATGTTGGAATTTTGAGCTAAATAAAGTACTTTAAACTATGTCAGTGCAATGACAGCATGTGTTTTTAAATTGTGAAAGGGGCTGATGCTCTAGTAATATATGTGGCCATAGAGTAACATGTTAAACAAGATCTAATGACAGGCACTATAGTTCTGAAGCAGCACCTAGCCTAAAAGACGTTTTGAGATAGCACCATTAAGTATCATATGAGGTGGCATTTGGCAAGTGATTGGTTGGTGTGTGTACTGATCAATGAAGAATGCATGTTCATTAAGAGATGGGTAAAGACAAAGATACTAGCCCACAGAGCCACAGGTTTTCTCTGTGGTCCCCATGGAGATTGCTGAGAACGTCAGAAGCTAACCCATGGTTTCTCTGTTCTTCCTGTCCCAGCTGCATCCCTGGGCTGAGAGGAGCTGTTCCTCCTGGGAGCCCTCTGTTGATCTGGTCACCAGGAATGGAGAGTTTCTGCTCTGCTGTTCTCACTCCTCCTCTTCAGGTGTCAGCTTTAACATCCTTTTCCATCCCAGCCCCGCATTTCTCCACCCACACTCTCATTTTGTGTTCTTTGCACACGGTGGACTTGCTCTTTGACTGCCTTCTCCCCACTGGGCCCACAGCACTGTGCAGAAAGGTCCTGATGATTCTGTTCACCTTGTACCTAATTCACTGTATAGGCTGGGTCCTGGGAAGTGACAGACAGACATTAGGAGAAGGACTGGAAAAATGCCCTTCCTTTTCTGAGTTGTGCTGAGCAGCTGGCAGGCCATCATGACTGGATGTAGGTATCCTCAGACTCCTGTGGACAAAGAAATAGATTGGTTTAGTTGTCTCAATGGGTGGCACAAAATAACTCTGTTTGTGTGAGAGAGATGGGCACCCTCTGGAGTTTAGTCTCCTCGGTGGTGCCATTTGTCACCATGAGTTACATCTCACCCTTTCAATTGTGCTGCTAGAAGGTGGGCCCCACTCTGCAAATGTTCCAGCACAGTATAAGGCCAGTTTGTTCCTAACTTCATTCCTTTGTTCTAACGGTAATACTATTTTTATGTCTTTTGTTCTTTCAAACTTACCTATTATTTAAATTAGCATATTAAATTATAAGAGTTTAGTACACCAAATGTTTTGATGTACATATATATTGTAGAATGGCTAGCATTGTGAGATTCACTCTTATGGTTTAGATCTTCCATGTCCCTCAAAGGCTTTGGGGCTGAAGGCTTATTTCAGCGTAAATTCTTTTGTGGGCATTCTCGGTATCCATGGTCTTCCCTTCCCTCACCGTCCTGGCCTGTAGACTGACCTCATCCCACAGACCCTGTGAGCAGAGCAGGTGTGCTTCCTCCATGGCCATGGCGGTGACCAATCCCAGCCCAGACCCAAGGAAGGGGAGGTAGCCAGAGGCCACCAAGAGAAGCTGTGCTTGGTAAAGACAGGCTAGTTTTCTTTAGCAGAGGTGAAAATAGGAGATTTGATGCAATGTGTTAATGGTGAAGTTTTTACACAGTTTTATTGTGGTGTCACTGCAGGAAGATAGCTCCCTGTCAGGCAGAGGATGGCTTTGGCCTGACAAATGACATCCAAAGTGACAGGCTGTCCTTTGCAGGGAAATTGCTACCGCACGCATTTCTTCTCTCAGGGAGGAAAAGACCCATGTGTGTTCCTTGCTGAGCACTTCATTCCACTCTGAAGGACTTTGGGCTGCCATACATTCCATCATCTCCACAGGGACTTTGAATTCCAAGCATACTTCTGGGTCTCCAGGTTTTCTGAACACCCCACCCCTGGCTCTTATCTCTAAAGTGCACCACTGTTCATTCTATCAGAAGAATTTAGAACTCAGCCTCTGATTCATCTTTTAATTTGGCCCAAATGTGAATCACAAAGACGGTGGACACATCTATCCTACTTCGAAGGGATGCTCATTGTGAGTTATAGAACCATTTTGATTTTACAAAGGCCCACAACATTTGACACCTTATGGGTACATCTCAATGCTGCTATAGTCAACAGCTACTGAGAAAGGAGTGTGCTCATTTAGATTTGCCTGGGAGAAGGGGCAGCAATAATCTTGAGTATTGGCCCTGGCTTCGAAGGAGAAGGGACAGTGCTTGCTTGAGTGCTAACCTTGGCTTTGAAGTTGTATATTGTCCCTACGCTTCTTCTGAGTTCAGGGCTGAGCCATAAGCATCTCTAGGGCCTTCAAGGCCACCTGGTAAGAGAACGGCTTAAGTGTGGGGAGGAACAATAACACGTACATTGTCTCAGGCCTTGCTGGCCTCAGACCTGAGTGTCTAAGTAACAACTAATACTTTGAAGGTTCGCTGATATCCCCCACCTCTAGTAGCATAGGGAGCAGTAGATGAGCTTGGATTCTAGTAAGAAGGAGGCCACAGTCGTGCTGTGCACCACTCTGTAGGGAATTTATCTTCTACAGAAGATGGTACAAGATGACCAGTGTCTTAAACTTCTAGAAAAAGTGCTTCACAACACATGGCGCAAGGAAGGCCAAGCAGGGTATTAATCAGGTTCATACATAAAGAGTAAGTACTGGTTCTGGGAGAAGAATTACAGAGCATCCCATTCAATCTTCCCAAGACCTAAAGGAGTCAAGACCTGAGCCACACCATTTCCAACACTGTCCATGTTGCACCTTGCTCCTTCTAGTGAGGCACCTTTGATGCTATGTTGAATGCACCAGGAATTGGGGACTGAGGGAATCCACACGGGTTCCATGCACTGGAGCCAGACTACTGACTTTCCAGACCTGAGGGTTCCAAAGCAGAGCTGGGGATTTCTCCCTCTGCGGAAGGGGGCAAAACATTTCCTGTGTCCAGTGATACAGGATGAGAGGGACCACAAACAGCAGTGTCTGCAACTGGATCTAAGGACATCTTGACAGCATCAGTATCACAGCATCCCATGCCTTTCCATTTGGAACCATGGCAACAGCATCAATCAGTGAAGCTCTCATTCCCCCACTGCAGCTGGTCCAGCAAGCACGCACGCTCCCTAAATTCTCAAAATATTGGCCCAGTATGCACACACACACACACCAGCCCCTCAAAATGTTGGTGGTTACTTAGGCATTCAGGTTCTGAATTATTATACCTCACCACACTGAATAGTTTCCTTATTTAAAAAAATCATGAAAATAATTTGATCTTTTATAAGGTTATATACTTCCATAGGTAGTTAATACAAAACACTTAGTATAATATCTGGAATTTTTGCTCAACAAATGTTGGTTGGTATCAAATGAACAATTCAGTGTATAGATAGCTATATAAATCAGAAACTACATATAGCCTTAAGCAGGAGTAAATGATTTAGCACAAATTCATGGTAGAATGGTCTATGTTACCTGTTCCAGGGGGCAGCCATCTCTGGCAGCTGCTCTCATCTTACCCAACAGTCCATGCCTCTGTGTCAGGTATTTTCTACACAATCTAAAGCTGAATGCCAGACAAAATATAAACACAAGGCCAGAAGAGAGGCACACTCTCAGAAGCTCTGGGTGGAGGGGATTACAAGGGAGGGGAATGTGACAGCTGCCGGTCCGTGAATGTCCTCTGCTCTCTCTTTTCTCAAGGACAGGATCTAAGGGGAGCTGCGGGGCTCGGTGGCAAAGCACCTGTAAAGTTGGGCTTCCCGAAGAGATCCATGTCTTCCCTGTGGTGCCTAGGACAGAGGCGTCCACAGGCATGCGCTAGCGTGGCATGAAGTCCCTGGAGGCTGTGCAACAGGGAACTAACCCTAGTGCTGCCCACACTCAGGCTCTGGATGGTCAAGTGTGCTTCCACAGCAGTGCCAGCCTCACTGGGCCCACTGAGGGCGGTCAGCAGCTGCATGTGCAGAATGGATCTTTAGGCCATTTTACTAATAGGCACAGTGGCATGTATGTCTCCGGGAACTCCAGACCGCTGGGAACAAGCTTTCAAATGACAGTATGTATCTCTGTGGCTCTCTCTTATCAGAGCAGATATATTTAGAGGTGTCCTTTGCCACGCTGGTAGCACACCTGGGGTATAGGCTTCCCACGGTGGCCACATAGTAGGAACAGAACATCCTGGGCACTCTCCTTTGATTTGTCTCATCTGTCCCTACATGAGGATCCTGGGTTAGAGATGACTGCTGAGAAACAGATTACAAAGGGTTCTAATTCCAGCAACATGGGATTTTCCTTCGAGAATGTCCCATGCTGAGTGTGTCTCCACAGGCTCCTCTAGAAAGACAGCCTGCTGCAGCCAGGTACAGCCTGCTGCATAATCCTGCAGATAATTCATCCCAAAGAGCAGGCAATTCAAATCTTCCTTTGGTTTCCTCTTGGAGTGTACAGCACAGTGCCCCTTGGCTATTCCATGTTCTTCTGTCTGCTCTAGAAGCTTACTTTGGCATGTGACTGTCACATTTCAATGCTCAGGAAAGGCTCCTGCTGAGTAGTTTTCATTTTACGAAAAGTTCAAACTCTTTAGTTGTTTTGCGAGCCTCAGGCAGTGAAATCAGAAGACCTAGGACTGAGAAGTAGAAGAAAAGGGGTGTCTTGGGCCATGTGTCACATTTGATAGAGAGCAAGGGAACAGGTTTTGTTCAGCCAGTGGTCATTTTGTCTCACCCACGCCCCTGAGACAGTTCAACAGGGAGTCTTCATATGGATGATCCCACCAGACATTTCCAGTTAACACTGGACATTCCGCTACCTTCCACCTGCAGCAGTTACTGATGGTCCGAAGAGTGACTGACTGCCATTCTTGGATATATCCTTTTCAAACTATGGGCAAACGTCATGCTTTTCATGGTGAGATTTTTCTCCCAGAGTCTACATATCCCTTGCATACAATGTGTAAACTTTGAGGGCTTTCTCTATGGTTATGATTAAACAGAAGTGGTAGACAGTAGGAAACAAAGACTTGGTGTCCCATCTGAACATATGTTCCGCCCAGAGGCCTTGGGCAGTTCTCCCCTGGGACCTAATGCTTCTCCTCCTTTGAAGAGAGATAGCATCATTTTAGCCGACTCAAGCATCTGCGAGTTAAAAGCTGCCTCTTGAACCCGTGGTCCTTTAAAATTTACGGAGGAACATGCTACATCAGGCTCAACGAGCTTGGCCTCACATAAAGTCAATATTCGTCTCAAAGCAAACACAGTTCTCGAATATAAGGTCAGAGTAAAAGAATTCCAACCCCTGTCCTTCTCCCAACCTCCCTTCAAAGACCTAAGCAGTGAGCTGGCTCCCTGTGCAGGTCAAATGCATGTCATAGCAGACACTGGGGTTAATATTCAACTAAAAATTAGTAGATTAGATAACCGTTACATGCTTTTAGTGCCAATTAATTTAATAGCTGTTTTTCTCTTTTTAATTCTGCCTTTTACAAGGCAGGGCAATGTGGCACATAGTTTCCTGTGGCGAGTTTTCAGGTGGGCCCACAGTGCTGACTGCCACCAGTTGAGCGGCTGACACATGTAATCCCCTCAGTCTTGGCTCCAGTGATGTCAGGCTGGAGCCCTGGGAGTGGACTATTAAAGAACACATTAAACATGCCCCTGTTGCAAGATTTATGCTAGCTTACTCTGGGATCACAGTGCTGCAGTGGCATTTGTTTGAAAATGAAAGGATTACATGGTCTTTGTAAAATGGGGAATTTAGTTCTGGGGAGGGGCAGTGTGAAGGTGATTTATGTCTGTTTATGTTTCCCCGAATCCTTTGATATTCCACCTTCTGTCACTAAGCGTTAGGATACTTGTAATTTCCTGAATTAACCAAGATAAAATACAGAAATAATTTATATTAAAAACTCCCCTGTAACTGTGTTGCCTAAATAGTGGGCTTCATCCCAAGACAGAGGAGGGACAGCTGCTTGGTTTTCAAAGTCCTCCCATCATGAATCTGTGCTTTACGAGTCCAACAGCTACCGTGGCAGCCATTGAGGGTGATTCTCTCACTCTGAGTTTTGGTTCAGAGAGAAGGATCTGCTCTGGGAGAAAACTGGTTGGCTGGCCTGTCCCTGTGATCCAGTGGAGAGCACCGCAGTAACACAGCCTGGGACTCTCTTTCTCTCCTTTGTAATGCTGCCCTTTAGCCAACTGCTTCAAAGGAAGAGTCCTCTAGGAGGTGAGAGGTGACACTCCTTGTCTTTAGCCTAAGAGAGGAAGGTTAAGAATCCAGGAAAGGCCCTGACCTTTCTTCGTAAAAACCTTATCCCCCCCAAAGCGAGCAGAATCAGCATGGGGAGGCGAGGCTGCTGGGTGTCACTGTGGCATCACATCCTCATGAGACACTTCAAGTGTCAGTCTGGGTCTGCAGGAGTGGTCCCAGGAGCCATCCCTAGCTGAAACGTGGTGGCTGGGGTAAGGGGGTCCCTTGTCTAGAAAGCCCTTCTCTGCACCCCAGAGATATCCATCTCAGAGAGGAACACTTCCTTTGGAAATGAAGGTTCATTATTGTGCCACCTGGGAATCAGAAATCCTGGAAAATGGATTCTACGTTCTTATCCTACTATTAATTATGCATCAGGAACGGATGGCCTGGTGGAGCCAGCAGTGCAATGGGCATGAGAGCACAGATCCTGTTTCTCAGTTCTGGAAGGAGGCATGGGGCACATGAATCCCACTTTAGCTTGCTCACCTCTGAGAGGGAGGATGCTGGGCAGGCAGGGAAAAAGCCGGGGCCATGCTGGACACCCCTAACTCATAGTCAGGTTTGACTTTCAGCTCTTTCTTTCCCAGGCCTTGCAGAACACTGTACCTCCCAGCTGATGAGAACCTTGACCTCTCACTTACACCCTACCTTGCTTGTTTATTGTTTGTTAAATGTGTCCTGATTAAAAGGGTGGATGTGGGGAAGTGTGTTCAGGAAGACTACCGTCTAAACAGAGGCAAAGTATTTCCCTTCCTCTCTCCGTCATGCAAAAAGGACCTGCAGACACACACTCTCACACGTGCACACAAGTGTTCATGGGTACAAAAATGCGTACTAGACGCACCTCCACACACACTCACACTCACACACACACACAAAGACCCACCTCCATACACACACCTCCACACACACATGCACACACACAGACACACCTCCACACACACACACACACAAAGACCCACCTCCACACACACACCCCTCCACACACACACCTCCACACACACATGCACACACATAGACCCACCTCCACACACAGACACACACACCCCTCCACACACACATGCACACACACAGACACACCTCCACACACACATGCACACATGTACACACCTCCACACACACAGACACACCTCCACACACATATGCACACACAGACACACCTCCGCGCACATATGCACACACGTACACACCTACACACACATACACAGACATACATTTATACATATACACAGAAACACCTCGACACACACACATGCACAGACACAGATCACAGAGGCAGTCATACCTACACACACACACACATGCACAGACACAGACCACACACACATACACACACACACATACAAACACACACATGTATTAGTAGTTGGGTGTGCTCCTTGGAATATTTTTATCTTTTCCTGAAACCAGTTAGTCTTTGCTCTTTAACTTTTCCTAGCTGACCTGTGGACTAAACAGCAGAAAGTCTGGTTTCTTTTCTTCTTCTTTTCCTTTAATGAGTGACAGAAAGAGAGAGAGAGAGAGAGAGAGAGAGAGAGAGAGAGAGAGAGAGAGNNAGAGAGAGAGAGAGAGAGAGAGAGAGAGAGACTGCAATCTCTTTCTAGAAGGAATTTCATTACAAAGCAATAGAAATAAAGGCAAAGGGGAATTCCAAGGGCATGCCCCTGCTCTCATGACGTCTACAGACCCTTGGGTTCTAGAGCTGAATTCTTAGACACTGCCAATTTGCTGCTAACCTTGCTTTGCCAGTGGGTCTCTTTCCCTGTGGGAATCTACTTTCAGTGACTTTGGAGTAAGATCATCACAGCACATTTTTCAACCCCTGAGCAGCTGCACTTTATCTCAACAAAACTGCTGGGGCTCCTGGCTGCTCCTGTAGCATGAGTCCCAAGTAGAGGAGCTTTTCCCCTAGTCTGTCACCCATGAGAGCACAGGTTCAGCTCTGCCTGCTTGTCTCTCATAAACGTACACGAATTCAGGCCCCTTTCTACTACTCTGTGTCTGTCTGCATTTGAAACTGTGTTCGGTAGTTACTGAGAGGTTCCCTTTCAGGACGGCTGTGTAAAGATGGCCGTTTCCTTCCTACCCTCTTGAAAAATCACTCAAAAGCAGCAAGAAGAATGAGAATAAAAATGCAAATGCTGTCTTCACAGCAAAATCGGAGACATCTGTAAGTCTGAAACACAATATAGGAGGGAAGGCTGCCAAGGAGAGAGAGGGCCCAGAAAGCCCAGGAGGGCTGGGAGGACACCCGCAGCTGCAGAGCTGAGACTCTGTGACCCATCCCGAGGGGAAAGCAGCCACCGTGTATGTAAAGAGGCGAGAAGATGATTGGGCCAGGAGCAGGTGTCCTGAGGCAGCTTGCCGCAGAGTTCCAGGAAGCAGAGGAGGCAGGAGAATTATATAGTAATTGATACTTCTAAATAAGAAGTGGTGTGTTGCTAAGGCAGAGTACAGGAACGCTCTGCGCAGATCAGTAGCCTTGATTGGCTGAAGCCAAGTTAACATAAATGAGCTTATTTAGATGGGTAACCTGAAGGATCAGAACAGTTCCTCCTTGCTCACTGTGTGGCCTTGCATTTATACGGTACGTGCTTCATCAAATATTACACAGGAAGAATCTTCCTACTCAGTGATCAGTTGGGATTTAAGAGGTATACTTTAAGATAACAGAAGGAAATTCACTGAATTCACAGTATGAATAGATTTGAAAACTATTGCCAAGAGGCAAACAACCACTGTGACCACTTTTTTCACCATGAATGAATGTTTAAGATTCTTGAAGCAGCTTACCTTTGTAAAACAAGAGTACAACAGCAAGATAGAAGAGCTCGTGAACAATTTATAGTTAGATGAAATCAACTATACGTTGTTGGGCTTTGGGAATTATCATGAGCAGAAGTTCCTGCTGGACGCCTTAGAAGAAATACTCAGGGAAACACTAAGAAACATGGTTATTGAACAAATTGAAAGTACAGTTCAGGAAAGTGTTCTACAATTAGAGGAGCTGAATAATTCAACAAGCACAAATCACAGCATTTTGTTTTTAAAAAAAGACTGATGTGGAACAGTAGGAAGGGGGACTCTTGAGTGTTACTGTACTTCAGTGCAGAGAAGAGATGCTTCAAGATTCACGGGGCAAGAGGACACCAACAAAGGCACCATACAGCTTGCCCAGTCAGTGCTCTCAATAACATGATGCCTGTATGTTACTCAAAGTATGAGAGTGGTAAAAGTCATTTCAAGGTCATGTCCATCATAGAACAGGAGTGACAGTCATCAGCACCCTGGTCATTGAAGCTGGGAACTGTTTCTCTTCTCCTGTAATCTGAGTGGTACAGTTGTCCCTACAGTGGAACCTGGCAGAGGTGTGTAGCAAAGGATGACCCTGAACTTCTGATTCTCTTGTCCCTAAATTCATATGTGGAAGTCCTAAGCACCAGTGACTGCCTGATCTGGTAGCAGGCTTTGCAGAGGACATTTGAGTTACAAGTTCAGAGGGTAGTGTTATAACCTGATAGTACTTCAAGTCCTCCCAGAGGAAGGGAGAAACTTTCCAGTCCTGTATGCACAACAGATAGAGTGAGCATGAGGTGCTAGACATGTACAAACTGAAAAGAGCCTTCAAGATGGGAGCTATTTGCTGGCATTGATCTCAGACTTCCTGATTTTTATACCATTTAGACTGTAGGGTTTTATACAGCAACTTGAGTGAAGATCTGCTT
The DNA here is from genome assembly GCA_001685075.1 of Bramus lutescens. NCBI lineage: Eukaryota > Metazoa > Chordata > Mammalia > Rodentia > Cricetidae > Bramus > Bramus lutescens. The sequence continues at coordinate 238,203 of LOEQ01000325.1, read as the reverse complement.
CTGGGAAGTGTCTTCCCTTGATTTTAAGTAGAAAAACAACATGCACAGTAGTGTGTGAAATTTGCCATGCATTGTGAAAAGGTAATGCTCACACATACATAAGTGAGCGATCTCCTGAAGGATCAGTATTTACCTGTCATTTGTCACCATCTCTCTACCTATCTATCTTATCTATCTGTCACCTATCTACCCATCCAGCCAGCCACCATGTATCATGTATCCATCACCCATTCATCTATGCATCTATCATCTACTATTGATCCATTACTTATCTATTTAGCATCAATCTATTACATATATCTGTTATTTGTCATCTATCTATAATCTATGTCTTAATTAATTTTCAATTTCCCTGACAAAACTGTGACCAAGATAACTTAAAGAAAGTTTTCATTTGGGACTCATGGTTCCAGAGGGTTAGGGACCCTCTCAGTATGTCCCTGCCTCCTCTTAGGAGAGTCACATTGTATGCCTTCTTTCCAAGATTGCTTAAGCCTCATTTCCCTTTCTACATCGTTTCAACAATGTCAGCCAATTCTAATCTCTTCTTTCTCAGACTTCCTATTTATGACAATCGCTCTTCAAATTCTTCTGATTTGAAAGACTTGGTCCCCTGCTAAGTGATGAGCTCCTTCAGTCCCTCTTTCTAATGTATTCCACATGGCCTCTGTGATGAGGCTGGGTGCCATGAAAGCTCAGTGGCTGTCTTGTTAGCTGATTGCCACGCACCCTTGAAGGGCCCTGCACAGGGTTCACCACGTGTCAGGTGCCTTGCTTCTCGGAAGCTTTGCAGGAATGCAATCTCTGCCTGATTGCATTCAATTGTCTCACTTGTGTTTGATCATCGATGTTGCGTGGTCTCCCGATTGCTGAGGTTTCGCCATGATTGTTCTGGAGATCTTTAGGTTAAAGCATTTGTGCTGTCCTGAGGACCGAAGCAAGCAAGGTGAACCTGTAGTTGCTCTAAAAGTGCAAGCATAGAGAACAGTTTTCAATCCTGGACAAGGGAGATACAGTGCTTCTCTTGGAAGTGTGAGCCTGAGCAAGGAGGGGCTATAGGCCTGAAAGATCCTGTGCACTGAATCTGTGCCCTGACACACCATGGCTCTTCTCCTTAAAAAA
>LOEQ01000325.1:195339-229857 GCA_001685075.1 Bramus lutescens | reverse complement strand
TATCTTTGTAGGGAAGTGACAGCTCACTCGGTCCCATTGTCACTAGTCTTAACTGTTTTGTGGGCTATTGTGGTGTCTACTCCTTAACCAGGTTCCTAGTCCCTGCCTCAAACCCTTCCCAGGGCCAGTTTTTCAGCTGGGTCCTCCTAAGCCAAGCTTCCCCTCCCCTGAGGTCCCCCGGGGTCTCTGAGTGTCAAATGTGGTCTGCCTGTCTGTACCTCCTTCAGTGAAGGTGTCATCAAATGTCGCTGGCCTCCACTGGCATCCTTTCTGCTTCTCAGCCATCTCCTTCCTTTCTTTCCTGTCATGGAGGTAGAGGGGATACAGCAGTGGCCGGCCTTGTGTACTTTGGTGAGAAGTTAATTGGGGGTGGGTATACAGATTCCTATGCCATGAAATGAGAGGCTGTTGAGTTCCCAAGGCTGTTGTGTAGTATCACTGATGCTGGCTTGTATGTCTAGGGTGTGTGTATGTATGTGTGTGTATGTGTGTGTGTGTAACTATCTGTCTTCTGTAGGCATAGTCTGTCTGTCTTGCATGCCTTTCCTTTAGAAGCTGTTTTATTCCTTCCAAAACCTGACTTGAAAAGCAGTTTACAATGATCCCAAAATAGAGGATCATCTTTGTGTATCATCTGCAGTTTGGTTGGATAGATTTTAAAAATTGATACTGGAACCAGGCCAGGCTGGTCTACAGAGTGAGTTCCACAACAGCCAGGGCTACAACACAGAGAAACCTTGTCTGGAAGAACAAAACCAAATAAATAAATACAATTATACTGGTCTGGCTTAATTTCTTCCTTATCAATTGCCCAGTTGGGTCAGCAGTTGTGGACTCCAAAATGCTCGCTCCATGTCTCTAACATGTCGTTAGTGGATATCGTGACCTCCATGCAAAGCAGCTTTCTTCAGTTAAGGACATAGCCTCAAAATCACTGGCATGGAAGATGAACCAATGAGAAATCTATCCTGTGACACCTTTCCCACAGTGATTCTCACATGTGTACCCTTTACAACTATTGCTCATCCATCGTGGGATGCACCAGCAGCATATTGACCATTGTGCCCTGTGTTACAGTCATGAACAAGCCTCCACATAGCACAGGCATGCAGATGCAAGATGCCAATAAGCAGGGCAGCAGCTGCCTCCCAACGAGCCCTGTGCCAAGGTGTTCTCAGTGATTCTTCAATCCTGCACAATGAGCACTGCTATGTGCTTCACAGATGGAGAAACTGAGCCTCACAGAAGTCCAGAAACTCCCGAGATCATAGACTACAAGCGGGGACAGCGAGACTTGAACCCAGGAAGCCTTGCTTGAGACCCTGGGCATCTATCACTGCTTATTCATGAGTTGGTGTCAAGTATCAGAAGGTTTACAGTATGTTTTCAATAATTACCGACTTTATGGTTTTGTTTTTGTTTTTGTTTTTTTTTGAATATACAAGCTAAGAGATAGGTGATAGCTTTGGTTGATGGTTTGAGAATGTCCTTGCTAAGGAAATGATTAGAGACTAGTATTATTTTATTCCTCTAAACTTTCCCTTTGGGTTTTCTTTCATTAATCACAGTGTACATATTCAACCTACAGTGTACATGTCACAACATATTCTAATTTCAAGTTCAAGAGCAAAAATTTCTTAAAAAGTAGGAAGATCATTTCGCACTTTTCTGGAGTCCTTATAGGCTTAGCCCTGTCCCCATATTTCATAACATTCCACAGGGCAGGAAACAGTGATCGAGTCATAGGTAGTGAGGATGGAGCTTGAGAACAGTGACCTGGAGTCACACTGTGTCATCTTCAGCATCAATTGTCATTTAAAAATTCAGTGACTCTGGCTCACTGAAGAGTGACAGGCAGAAAATTGAAAGGGCTTTTCCTGGTCATCGCTGGGTCCATGTCATGCTTCGCTGGCTAGACAAGTCTTTCTTCCAGGATTAGCCAGCCAAAGTTTAATTCTCCTACTTCATAATCCAGTTGTCACTTGAAACTCTTCAGGGTGTGTGCTGTAAGAGCCTGACGTCATCAGAAGACGCCACTGCCTATGGCCATGTCTCCTTGGCTCAGATCTTGATCACTCACATTTTGATTCTGCCGAACTGGATCCTGCTTTGTGACAAGTGTTGTATGAATTTTAAACCCTGATTTTTATCAGAGAGAGAGAATGTCAAGTACTTTCAGCCACAAATGAGCTGGCATTTTCTTGAAATTCCTCAAATAGTTATAATTACCCAAACATAGCGAGACATCTGGCACACAAGAAATGGTCCTCCAAATAGACCAGTAAGAGAGGCCAGTGAGTTGGGAAGCCATCAGGAGGAAGAAATGGACATTAACCCAACAGCGTGGCCCAAAGCATTCGGTGAGGTCCTGAGGACAGTTTGCTTCCTGCCTCCATCCCTGTTTTTATCACTGTCCTTCATTCTCAGAGATGCTGCTGCCACTGCTGACATTGTCATTTCCTGGGCCAAGATGTCCATTTGTGTGTGCTTAGAGTGCATCTCTGCTGTGCCTGCTGCATGGTGAGGCTGGCAGAGAGCTCAGATTGCAAGCCATGCCACCCAGTCCTCAGATATTCTGGGAAGGCGTCCTGCAAAGAAAGCCACGTGAGTATTCACCCAATGTCACCCAGAGGCAGTGGAAATAAGAATATAGGAGCATTTATTTTTCTTTTAAGAGATCTCAAAATACTTGACCTTGTCCTTGAGTTGATCAAAGCAAGTACACATTGTCTCCCAGCTTTTAAAGTCAACTGAAATATCTCCAGCCAGTTTAGAATGCAGACTTTAGAATATGGGTTCATGCATACATCCTAAGCCTGGCATCAGGAAGGGCACAGAACCTGCTAAAGATAGTTTGAATCTTTGAGTTCAGCCCCCAGACCCATGAAAATGGATGTTTCAGAGATAAAGGCTAAAGGTGGCTTGCCCACCAGAGAAGAGGGTCGGTACTTCTGCTGTCAGTGGGCAGGCAGTCATAGGAGTAGAGCCCTTCAGAAAATTAATGAAGTGAAAATAGACAGTGAGAAAGATGTACACAGGTACTTCATAGCCAGTTTGAATTCCCCAATCCAAAACTGATTCACAGAATTTCAGGAGAAAGCACATGGCCTTGCCATAGGTTACCCAGAGCAATGCCACACTTAGCACACAACAACCCCCAGAGGTAAGGGATTGTTCAACAATAGGACTCCTGGGCATCAGAACTGAAGCAGGGTCACCTCAGGTATACAAGGAGGTAAAGAGTCAGCCTGGGCAGAGGGAGTCACTCTGGGCATCAGAGCAAGGAGATCAGACCATCCTGGACATATGAGAAAGTGAAGAGCTGGCTTGGGCATGAGAGGGGCCCTGAGCTCAGCCAGTGCTAGCATGGGCCTGGGAAAAGAAGAATGTCAATCACATGTGCCCTAGGATGTTATATGTCCACGCCTAGTTATCCTGAACCTACTCCCTAAAACATACATGCACTCGTGCACATATGTGCACACACACAACTTTGCACTGGGCTTCATCTCAGTACATGTGCATGTTCTTTCTGTTCATCCAAGTATATTGTCAACAAGATGGATTTGCAAGAAGAAAAGTAAAGTAGTGGCTGACCCTCTGACAGAAAATATGCATTCTCCAACTCCAGTCTCTGGGTGCTGCCTGAAGCAAGCTCAGCCCCAGCCTCAACTCTGGGTTCAGTGGAACGAACACACACACACACACACACACACACACACACCTTCAAACAGTGAAGGAGGAAACCTAAACTGCCATGGGAGTAGTTTTTATGACAACCAGAGGCTAAGCACGTGCAAAATTCAAGTGGTTTCAAAGATCACCTCTTTGACACCTTTGACAAATATAGACAAAAAGTCACCACTTTCAGAATACATAGGAGTCATCGTGTAAAAGGGGCCAGGTGAAAACAGAAAACACAGATTCCAGAGTGATCAAAAGCAGCATCATTGGGTGAGAAGGGAAGTGAGACTCACATCTGAAAGGTGTCAGAATTCTGGGCACATCCCCAGATGACATCTCAGTGAGGCAAAGCAAAATGAAACCCGAGCACATCAAAGCAGGCTCCCCCAGCAGCCAGGCAGCAGAATGTGGGCTGGGGCCATGAGTGGCCCTGGGCAGCGATCCTCTCGGTGATGATACAGAAATTGGTTCTTTTGCACCTGTCACAATTGTCATCCCACCTTTTTATTTATCAAAGAGGAAAGAATCTATGCAGGTGGCTAAGCCAAACGGGATGGATAGGATCCAGTCAGAGCAAGGCTGCTGCACCTTTCTGTATGTAGCTATCTAGTGATGTCTTAAATCCTGCTGTGAAGAAACCAGTGGAAACAGGACCAGAAAGCTCTGCCTTTAGATAAGCAAAGCAGGAGTAGGGCCAAGACCAGCGGAGGCCTTTCTCCATTCCGGGTCTGCAGCTCCTCTCTGCGGCAGATTCGTATCCCAGTTTCCTTGTAGGGAAACACATGAAAGAAATACTTTTATTCTATCCTATTCCCTCCCTTTCCCTCCATCCCTCCCTCCTTCTTCCTTTCTCCCTTCTCTCCTTCCTCCCTCTCTTTCTCTCCCCCTCTCTCCCCCTCTCTCTGTATGTGTGTGTGGATATACACATAAGCCTCAGCACATACGTGGTAGTCAGATTACAGCTTCCATCTTGCCAGACCTTGTAAGGTGTTTTTTTCTTTATTTCAGTTCGGGACTTGCACCAACACTGTGTGTGTGGATAGTGCGGAAAGAGGAGTAGACACCATTTGTATATAAGGTTCAGAGGTATACATATAGCCTGTGGGGACACAGACTCGGGCCCAGGGAAGGGAACCAGGAAAGACTGTCAGTCTGTCTCAGAGGGTGAGCAGACGTTTGCTAAAGGAGTTAGCTGAACAAATATGTATGCATATGTATACACATGCTCAAGTGTGTGTGTGTGTGTGTGCGCGCGCGTGCGTGCGCGCACGGGCGTGCACTCGTGCACATTCGTGCATGGATGAGACTCAGGATCCCAGTAAGCTTCAGATTCAGGGATTGTATACTATATATTTAAGAAGTTGTGATAGCCAGCATGAGGCAGGAGCTTGGGTCTAGCCTTGGAGTGATGGGGATCTCTTGAAAGATGGTTTATGAGCTGGACCTGTAACCCCCACTACTTGGGAAGCTGTGGTGGTTTGGATAGCAATGCCCCCCATAGACTCATATTTTGAATGCTTGGCCCATAGAGGGTGTCACTATTACAAGGTATGGATTTTTTGGAGTAGGTATGACCTTGTTGGAGGAAGTATGTCACTGTGGGGGCGGTTTTTGAGGTCTCATATGCTCAAGTTATGCTCAGTGTGGCACACAGTCTCCTTTTGCTGCTTGTGGATCAAGATGTGGAACTTTCAGCTATCTCTCCAGCACCATGTCTGCCTGCATGCTGCTATGCATCCCACCATGATGATAATGGACTGAACCTCTGAAACCATAAGCCAGCCCCAATTAAATGTTTTCCTTTATAAGAGTTGCCATGGTCATAGTGTCTCTTCACAGCACTAGAAACCCTAACTAAGACAGAAGCTGAGGCTGGAGGATCACTAATTCAAGACTTTTCTGGGTTGTACAGGACAAAAGGGGCCCCATAATGAAACCTTGTCTCAAAAGGAAAGCAAGGGCTGAGCATGGGTCTTAGTGGTAGACCCCTCGCCGGCCCTGATTGACTAGGTGGGCATTAAAGGAAGTCTAACTGAAGTAGGGTTAGAGATGGGAAGAAAGAAGGGGAGTGGTAGGTCAGGGGTCTATGCAGCCAAGGGAAAGAGTGGCTCCTCATCCAGGCAAGGTGATGATCTATGGCAAGGATGAAGCTTTGAGTTGTACTAGAATATGGGATGACCAGGACTTGGTGCTCTGTGGCCTGGTCTGGGGTGAAAACATAATGGAAAGCCAGAGCAGCTTGAATGCACTCGCACTGCACAGTCCTTCTGATCCTTGGACAGCAAAGATATTTTCCCACCCCCTAAATATGAACCAGTTAATGCTTACCTTCCTGCAAACTTAAAAAAATCTTCCACTTTAAAGCACTTATGGGCTGGAGATTCCACAGAGGCCTTGAGAATGGTGAGAGGGGAGCCATGCAGACCAGTGGTTCTCAATGTACGGGTCGCGACCCCTCTTGGGAGTCTCATATCAGATATTTACATGATAATTCATAAGGGTGGAGCAAAACTATAGTTTTGAAGTAGCAATGAAATAATTTTATTATTGGGGTCACCACAGCGTAAGGAACTGTATCGAAGGGTCACAGCATTAGGAAGGCTGAGAACCGCTGCTCTAGACCCTGCTCTTCTGGCTAGTCTGGAGCTTTGCCACCCACCTGTTCCCAAAGTCTTCACAACCCACATGGTACCTTGCCATTTAATAATGTGGTTATTGATATATTTAATCAAGGTAAAAAAAATTAGTGTAAAAGGAAAGAGGATATAAATACATAGGATATAAACCGTTGACCTAAGAGGCTATCCTGTATTCTTCAGCTATTTTCTATGAAAGAGTTTCAGAACAAATGTAGACATAAAGACAATCTATCCCTCAGTCCTTCAAGTGTGTATCTTTGGAACACTCGAACCCATGATGAAGATTATGTGACACACTTAACGATGACCCCTAACTTTATTGCTATCAAATCTGTTTCCATGCTTCCCCAAGAACCTAGTAGGCTTCTGGAAGCAGGCACTGGTGTCAGGAAGTGGCTAGGGGTCAGTTATGCTTTGTGTGGCTGAGTACTGTTTGCTGAAGTTAGTCTCACATAGCTGAAGGAGGCTGTGGCAACTTTGGGTATGTCAAGGAATTGGGGGGTTCAGTGATTGCAACCCACCAGGAAGTTAGACTTTAGCACTTGGATACTTCCATGGGTCACTTCCTAGAGTTGCTATCTATGATATCATCATCCCCGTTATCCTCATGGTTGTCTTGGGGCGCAACCATAATCACACCTCTGTAGTGAAGTCCCATTTAAGGAATGGGGCTTTTGATTAAAAGAAAATCTAACCCTTGATCATCCAGGGGCAGCATAGGTACCGTGTGAAGGAAGGTGTCCCTTAGGATGCTTGCCTTGCTCCACTCAGCAAGGCCTCAGTATGGAGACTCAGCCATTGGTTCTGGGTGTCTTACCTTCTGGAAGTTGGGGAAGACTGATGGCAGAGCCCGGAGGGCAGCCCATACCTCAAGGAATTTTTTTCCTCTATGTCCTTTGCCAAATTTCATTGGGTGCTTTAATTCAAGAAAGCAGGCAATATTCACTTTGCAAGTAAAACAAGGACTTGCCAAAAGTTCTATTTCAACTGTCACTTTTTTTTTTTTTTGAGACAGGGTTTCTCTGTATAGCTTTGGAGCCTGTCCTGGAACATGCTCTGTAGATCAGGCTGACCTTGAACTCACAGAGATCCACTTACCTCTGCCCCCCAAGTTCTGGGATTAAATGTGTGTGCCACCAAATGCAGCTTCAGCAGTCATTTGTTAAAGCTGCTTCCGCTGGGGCGTGGCTTGGATCCTTGCTGCTGTCAAGGCACATTGGACTCTGTGCTGGATTCCCGAGTCTTGGCTCGACCCTCAGTACTGATCAGGCAACCCATACCTGCTTCGGCCTTTGAGTCATGGCCCTCATTTCTAAAAGGGAGGTCCTGGCAGCTGACTTCAAAATAACCTTGTGAATTCTTGTTCTAGCTGCGAATATTTATGGGTTGCTTAACTTCCCCTACATTCATAGTTTCCACTTGAAAGTAAACCTAAGTAGAAAACCCAGCTCCACATTCACACAAACAACAGACTTAGAAAAAGAAGTATATGCAGGTTGGTTGTGCTGATCTCTAGAGGAAGAAACAGAGAACAAACCCCCTACCCATCACCAAACAATTAATGGCTTGCCATGAATAATGGTGGTCTTGTTGGGTCAGCTGAATGAGCTCTGGTAGGATGGGAACAGTGGTGGAAGGCTGGACCTCACACCACCAAGGAGCACTGCCGGCTCATTCACAGTTCCATCCTGCAGCGGATCACGTGGGGCATTGGGACCTGCAGTCCTTGGGGGCGGGGTCAGTGAGGTCAGGGCCAAGGTCAAGGCCACTCAAGCAGTTCACCAAGAAGCACTGTGCAGCCCTTGAGCCACACACGTGTGCCTAGGTGACTGCTAGCAATGCTGCTGAGTTAATTCCAGCTCTGTTCTCTTTATCTGTGCTCCTAGCACAGCGGGNCCACGGTCTGAATGTCTCTCCTGGAGTCCGCATGCTAGAGACCTTATGCCCCACACAGCAATGTTGATAAATGGGACCTTTAGAAGGTAGCTAGGCTACATTGACTCTGCCCTTGACAGTAGATGAATGTTGTCATCACAAGCATGCATCCCTGATGAAAAAGTAGGCTCTGCCATCATTTTCCAGCTCTTCCACTCTAAGCCCTTTGGACTCTTATCTTCCTTCATGAGTCGATGTAGCCAGAAGGCCCTGGACAGATGCTGCTTTTGACCTTGACTCCGCAACCTCACTCTGTAGGAACCCCAGGCTGGCATTCTGATTAATGACTCAAAGGCAGGCAAGGGGTCCCCTTAAACCCCAGCCCACCAGCCCCTGACCATATCTTAGTTCTGCTGTTGGTTAGCAGCAGCTACTGCTATGGAAAAGGCTCTTTCTCCCTATCCCTTTCCTTAGTGAAGAAATTGGCTGGATAATCTCCATGTGGTGTGGACTCGTGGGGGCGAACCTGCGGACTGAAGTGGCAGGCTGCCCTAGACACTGCCTTTAACCTCTTTACTACACACTGAGCAGAAACGAATAGCAAGATGTTGTTTCCATGGATAATCGTGTGCCGAGACTTTGAAAATTACTTTTTCGTCAGCTGTGGCACGTTTAAACACCCCACATATTTCAGGAGACAGTTAACTTTTGTGTTGTAAAGAAAGATTTAATAAAGACGTGCGTGTTGGGACTTGCTCGCCGGCACTTTTCTGTCTGTGGCTGGCAGCTTGAGGCGCAGGCCTTTGACTGCGCAGCCGGGGATTTTCTCTGCCAACTGTACACACGCTCTTAACTCTTCACTGCTCCTTACTCTCTAGAGTGGCTGCCAAACTCTCCACTTGGTGGAGAGACCCAAGTGCGAATAGGTGGAACTGTCCCCAAATGCAAGTTCAGGGAAACCTGGTCTCTGTTGTTATCATTCAGACACCGCTTATTCTAGATCTGGTAGGTAGGGCCAGGCTAGAAATCTGTTGTGCGCCAGGCTCTGGGTCGTCGAAATGCACCATGGAAATACCCTTGGGTTCCGCAGCGGTTAAGATCCTATCTCTCTTCAAATCATCATTATAGGAGGGAGGGGTAATTTGGGAGAGCCTGTTAGCAGTGCTCTGAAACATCCTCACAAACCTTTCTTCTGTTGTGGCGGAGGCATATCTGTGCTTAGCATCTGGTCTGTCTGCCAGTACTAAATAAATATCATTTTAATAGTAATGACACGTTGCACTCAGAGAGCTCCCTTTCATCCATGGAGCCCAGAGCATTTTAGGAGTGTTAATTAATGAAGCTCGCTAACACCGTTTGAGGTGGAGATGCCCAGTACAATGCGAGATGGTTCAAGTGGTTCCTTCTGAGGCTCGCCCACTCCCCGGCCTCAGCAGACTTTCTGACAAAGGCGCCCAGCTGCTGGGTTCAACCGAGTCTCAGATGAAAGGCAAACACTTCTGCTGAGAACCTTCTGGTGTGGCTGCTTGGAGATTGGGACCAGTCTTCCACCTTGCTTCCTGAAGAGCATCTAGTCCCCCAGCCTACACCTCTATCTTTCTATTACCTGGTTCTCATGATCTGGAATTCATAAGTCCTGGTGGGGGAGGAGAGACTAGCATCCATTCTAGCCTCATCTTCTGAAGGGAACTAGGAACTATCCTGTCCCCAGTCCTGCTGTTCTGAGGTCAGCGTGGAGACAAAAGGCACGTGTCCAGGTTTTCTCTCTCTCCCACATCAGGAGCCACGAGCCTCACCACTCAGGGGCCAACAAGACAGACATCTGCACATCCTTGCAGTAATCTGTTCCATAAATGTTTACCTACTGTCTGCCTATACTAGCCACCTGGAAAGGCTGAGATTGGAAGGAATGAAGTTAATGAGCTCTCAGCTCAGTTTCCTTTGGTCTGACCATTTTGAAATGACATGCCAAGGCTGGTGAGAGATGCCCTGGGAAAAGTTAATGCAGGTAGGGTTCCCAGGGGGGTTGCCACTGTGGCCCACACAGACCAGGCTGACCCGGCTCTACTCTGACCAGGGAGGGGATCCGGTCTCCTAGGAGCTGTCCTTGGTTGGCTAGGGCTCCTGAGAGGTCTTGACTTTGTTACTCATTTTGGTTCTAAAGATGGCTCCTTTATGAATCTACCTCTAATGCTCTAGTGTCGCAATGGAGCTAGGCCTCCTGGAAGCTGTGGGCCTCAGTCTACCTAAGAGGAGGGTGAAAAGGCACTAGTGGGCTTCTGGGTCATGTGGTCTTTAGAAGCAAGAATGAGAGCAAAGCCACTGCTCTTCACCTGCCCCTCTGCAGGGAGTGGCTCCTTGCCACAGTCTCAGGTGACGGTGACCGGAAGGGGGAACAATTGTCATCCAGACGACTGTTGTGTGTGCTCAGTGAAGGGGGTGTTAAGAAGAGAGAGTGCAGTTGTGAGAAAGTGTGTCTGTCAGTGTGACCGTGGAAGTCTATTATGTAATCCTGTGTGAGCATGTATGTGAGTGTGTTTGCATGAGTGTGTCAACATGACTATGACTGTAGATGTGAAAGTGTGGCTGTATGTGTATATGACTGTGGGGGGATGAGGATGTGAGTGTGTGAGACTACGAGTGTGTCAGTGTGACTATATTCGTGTTGCTATGTGAGCATGTGGGAATCTGTGTGAGGATGAAACTGTGTAGCTCAGTGTGGCTGGCTGCAAATGTGTTTGTAGGAGCGTGTGAGTGTGTATGGGAGTGTGAATGGGTGTGAGACTGTGTAACTGAACAAATTACTGTGTGTAAGGGCAAAAAGTTGTATGAGTGTGTGTGTAAGAGTGTGTGACTGGGTCAATACAGAGATCTGTAAATGTGAAAAGAAAGTATTATAGCCATGTGTGAGAAGGTGAGTGTGTGTCAGTGTGTGTATGTGAATGTGTGAGTGGGGGGTATCTGAGTGTGTGAATTTGTGAGTGGAGGTGTCTGAGTGTGTGGATGTGTGAGTGTGGGTGTCTGAGTGTGTGAATATGTGACTGTGGGTTTCTGACTATGTGAATGTGTGAGTGTGGGTATCTGAGCATGTGAATGTGTAAGTGTGGGTATCTAAGTGTGTGAATGTGTGTGTGGGTATCTGAGTATATGAATGTGAGTGTGGGTATCTGAGTGTGTGAATGTGAGTGTGGGTATCTGAGTGTGTGAATGTGAGTGTGGGGGTATCTGAGTGTGTGAAGTGTGAGTGGGGGTGTCTGAGCTCACAAGGAAACTTCACATGGTCTCCTGAGCCCTCCTAAGCTCCCTCTGGGGGTCTGTAAGTCCATTATTAGGAGTAGCCAGTGTCTCTCCTCTTAGGCTTGTGACTGTTTCCTGCAAGTTTATTTATTTGTTTATTTTTATCTCTGTACTCTTATTTTCCTGAGTTGAAGGATACATGATGGAGGAAGTGTTTTGTTTTTTAAGATTTTATGTTTATTCTTGTCATGGTAACACACACTTTTGATGCCAGCAGTCAGGAGGCCGTGAGCTTGAGGTCAGACTGATCTGTGTAACAAGTTTCAGGACATCCAGGATCACAAAGAGAGGCCTTGTCTCAAAAAAAAAAAAGAGATTTTATTTTATGTGTATGAGTGTTTGCCTGTATGTTTTCATGTGCACCACATGTGTGCAGTGTCCACAGAGACCAGAAAAGGACAGATCCCTGGGACTGGAGTTACAAATGGTTAGGAGCTGCCATGTGGGTGCTGGGAGTCAAACCTGGGTCCACTGAAGAGCAGCCAGTGCTCTTAACAGATCCCTGGGACTGGAGTTACAAATGGTTAGGAGCTGCTATGTAGGTGCTGGGAATCAAACCTGGGTCCACTGGAAGAGCAGCCAGTGCTTTTAACGGCCGAGCTGTCTCTCCAGCCCCTGGTGGAGGAAGGTTTTATGTTTCCCACACTATCAAGATATTTGTCTTTCAATATGGTTCAAAAGAAAGAATATTAGGTACAATTCAAAAGCCCTCTGGGAAGAGATTACTATTTGATTATGTTTGGAGTTTGGCCTTCTGTTTCCTGGGCTGTGATTATTAAAGTCTGGTTAGTTTGCAGCCCTTAAGGAGAATACCGACAGGAGCTTTGACAAGGTTCTCACGTAACCACAGTGACCATGGCAAATATGGAGCACCCATCCATTTCCCCCTAAGTTACTTGTGCCTTTTGTAATAGATTTGCTCTTCTGACCCCAGGTCTTGGAAACTGTGACTTTATACTTGCCTTGTTAGATTGTCTGTCTGAATTGTTCTGGCAACGAGTACATATGATAGGCTTGGTTCCCAGCTCTTGGCAATTACTAATCCATTCTCCAGTTGGCAAGCGTGTGGGATGTTTTTAGTTTGGGACACTGTTGCAAGAGTTTTCTCTTTTGAGGTGACTAGGCAGTGTGTACTCTCCTCACTTCTAAGGTCCCAACGACCAAGGAAAGTTTATTCCGCTAAAGTTCACCCTGGAGATCCAATGAGTTTATTAGGCTTTTACCCTCAGAGCATTTGTGAGAGGTCATGGGCATAGGTGACTCAGAAGCAGCCACACTGGAAGGTCTGCAACCAGCATGGATGATGAGTTCCCTAAGTCTGACAAGATGAAGCCCCGTTCCCCTATTCCTGCCAAGCCTGTATACTCTATCCCCTCTCAGAGACCCAGAGGTCCCTTGCAATTAGGACAGAACTGATAGGAGGAGTGGCTGAATATCAGGGCGAGGGTCCCATGACCCTCCCCACCTATCCCTTCAATGAGGGGCCATCAGCGCTCAACAAGGCCAGCTGTGACAATCTTTTGCAAGCAGGCATAGTGAATTTTTGAAGACAATAGTTGTTTGGCTGGGACAATAGGCACTGATGAAGCGTGTTAATCTAAATTTCCTTGTGTGAGTCTCCATGGGGATATTTGCATTTAGTTGTCTCAGGTAAATGCTTGGAGTTAGATTCTGTGGTGTATGTTTAATTTGACATGAGATGATGTCAGCTCATTTCTAAAGTAGAGGTACCATTTTCATTCCCATGTGAGCTGTGTGAGCATTCCACATCAGCAACTCCACTCTCTGGTGGGTGAGCAATGACATCTCAGTATGGGTGAGCTAGAGTTTCTGAATGGGGATTGGTTGTGAGCGCTTCCTCATGGCTAACTTGTCATCTATATTCTCTTTGGTAAAGTGTCTGTTCAAACCTTTTGCCATTCCTTCTCTTTAAAAAATAAGTTTGCCTTTTATTATATTCTAAGAGTTCTTTATAGATTTTGGCCCAAGCTTCCATCAGATCTGTGTTGGCCAAGAATCTTTTCCCAGTTGGTATCTGGCCTTTTTATTTTCCTCAATAGCAGTTTTTAGGAAGCAGCAGTTAATGTTGATGAAGTTCAGTGCCCATCTACCCATTGATTTAGCTTGTCTTTACTCCCTTGGCACAGCTCCCTTTCCAAAAGTTGAGCACAGTAACAGTCCAGGTTCCTCACTTGCTTGGTATTGTGGAATCTTATTATTGTTATTGAAGTGAATATAATCTCATGCCTTTATTGTCTTTATAAGAATACCAACTCAGAACTGTCACTCGGCCCTTTCTCCTCTCCTCTCTTCCCAGTTCACAATGCTTGCATCTCCTAAAAGCCCGTCTTCTCTTACGTCTACAGCTGCTCAGCCTGCTGGAACCTCAGCCCTGTCTTCTCTGTAGTTTCAAGCTTAGTCCGTTCACTGTAGCCATTGCTTCTTGTCACAGTCCCACTCTCTCCAGGCAGACGGGAATCCTTGCCTTTCCTGTGCTGTGTGACTTGGACAGTTTATTGCTTGCTCTAGAACTCTGGTGGGTTCTAGAATGTTCTACATGTTTTCAGAAGCCCTACTGCACAGAAAAAAAAACTACATATCTCTTCTACCTAATAGACAGACATTGTCACATTATCTTACGGTGAGCTGATTCTGAGTCAGCAAAGTGGAATGTGGCCCAGGCTCTCTGGCCACTTGTCTTTCTCCAGAAAGTTCCTTGTTTCTGCCCTGATAGGACAGAATTTTCTGTCAGGATTACCACTATTTTCTCTTATTCTTGTTATTGTTGCTGCTAGTTTTTTATTTTTATTTTTTCTTATTGACTTGAATAGAACTGCCAATAAAGTTTGACTGATAATGATGATAATGGGCATGGATAGTAGATCTAAAATTAGATGAAGGCATCAGTGAGAGCCCCGAAGTCTGGAAAAGGGCCCTGTGAGACAGCCAGAGCTGATGAGTTTGTGCTTTCTCCCAGAGCCAGTCAGATGCAAAGGCGTGCTTTCTGCTCTACACTGAACTTATTATTGCAAGTAAAGTATATATACAGAAAATTAGTGATTCACACACATGGGGCATAAGGGGTAAGTCAGCTTTCCATATTGACATGATCACCAATGTAGAAAACCCAAAACAATGCCTTAAAATGAATGAGAATTTATAACATTTAGCAAGCAAGAGCCGGCAGCAACAGTATCCTATCAGTGTGTGCTGGAAGATGCAGCTGGGAATGGAAGTCGCTGCGCAAGAATTGAGGACCCAAGTTTGATCCTAAGAACCCATGTGAAAGAGCTTAGTGTGATGGCACAGATTCCCAGCCCTGGAGTATGGAGAAGGGTGGCTACCAGGGCCTTGCTGGGCAGTCTAGCCTGCTCTGTGAGCTACAGGCCAGTAAGAGACCATCTCAGAAAAAAAAATAAAAAAGATGGGTAGCGCCTAAGTTGTCTTCTGACCTCCACATGCACGAACAAAAATATATGTGTGCCTACCCCCACACATGTGCACCCCAACACACATGGACATACACACGCACATACACATATATAATATAATACTGCTTGCATCGGCCAGATTCAGGATTACACCTTACAAGTGCGTTCATGAGTTACATGCATAAACTACCATATAAATGCGTTATAACTAGAATACTACTGCAATAACACTCTCTGCCTATTAAACTATTAAGACAACAACAAGCAAGATGTCAGAGCAGAGGAAAATCAGTACTCTGATTGGCATGACTTCTTTGAAAAGTTGATTTTGTAGGATATATGAAGTGCCCTGAAATAATTTCCACCAAGGAGGCTAGAATCGTCCCTTACACTCGTGAGTGTCACTGGAGCTTGAGTTCCATGACTGTAGAGACACTCAGTGTGTATTTTGACAGCGGCTGTTAGGCATCATGAAAAAAAACCATGCATGGACCTACCAACTCTGACCCATGTGGCTGCCATCAGACCCTGCTCCAGCTACCTGCTGTGTCCCCACAGTGGCTTCAGCTCTCACTTTCCCACTCCCTCTTCCTGTGTGACTCCAAGATCTCTGCAGGCCTCAGCTCCCTGCTGACTAGGCTGGGGCTCCCTGGCCTTTCAGAGGGACACTGTGAACATCAAGGGCACTCTGGAGAGACCATTGTCCCAGGACCTGATATCTTAGGCATCTTTTCCATGGGCTCTTCAGCCACTGCCTCGGTCAGGCCCCAGATCACTGGCATTCTCATTCTCACCTCAAAGGTGACACTTTGGATGGAAGGCTGGCGTGAGCCACTCCTGCGCGTTAAATGCCACAGCAGGCACTGCAAACAGTTTCCTGTAGAAGTGAAAATTGCTTCAATAATGCGTTCCACCTGACCCCGATTCATTACCCCTGATACTACCACCTTGGTGTGCACCACTACAGAAAGTCAGTACCTTTTTCTATACTGCTTCCGCCCAGGAGTGTCCCTCTTCAGCCTGAACTATCTCAGAAGAGCCAAGCTCAGCATGCATTAGTTGCTCCACAAGCAGGTGTTCGAGACAGGCCATACTGTCCAACCATTACGTCTTAAAGAACTGCAATTTAGTGAGAATGAGGGAATAAAGAAAAAAAAAAAAGATCGAGGATCCTTGGGACCCAAGTCGGGGAGAAAGCAGGCAGATGCAGGTCTGATTTGTACTGTCTGTCCCCTCCTTGTCAGCAATGCTTGCCGGCCATTCTGACTCAGGAAACAAAAGGCACATGGTTTTTGCCTGCAATGGGAATATTTGTTTCTGTGGACATTCTGCACC
This sequence comes from Bramus lutescens, assembly GCA_001685075.1. Taxonomy (NCBI): domain Eukaryota; kingdom Metazoa; phylum Chordata; class Mammalia; order Rodentia; family Cricetidae; genus Bramus; species Bramus lutescens. The sequence continues at coordinate 213,596 of LOEQ01000325.1, read as the reverse complement.
CCAGGTTGTGGTCGTGACCCCAGCAGAGGGGTAGACACAGCATTATGTTTGGTCCCGGTGGCTGCAATGGCAGCGTGTACAGTATGACACGGACCTCAGGCTATTTTGAGAATATCATACTTATGTACAGGGTGTAGCCCTGTCACCCTGTAACTCTCATGAGGAAACTGTCAACATACAACTATGCTCTGAATAAATGTGATTGTCGTCACCACAGGAACAGCTTTGGAATGGAGTCACTGGAGCCTAGATCGATGCTCTAAAGACTTGGTGATGTAGCCTAGAAGAGGCCAGGTAAGCCATGGATCTGTCCTCTCAGGGACCCCACTCCCTTGGGCAGACAGTGTTAGAGCACCATTGGTGTGACACACATAGAGACTCCAGAGTTAGAGTTCTAGTAGGATAAGTCTCCCTGCTCTGTGACTCCGACTTCAGAGTCTTGGCCTCTAAACATGAGATGCTAGACTCAAGTGCAAGGTCTGAATCCTCAGGCCACAGCTCTGCATGCTCCACAGTCTGAGCAGTAAAGCCATAGCGCCCTTACAGGCATTTCTGTCCCCAGCTGCTCTGTCCTTAGCCTGTGGGGACAGCTCAGAGTCTTCCAGACATCTCCCTGTGGTGTGACACTTCCTGGGGAGATGTAAACAAATGTCTACTCAACACAGGTAGAAAACTGAAGACAGACAAAAGAGTGCCTTCAACGTCTAATCTGATGAGCCGAGCGAGGCTTACTTAACAAATTTTCTTAAAAACTAAAGAACTCCGGCTCCCATGTGTTAGAAAAGCAAGCTGCGAGAGTTTGGAATCAATGGCTTTTCAAAAAAGAAGCTACTAACTTGAAGCTCTGCATGTCGGATTCCACTTCTGGGCCCTTTTGACCCAAGCCAATGTGATTCAAGAAAGCTTAGGAGGTTTGTCTTCCCACCAAGGGAGGCCTCCATCAGCCAGTGACTTGGGAATCACAGCCATCAATAAGTCTGTCTCTCGGTTGTGGAAAAGTCATATTTCAAAAGGATGATCTAATATGAACACCAAGTTCACATTTCTCCTTTGAGTGATGAAAGGCCAACTGAGTGCAGTCTCTCTAGGGTTGAAGATTGAAGGCTGTGGGTTTTTTCTTTAAGTTATGGGGGTGCTCAGGCTGCAGCGTGACTGTGACTGTGAAGGAAAATGGCTCCTAGGATGTCCCATCCTGGTTTAGGGGAGTGGGCAGCATCCCTTGGCTGGTTGGTAGATGTCCTGGCTGCCTGTGGCCTTTGTCTCCTCACCTGTCTGGTGAGGAGGGGAGTGTCACAACCTTCCTCAGCGCTGGCTGGGACAGATGTCCATGTTGAATGTTCTTGGGGCTTTCCAAGCACAGAGTTGCTGCCTGGCAGAATTGTAGACCATTTGTGAATGTATCTGCATTGAGTCCCTGGGTGAGGCTCCTGCTACATGTTCTTGCAGACTCAAAATAGCCAGGCCATCCTCAGGGAAGAGCACATTGAGCCTGCTCTTACTTCAGGACAGATCCCAGTTTCCTGAGTGATGTGTCCAGGCTGAAAGGCCCTGGACTTCCCAAGCAGCTCACTGGATGGCAGAGAAGTTACCTGGAGGTGAAGAGAGCAAGGGAGTATACAGAGCTCTAGCGGCCAGTAGGGTTCAGGGTTCAAACTGTGCTTATCTTTACCCAAAGATAGGTCAGGATATTGCAGTCCAAATGAACCCGTGTCAGTGGGAGTGCTGTGCAGGCTGGGTGGCCCGACTATAAGGCTTATGAATGACCTTTCCTATGGCAAGATGGGTGTATCCTGCCTCAGGCCTGTTCAGCTGCCCACCACAGACAGTATGTGATGCCCAGGCCCTTGTGATGGGAGCATATGGAGCAAAGTCTAAAGCTCAGAAGACAGAAGGTCATGGCTGATCAGAAATCCCATCCCATCCCATCCCATCCTTTGTGCTGGGAGTGGAAAGTGGTGTTGAACAATGCTGTTCATGAAGGACCAGGGGACGGCTGTAGTTGCTCCTGATGCCACTTTGTCTCAGTGGCACCCTTCTATGTGGCTCTTCAGAGGTGTGAGCCATGCCTTGTGTGATGAAAGACCTCGCACTGACCCTCCTCCTTGGAAATGTCTCTGTGTGGTGTAAAGTCTCAGAAACATGCTTCTTTCTTTACTTCTGTGATGGTGACAGTGGTCACTTTTCTATTCCTTATCCTGGCCAGGCTACTTTGTTTCAGAAGTGCACAGAAAGCATACTAGGCCAGTGATGGAGAAAGCCTTCTAAAGCACGGAGTTTGTGAATGATAGAATTGTTTGTTATTTTGCTCTGGTTAGACAGAGGCAAGGAAGCCTTCCCCCATCCGGTTAATTGCTGTGGACAGTTAAAAACAAGCCAGCTCTGGAAGCCGACAAGTCTTCCAAGGTTTCCACATTCCCTGTGATCTGACGGGTGGAAGGCAAGCATTGGTTTAGAGGAGCGGCCCAGTCACAAAAGGCTTTTCTTCCCATGGCTGCACTGTGTCCTGAAAGGCCAGAACAGCTCCCAGGCCCATCAAAGTGTCTGCAACTCTTTCTCCAATTTGCTTTCTGCTTTCAAGACATTAAAGAACACTTTCAAGTCAGGCCTCTGGCAGGACTGTGTGAAAGGAGTCGCCAAAGTGCCATCCTCACTAAGTTGACCGAAGGGATTGTGTGGAAAAGCTTCGTGTTTTCCTTTTCAGTCTGAAAGGGGTTGGAGGGATCTCGACTGAGGAGTGAGGGGTGGGACTCTCCCCAAACCAGCTTTCATCATGCGCCCCTTCCCCCACCTCCCCTGTTTGTGTTCTTCCCCAGTCCAGGGAGGCCCTGGAATTTTTCTTTAGCTTTTGTTTGCTAAAGGGAGATTCAGGGCTTATGTAAAAATCGGCACCTAAGTCTGACATAGTTTTCTTCAGCCTGAGCAAGAGCGCATGGCCTCTGAGGAGCGAGGTCAGCTTTCAGGCCCTGCCTTAATTGTTGCTGTTGTAATCCCAAGATGTTGAATGCTTTTTTTTTATTGCAGACACAGGCTGCAGAGAGGAGCCTTTTTACAAACTAAGTGCCCTACTAAGCCGCTGAGTGTTTTCATAAGACACCTCCGGGAAGGCTGAACAACAGTACCTAGAGCCCTTGGTGGCTTCTGGAAATTTGGCTTTGTAAAGACTTTTGCTCGGGCAAGAGACTGTAGACTAGCTACTGGGGATTAACTTTACAACAGAACACCTTCAATATAGGTGACCTCCCTAGAGCATTCTGCTTGAACCTGATATGGCAGTGTCTCCAGAGTGGCAGCAGGCTCCAATGTGAGCCTTTTAGTAGACAGGAACACTATGTCCTGAATCTCATTCTCTGTGTCCAGCAGACTGGCCAGCTCTGCAGTAAAGGGCGGTGCTGGGGACTATGGTATAGATGGTGAATTATCTTGAAAAATTCTTGGCTGCTACTTGTCCTGGAAGGGCAGTCAGGACAAACTTCCACAGAGAAGGAACTGAAGGGACAGCCTTGGGATCAACTTGGTTTAGGCAACAGTGTGACCTTGAGTGAAAACTTGGTGGTATCTTGTCTGATGATATCTCATAGAGTTTTATGGTATGTTATGGTGTTTTCATGGTATCTGTTGGTGACTTGTAGCAGTCATTGGTATGTTGTGATATCTGATGGTCTCTCACAGTGACTCATGGTATCTGTTGGTGTCTGTTGGTATCTGTTGGTATCTAACGGTGTTTCATAATATTTGTTGCTGTCTGGTGGTATCCCATGGTGTTTGTGTAGTATGTGATAGCATTGAAAGAATTCTATTCTCATGTTTGATATCTCATAATAAGTGTTGGAATCTGATGACATATCATAGTGTCTGCAGTATTTGTTGGTACCTGATGGCATCTCTTGGTATTTCTTGGTGTCTATTAGTTAGAGGCCTGTCTTAGTTGCATTTCTTGTTGCTCTGATAAAATACCTTGAAAAAGTCAACTTAAAGAAGGAAGGGCATTATTTTGGCTCACAAGTCAAGGCTCACAGTCCATAATGACAGGAAAATCATGGCAGTAGGAGCTTAAAGCAGCTGGTCACATTGTGTTCTCAGTCAGGAAGAAGAGAATGGAAAATGATTGTGTTCATTTAGTTTCAGTCTTTCATGTAGTCCAGTATACAAATTTAGGGAATGGTGCCACCCTGCTTTAGACTGGGTCTTCCAATTTTAATTAACCTAATCAAAATAATTTCTGATAGGAGTTCCCAGAGGCCAACCTATCCTATATAACCCCTCACAAGTATACCCAGATGCCAACCTACTCTATATAACTTCTCACAAGTGTGCCCAGAGGCCAGCCTAGTCTATATAACCTCTCATAGGGTGCCCAGAGACCAACCTAGTCTATATAATCCCTCATAAGTGTGCCCAGAGGCCAATCTAGTCTATATAACCCCACACAAGTGTGCCCAGAGGCCAATCTAGTCTATAATACCCCTCACAAGTGTGCCCAGAGGCCAACCTAGTCTATATAATTTCTCACAAGTGTGCCCAGAAGCCAATCTAGTCTATATAACTTCTCACAAGTGTGCCCAGAGGCCAACCTAGTCTATATAACCACTCACAAGTGTGTCCAGAGGCCAACCTAGGCTATACAAGCTCTCGTAGATGTGTCAGGAAGCTGGTCTCTTAGGTGATCCCAGATTTTTGTCAAGATAGCCATCAACTCTAATGGAGCTGACCAAGCCTGTCATATGCAGCACTGTGCGTGAGGAGGAGGAGCTGTCATTGTGCACATCTGTACAGAGGGGCACTGTGTGTGAGGAGGAGGAGCTGTCACTGTGCACATCTGTACAGAGGGGCGCTGTGTGTGAGAAGGAGGAGCTGTCACTGTGCACATCTGTACAGAGGAGTGCTGTGTGTGAGGAGGAGGAGCTGTCACTGTGCACATCTGTACAGAGGAGCGCTGTGTGTGAGGAGGAGGAGCTGTCACTGTGCACATCTGTACAGAGGAGCGCTGTGTGTGAGGAGGAGGAGCTGTCACTGTGCACATCTGTACAGAGGAGCGCTGTGTGTGAGGAGGAGGATCTGTCGCTGTGCACATCTGTACAGAGGCTCTGGAGTTGGCTGCTTTGGGCCTCCACATAAACGGTTAACTGACATAATGGCGACATTTCTGACTACTGAAAATTAAACCAACTATGTAGATGAGGTCATTTTGTGATAGAAAGCATCACTGTGCTACCAAGTAGACCTGGGTTCTAATGTTGGCTTTGGCACATTTCTTGTTTCTTGAATGTGAAGAGACCATCTGTTGCAGTTTAGAAAATCTTTGTAGCACCTGTTTGGTAAGGTGCTTTCTTGTTTGCCGGGAGAAACAAAATGGTAGGAAAGTCAATCTAGTTGGAGATAGAAACTGCTAATTAGCATAGACAATGAGCAGCTGAGTAAAAATACAGTTACAAAGCCGTGGGGACCATTACAGAGCAGAGCAAATGCATACATGATCAAGGCCAGAGGTGTCTGGGGCCGAGCTGTGTGTGGTTAATTCTGACTAGAAGGTTTATAGACAGCGTCACAGAGGGTAAACCATTTGAACTGGGCCTTAGAGAGAGAACCATACATGGCTCATGACAGCAGCATGACTGGGATGCCCAGGCAGAGGAAACTGTGTTGTAAGCATCTCTTCTAGAGCTTCAACTTTCTTTAGGCTAATGCTTCTATAATGGGAGGAACAGACAGACACACTGTGATGTAAGGGCATCTGGAATGTAAGGGCAAACATGGAGGGAAACAGAGAGGCTAAATCAAATTTTGATTTTTATTAGAAAAGCAGAAACTGGCAAGACTGTTCATGAAGGTTCTGCACTGTTCTGATTCAGAAGTGGTCATGGGTTCATCTCACCAAAATGTCAAGGTTCCACCAGGCCTTTGGAGTATAGTACTCACTTCAAATTCTTGGTCTTTTCTTTGAACCATAGGTTACTATGCATAATCAATTTTAAAATTTAAAAGTGCATGCATGCTAACTGGATATCAACATGTAGAAGAATGCAAATAGATCCATATCTATTGCCATGCACAAAACTCAAGTCCAAATGGATCAAAGACCTCAATATAAAAACAACCACATTGAACCTCAAAGAAGAGAAAGTGGGACGTACACTTGAACGCATTGGCACATGAGACCACTTCCTAAATATAACTCCAGTAACACAGGCACTGAGAAAAACAATTAACAAATGGAGCCTCCTGAAACTGAGAAGGTTCTGTAAAGCAAAGGACATGGTCAACAAGACAAAATGACAGCTACAGATTGGGAAAAGATCTTCACCAAACCCACATTGGACAGAGGACTGATCTACAAAATATACATAGAACTCCAGAAACTTTACATCGAAAGAACAAATAATCTAATACAAAAAAAAAGTGTAGTACAGACCTAAACACAGAACTCTCTTCAGATGAATCTCAAATTGCTGAAAGACACTTAAGGAAATTCTCAACATCCTTAACTATGAGGGAAATGCAAATCAAAACAACTCTGTGATTCCATCTTACACCTGTAAGAATGGCCAAGATCAAATACACTGATGACAGCTTATGCTGGAGAGGATGTAGGGTAAAGGAAACATTCTTCTATTGCTGGTGGGAGTGTAAACTGGTACAACCCCTTTGGATATTAGTATGGCAATTTCTCAGAAAATTAGGAAACAATCTACCTCAAGACCCAGTAATACTGCTTTTAGGCATATACCCTAAAGGGGCACAATAACACTACAAGAACATTTACTCAGCTATCTTCACAGCAGCATTATTTTTAATAACCAGAATCTAGAAACAACCTAGATATTCCTCAACTGAAGAATGGATAAAGAAAATGTAGTACATTTACACAATGGAGCACTACGCAGTGGTAAAAAATGACGACATCTTGAAATTTGCAGGTAAATGGATGGTGCTAGAACAAAACATATTGAATGAGGTAGCCCAGACTCAGAAAGACAAGTATAATATGTACTTGTAAGTGGCTTTTAGACATAAAGCAAAGAAAAATCAGCCTATACTCCACAACTCCAGAGAACCTAGACAACTAAGAGGACCCTAAGCTAGACATACATGGATCTACATAGGAAGGAGAAAAAGACAAGATCTCCTGAGTAAATTGGAAGTGTGGGGTTTATGGGAGAGGGTGGAAGGAGAGATGGGAGCAAGGGAGGGGAGTGGGGAAAATGTATAGTGTAATAAAGCAATGAAAATGAAGAAAGAAAACCATGACAGGGAGGATGATATGCCCTGGTGGTGCTAGACACAGATGCAGTTCCTGCTGCATCACTGCACCCGCTTGGGGAGAATCAGCACTTACTTCCCTTCAGCCAGACATGGACAAGGTTTGTAAAGGTGCAAAACAATGCTGTTCTCCCCAGAAAATGATATATATTTTTAGAAAACATTATTTTCCAAAAGATATAGTATTTTAAAAATTCAGTGGATGCCGTGGTGGGTCTCATAAGGACAATCTCCTGAAGTGTCTCAAGTGCCTTGACTGTTCTCATCCTCTCCCCCTTCCTTTTGACAATCCCTTCCAGTTCCCCATGTAGTCTTCATTCTAGTCTCACAACACAAACACACACATGCCACATGATCTTATGTAGATACAAAATTTATGATCTATATCTAAGAGAATGCATATGATATTTGTCTAGCTTGTTTTATTTAATATAGTGAGCAAATCAACCCTCTGGACAGGTAGGCGAATGAAGTAAAATCTCTCCAAAAAGCACAGATGGCCAATGAACATATGAAAAATTCTCAACCCTTAGCCACCAGGAAAACACAAAACTATACTTATTCTCCATCTCACTTCATGGGAATGATTATCTTTTTTTTTAAAGTGTGCTATTTTAAAATATGTATAAATAATATGTACAGACAACTGTTGGCTTCCAGGGAAGGGAGGGTGTCTTAGTTATTTTTCAATTGCTGTGGTAAGACATCATGACCAAGGCAACTTATAGAAGACATAATCTGTTGGAGACTTACATTTTCAGAGGATGAGTCCATGACCATAATGATGGGGCGCAAGGCAGCAGGTAGGTATTGTTCTGAAGTGGTAGCTATGAGCATAAATCCTAACCTACAAGCATATGGCAGAGGCAGCTAACTGGGAATGATATGAAATTTTGAAATCTCAAAACTAGCTCCAGTGACAGACCTCCTCCCATAAGGCCACACCTCCTAATCCTTTACAAACATTTCCACCACTGTGGACCAAACATTCAAATATATGTGCCAATGCTCTCATTCAAACCACCACAGGGAGTCAGTTTTCTTTAAGGGTATGGCTCCTGGTAGACCCACCATGCTCTAATAGATGGGCCCATACTCAGGAGTATGTGGACAGCACAAATTGAAACATGTCATTTAAAAAATGACACAAAGTTTAGGGTTAAGGGTGGTAAGGTAGATTTGGAAGGTGTTAAGGAGAGGAGTTGGGGTGAACATAGTCAAAATTCATTGTGTGAAATTCACAAAGAAATAAGTTTAAAAATATTTTTAAAATAAAAAAAGTCTCTTTTAGATGGTAAGTTTTCTTACAGCAAACGTCAGTCTAGTAACCCCCAAACACACAAACACTGGAGAGGTCCTTGTAGTCTTCTAGATCAGAAAGGAGCTGAACACACGTGCTGAAAGTACTGCTTAGAGGGTACCTGTTTGGGACACTTGGATCCCATTCATGCTCACCTCTGCCCCCTGTGCCTCTGGGCACCTGACTCTGAAGTCTATGTACTTTCCACATACTCTTCGGCCCTCCTTTGGCACCCAGGCTGCCTTGCAGACCATCACAGAACAGGCTCCGGCGGCTGTTGCAGCGGTATCCTGGCAGGCATGTGCCCACTGTCTAGCTCCCTCCTAGAGAGGGCATGGGGTCCCCTCCAGCCCTTTGCCACTGCTCTCCTGGCACTTCAGTGGTGTAGGAAGTCACGGTGCCCTGTGTGCCACACGCCTCGCTTGTTTGCCTTTCATCCTCTCAAGTGTGCCCCACAAAATGTCAGGGAGGGGGCAACTCCAAGTTTGCCTTAAACAAAGCCCTCCCTTCCTGTAGGAAGTAGCGCACTGCGCGTGAGCTTTCTCTTTAACACAGACATGCACTTTGTCTCCGACATTTGAAAAAGGGCCCGTGAGATCAAAGATCTTCATGCAACACCTGTTCTAACACTCTTCTCAATGGCTACTGACCCATTCTTTGAGATTTTTATTCTGTGCAGGTGTTTTTCCCCCAGTGAGATTATAGCATTAAACCAAACAAAACTCCGAGTCTGTGTGTTCGTGTGGCTCTCCATGTTCACACACAGTTATGTAGTTTTTCGCAGCACATTTTTAGAGATAGTGGAGTTAAATCCCCAGCTGCCATGGTGCTGACTTACAAATGGTCTTTGATAGTCTTTTATTAACAGTAAACTGAATAACTCTGAGGGATTAATGCAGAAAAGGGAAGCAAGCATATTAAGGGGTGTTTGTGTCACAAGTGGAACACACCTGGCATCAGCCACTGTGCCTGCCTGTGCCCTCACACGTGGCCAAAGGAAAAGTGCAACCTGAATGGACTTCCAAGGTTGAAATGTATCTTAACTGCTACATAAAAGCATAAAAATTATACATATGAATGAGTATCCATGGCGTTTCAATACATGTTTACATTACATAATGCTCAAACCACATTAAACAGATCACTCTCCTCAAACATTGATCATTTCTTAAGGGTAAAACATTTAAAAATCCCCTTTTAAAGTTTTTGGAAGGAACCACAACACTGCTGTTGTCTGTCATAGTGCTGCTGGGTAATAGCATGCCAGGACCCACTGTCACCCTTTCTCACACACCCCCTTCCTAGCCTCTGGTAACCACCGTTTCCCTCCCAACTTCTATGATGCTGAATTTTGTAGGCTCCATAGATAGATCCTGCTGTGCTCACAGTCTGTGCCTGGCTTGTCCACTTAACTCAAGGGTCATTTTGTGAACGAGAAGATTCTGTTTTATTTTTTATGGCTGAACAGTGTTCCACGACACATGTGTACAGTGCTGTTTGTGTTCATGTAGGAGTAGATAGACATGGTTTCCATTTCTTTGTTGTTGTGCCACAACATACATGTCTCTTTGCTATACCATGTTCCTTTCCATATATACCTAGCTAGCATATACGTATATGCTAGATCATATGATAACTTTTTCCCTTTTTCATTCCTCAGTGTGTAAATCAGGACCACAGTGAGATAACATTTCACCCTCTTCAGAACGGCATTGTCAAATTGACACAAGCTAGATCCTGGTGAGGCTGTGGATGTTGGGAGCTCTGTGCACTGTGGGAAGGGATGTAAATAAGGACAGCCACTATGGAAACAATGTGGAGGTTCAGAGTGCTGGAGACTTCCAAAGATCTTTGACTTAAAGTGAAGTAGGCCAAGTACAAGGCAACACCAACAATAAAACACTGTATAAGTCTGCCAACACACAGTCTACAAACCAGTGCTCACAACAGTGTGAGAACAGAAATAAAGCTTGTGGATTTTCCAGGTCTGTCTCCATATTTGTCTCTGCCTGAGCCCTGGACAATGGCATCTTTAACGGGTAGAAAATCAAATTCACAGGGGTACACCAAAGACCTGGATAATCAAAATGATAATCAAATTGAACAAGAACAATTCTGGAGACACTGTATTGCCTGCCTTTAAGATATATTTACAAAATGACAGTAATCAAAACAGCATATTACCAGCTTTGCAGCAGACATAGGACAAATGGGACAGAATAGAGAGCCCAGAAGTCAATCCACACACAAGTGTCTTTGGAAAACATGCTGAGTGTGTGCACAGGAAAAGGATATGCTTCCTGATAAGCAGTATTTGCAAAACTGGATATGCACATGTTGAATGAAGATTGACCTCCACCTAACACAATACAAAAGTCAATTCAAATTGGAGGGAAGACTTAGGTGTAAGAACTGGATTGTAAAAGTACCGGAAGAAAATGTAGAGACAAAGCCCTTTTGGCATTAGCCTGAGAAGTGACTTTTTGGGTATGAGCACCAAAGCATTGAAAAGATGCAGTATAAGCAATATGTTATTGTGTCCATACTGCCAAAGAAGCCTAGAATAGAGTGAAGGTATGATCTGAGGAAATTGGAGATTTTTACAAGCCACACATCTGAGAAGTGCTAACATCCAATAAGGTGTAATAAATGAATAACAAAACACAAAGTCAAATAAACTAATAACCCAATTAAATAATGGGCAAAGGACTTGAATATATGTTGTTCCAAAGAAGGCATGCAAGTAGCCAACAGGTCTAAGAAACAAGGCTCCACACCACTAATCTTCCTAGAAATGCTAGTCAGACCATAGTGGAATGCCATCTCATTGCTGCCAGATGGTTGTCACCAAGTGTCGACAGAGATTTCTGTCCCACCCGGTCCCACAGTCATTCAGCCCCATAGAAACACACAGAGGCCTACATTAATTATAAACTGATTGGTCTATTAGCTCAGGCTTCTTATTAACTCTTATAACTTATATTAGCCCATAATTCTTGGTCTGTGCTAGCCATGTGGCTTGGTACTTTTTTTGGTGAGACATTCTTATCTTGTTTCCTCTGTGTCTAGGTGACTACTGCAGACTGCACTTTCCTCTTCCCGGAATTCTCCTGTTCTGGTCACCCCACCTCTACTTCCTGCCTGTCTACTGGCCAATCAGCATTTTATTAAAATACAACTGACAGAGTACAGACCATTGTCCCACAGCAACTAAGAGGGTGGCTGTCACCAAGAGAGTGCGAGATGTAAGATACATTTTCTAGGGTGTGGGGAAAAAGGAAAGGCATGAGCATCATCCCAGCCACAACAGCAAGGGAACTGCAGAAATGACAAACGGAAGTATTGTGTGACCCAAGAATCCCATGTCCAGTACACGCAGGAAGAAAATGAACCATGAACTATGTACTCCGTGTTTATTAAGGCACCAGTAACCACAGCTTAAGATATGGAAACAACTTAGTCCCTGACAGTGAATGGATGGGTAAAAAAATGAGACCTAAGTGCATAGCAAGACACTATTCAGCCGTTAAAAAATATCTAGCTGCTGTGACCATAGGAATCTACTCAAAGGACATGCATGTGGAATCCAAGAAAGAATTTATGATAGCAGAGAGCAGAATGGTGGTTATAGAGGAGGAGTCTCCATCATGCAGGATGAACAGGTGTCTAGTACACACAGCATGGTGGGTGTCACTGCAATGCCACACTGGGCACTGGGGCAGGATACAAGGATGCACACATCCTACAGTGCTCTTTGGGGTAACTGTGTGAGGTGAAGATCTAATCAGTGACACTATGTTACCCCACGTGTCTCATTGTTAAGTCTAAAGATGGCAACTTCTAGTTATCAATGACTTTCAATAATGCAAGATGCTGCGGCTTAGAATAGGGAGGAGGGGGTGGAGAGAGATGCTGGCTTTCCCTAGAAGTGCTTGTGGGAGGGCAAGTGTCCCCTGTGACCTCTCTATGTCCATGTCCATAGGACAGAGCAGCAGCAGTGCCCAGGATGGAGTTTCTGTCCGGCCACTGCAGTGTCCTGTGCTGACTCTGCTCCTCCACTAAGCTGGAGGGGGAACAGGATCATGATTAAAGACTTAGCAGTTTGCTCCTCTGGTTTAGCAAGCTGTGAGCATGCTTCCGAAGACATTGAGGATCCCACCTTGATAATTTTGGGTGGGTCATAGTGTCCCTGTAGTCCCAGGCTGGAGACCCACCTACCATTCAGTGTTTCACTGTGTCTGGATGGAAAGTGGCCATGCACCCACTTAGTATTTCACACACCCAATTCTTTTTTTCTGAATGGGGCTCACCAGTAGGGTTTCATTTGTTTTCAGGTACCCCTGTGTGTTTGGGATCAACAGAATTTTAAAGTCATGATCTGTATATTGATATATTTCCCCTTTTCTGCCTGGAAGCATTTTCAGCCTTTCTGCCAAAGTCAGTGCCTGTTAACCACTTAGCAAAACAAAGACCACATGCAAACACTGTAGCTGCGATGTGTCTGCAAAAAAGACACATAACAATGCCTCACAATGGCAGCTTGTGGAGCTCCATCTTTCATGCAACTGGATATTTCCCACTGAGTTGCATCCCCTAGCCCTTGGCCTTTGGAGACAGAGTCTTCCTGTAAAGGCAAGACTGGCCTGGAAAGCCCCTTTCTCCCACCTCATCATCCCCAGTAGTGGGATTAGAGAGGTGTGCCACCCCACTCAACTGCACTGAGGTTTCTCCATGGTAGAATCTGTTAGAGTCATCCTCTTATCTCTTCAAGGCCCCTGGGTGATGTAAGCACTAAGCATATAAAAAGAAATGAATGGATGGATTCTCCCTTTGAGGCAAAGGGGGCACCCTGAGGAGAGCCAGAGGGAATATCAGGGTGAGGGCAGGAAACAGGCATTCCTATGTGTGTGCGAGGGGGGTAGGTGTGAGTGTATGTCCATGTGCATACCGTGTGCACACCCACACCATGTGCACAGGTAGAAGGCCAGACGAGAAGGTCCGTGTCTCCTACTCTTCTTACTCCCTTGAGACAGCATCTCTTGCTGAATCTCAGATTCTTTGTTGGGGGTTAGGTTGGCTGTCCAGCAAGCTCCAGCAGTCCTGGCTCCTCCCATGTGCTTCCCCTGCCCCAGCACTGGGGCTGCAGGTGTCCATCCAGAAGCCATGGGTATTCAAACTCAGTCCCTCATGCTGAAGCAGTAAATGCTGTTCCATTACTGAGCCATTTCCCCAGCCCCTAGGACAGACATTTGAATGCCACCACAGGTCAGCCTCCAGGTGACTTCCTGTGCAGATAGGACAGTATGTAAGAGTTGGGGATAATGACACAGGTGCTGGACAGCTGGGCATTCAAGGGACAGCTCAATCTTGAAAGACTGGGCTCCATGAGTGTGAGACCCCCTTATTCGAACCTTCGTTGGATGCAAGACAATATATGGCGTACCTCCCAAGAGGAAAGCCATTTCCACTCTTCTTATCATCAGTTACCTGAGGGAAGGAACAGTGGGAAAGGGACGGGGTACCAAGTCTATCAATGCATTCCTTCTCTCTCTGTCCCCTAGCACGGAAAGACCTAGGATGGCTGAGAAAGGCCGTTCCTCTGAGATTGACCCCCATCCTCTCTTGTCCCCTCTGCCTCCATGTGCTGAGTTCACCTGCTATCTGTGCATGACTTTTACCTGTCTGCCCAGGGCATGGAAGGATGCTCCTTCCCAAGAGGCAGGTGCTGGGGGCATCTAGAGAGAGCCCTGGAAAGGGCACTGAGAGTACGAACAAAGAGCAGCTGAGAACAAACAGAACACTTTGGAAGGGGTGGATGCGCTGCTCACGTGTCCTGGATAAGGACTTCTGATTTTACAGGCCTGACAGATAATCAAGGCCTTATTATACTGGGTGTCAGCCAGAGGGTAATATTTTCAGAGGGCAACTACTTAAAAAACAATTTCTGTCACACCGGCTGCCCATGCGTCAGGCGTGCCTGCCTCTGTGGCACTCTGCTGATTTGGAAATAAATTATGCTGATTGCTCCCGATATGAGGGGAATCCATCATCATTCCCCTTTGAATTCATCTGGCCACCCTGTAATCCACCCTCTTCCTCTGGGGTGTTAATGAGATCTCAAGGCCCTCCCCTGCAGGCCCCGTGCTGGGCTGCCATGGGGGGCTGGGACCCTGGACTCCCAGGGACCAACCCTCATCTACCACCGTGACTTCCACTTTGCATGCGATTACTCTGAGCTTAGCCCCTCTTCTGAAGTTCTGGGAAAGCTGCCTGCTGGTTCCTGGATAGGCCTCTCCACCCTCAGGAAGGCAAAGGTGGTATTCACTTTCTTTCACCATGTTTGCTCTTCCAAAAACTTCTCTGCTGCAGATGGTTTTGAGCTGGAGAATTAATTGAACGTGAGCTTCTTCTTATGGGTCCCCGACCTGTCTCTTCCTTTAAGACAAGTGTGTTCTCGGCATTACTATAAGCATTGTTTCCCTCTGTCCTATTTGGGGGTCTAGAATTCAGCTGGAGTGTTAGATCTCAATGGCTGAATGCTTATTTGATTTGAAGACAAGGGCAAGATAAAGTATAGACACAAAAGTATTGGAAGAAAGAAGTCCCAGTGAGAGTCCATTAGGGATTGTCACAGTGGCTCTGTGTGCATGGGTACTCTGCAGAGAGGGTTGATGGCCTCCATCACACTCTCAAGTGGTCTGTGACCATTAAATAATGAATGGGTGAATTAACTAAATGGGTAAATAAAAATAAATCACCAAGTACTGCAGGCACGCTTGGCTGCTGCACTGTCAGTGGGCAGCGCCGTCAAGGTTGTGTGAATTCAAATGTGAGCTGACGAATGTTCCAATTTTCTTGGTGATCAGAGGCAGGTAGAGGTCAGAACCCAGGTCCTTGCTATTACAAGGTGTTCTTCCCAGAAAGCTCCTCCAAAGCATCCCAGTGAAACCCCAGACTCCCCTCCTTCCCCTTGCTGGTGCCTCACACTGGCTTATGTCGAGTGTCACCTCCACACTCCCTGTGCTGGTCCCGACTCTGACCAGGGATAGTGTGATGACCTAGGGTCCCACCCTCCCTCCTTTTGTTCTCCCCACAGTGTCCGCTCTGATGAGCCCCAGTCACTAGGTTGTATGCCTGGCCTGGCTCCAGTCCTCTGGTTCTTTTATGGCAAACTATAGAGAAGAGGGGCATGGCTTGTGAGACACTGGGTGCTGAGCACAGTGGCTGAGAGTTAGGTATATCCCTTCTTTGGGGATCCCTGAGACCATGTCTCAGAGAGATGAATAGCAGCTCCCAGGGTGCAGGCTCTGGAAGTCCTTGGATTCCAAGGCAGGGCATGGTGTGCCCGAAGAGTACTATCATGGTGTGGGTAAGGACTGCCATGAAGGTGAGATGTTTGCAGAGAGATACACTCACTTGAGCCTAACTATTTGGCTTCATTTTGCCTTCCTCATCACAGACGTTCTCTCCATAGACCACTGGACTGGATTCCCCATTTCCACTGCAAGAGAATTGTTGCTTCCCAAGGGGCATACTATGTGTTAGGTGCTATGTGTTAAGTACTTTGTAGTACTCATCCTGTCTCTGGCCACTCCTTCAGTCAGAAAGTCAATGCTATGCCTATCCTCCTGTCTGGATTCTCTCTCTGTCTCTCCTCTCTTTGTCTGTCTGTCTGGGTTTGAACGGAGATCCTCGAGCTTGTTCAGCAAGCCTCTTACCATCACAGCCTCCAGCCCTGGCTCTTTCGCCTGTGTTTCCAAAGGGTGGGGTTCTTCTCCTTGGGAGCTCTTTTTGAACTTGAGGGACAGCGGGCTCTTTCCCATGTGGTAGCCTTAATACATTACATGATTGAAAAAGAGAAGCGTGCACTCTGTGAACACAGGGAGAGCAGCAGGAGCATTGGCTCCCTTGGTCCTTCTCTTTTGATAATTTCGTGGGGACCAGGGGCTAGGCGCTCTTTGGACCATTGTTCTTTATTTAGGAGTGTGCCCTCAAGATGAAATTCTTCCATTTAAAGACTGCAGTAGCTTCCTAATGTTATTGAGGGCAACAGGGCACACCCGGTTATTAATGTGCATGGCTGGCTAGCTGGACAAGGCTTGAGTTTTGTTGGACATGTTCTCTGTCTTCTTCTGCAAACATTCTGCTATCCCTAAGCAGTGAGCACCCAGGTCCAGTTCTCGGTCTCTAACATCGTTCTGTGATTAAAGGAAAGGGGAACCCTTGGAGAAATGGGTGATTCAAGAGGTGGCTCAGAGAGTAAAGGCTCTTGCTGCACAAGGCTGGTGACCTGGATTCTATCCCCAAACTCACAGACATACATGCATGTGAAATTTGTCCTCTTGTACATTTTGCACATGGAAAGTTGCATATCGATTTTAGAATTCAACAATGCTATTGAGACTATGAGCATACCTCCAGATTATCCCCGTTTCAATGTCCAGAACATGGAGTATGTGTGGAGGTCAGAGAAATCAATCCCCTCCTTCCACTTGTGGGTTCAAGGGATAGGCTTCCCATGTAAGTGTAAGTTTCTATTGCTGATGTCTAGAGTAGAAAGAAACAAACGTCGTGCAGATCTTTCAGTTTGCTTGCTACAGCCCTCATAACAGAAAGGCACAAGGTAGCTTAGCCCTCAGAAACCTTCTTAGTTCCAGAGAAATCCAAGTTCAAGTTGTGACAGGGTTGCTTTATTTGGCGCAGGTGGCAGTCCTGTCTTCATGGAACTCTTCCGTGCATGTCTGTGTTAAAATCCATCATGTTCAAGTTAGATTCGGGCCCACCCTGAATCATTGGTTTTTAAAGTCCTTGTTATCAAACACAGATTCTGAAGCTCTGGTGCTCAGGACTTCAACCTAAAAGTATGGGGAACAGGGGTGACAGAATCCATCCCATGCAGTATACAGCTCACATTCTGCAACCTCTCCAAACTTGCTCCTAGCACACTGTCTTTGTAGACTCCATAGAATATTTTATAAAATGGTCATGCCGTGTGGTGATGAATTCTGTTTAATCCCCAATTTCCCAATCCGATTTTTAAAATTTCCTTTTCTGGCTAATTTCACCGGGTAGATTCATAAGCACATGGCTGAGGAGACCAGAGAGAGCAGACCTCAGCCATCAGTGCTTTGCTCCTGAATTCAGAGGAAGCATTTAGCCTGTCACATTAAGTCTGATGTCAGCTCAAGGTTCTTCATAAATGCCTTTATCAGCTTGAAGAGGTTTGTCCCCCCCCTTTGATGTGTTTGATTTTTAATCATGAATGATTGTTAAATTTTGTCAGATGCTTTTTCTGTGAGATAATCATATAGTTTGGCTTTTAGTCTGTTAATTAGATGAATTACACATGACTTTTTTTTTTGGTGGGGTGAGGTGGGAGGAGACTGAGTCTTGCTATGTAGTCCAGGCTGGTCTTGAACTCAGGCCTCCCAAGTGGTTGCCGAGATGACAGCTGTGCAGCACCACACCCAGCCCGCATCAGGTTTTTAAATGCGAAAGCCACATTGTACTCTTGGCACAAACTGTCATTTTGCAGTAGCCTCTTTATGTTGTTGGGTTCAGGCAGTAATTTCTGTGCTCTGTGGTGTTGGCTGTAGTGCCTGCTAGGTTTTTCCTGGGGAGGAGTAGTAATGTCTTTGCTCAGCAAGTGGAGGAGTGTCCTCTTCAGGCTCCTGGTTCTTTCCAGATACCTGAGGAATTC
>LOEQ01000325.1:159233-186492 GCA_001685075.1 Bramus lutescens | reverse complement strand
CAAGGCAGAAGAAATCCCAGCACTTGGGGGTGGGGGCAGGCCAGGCAGAAGAAATCCCAGCACTGGGGGTGGCTACATTGTGATTATAGAGGCCAGAGCAGGCCACCTGAGAACATCTCCAAGAAAAAACAAAAAACAAAAAACAAACAAACAAAAAACCCGAGTTTATGTGCCTATCCTTCCCCACCACCTACTAGGAAATACCTTTGCCTCTATGGAGCTCCAGCTTGAGGTTCCATCTTATGGCCTGGAGAGTGATGTCACCACGGACGATTATTGCCCTGTTGAGGGAGCTCCCAATGTCAGCAATGTCCTGCTTGCTCACAGGGTATCCTAGTGGTATGGAAGACAGCCTTGAGCACTTTAATCAGTCTTCAGTAGCAATGGCTACATACCTCTTACACGCACAAGTGTGTGTTGCGGTATGTGCATGTGTGCATGCATAGTCATATGTGTGCATGCACATGGGGACCAGAAATTGGCATCAGATGTCTTTCTCTAAGCTGAGGTCTCTCCCCAAACACAAAGCTCACCAGCATGGTAGTCTAGCTAGCTAGGTTGCTTTGGGGATCCCTTGTCTTTGCCTCCAGAGCTCTGGTATGACAAGCAGACTGTCACACCCACTTGGTATTTCTGTGGGTTCTGGGGGCCCAAAGTCTGGTCTCCACGCATACCATTTCTAAATTTCCTTTTTAGGGTGGCGTGGACAGCTGAAAACGCAACTGTGTAGATCTCTCTTTAAAGCCGTAGGTACTCATTTTGCCTCTCCCCATTAGGCATGTCTATCAAAACAGGCTGTGCGAAGAGTTCTTCTATTTACTGTAATTCTGTTTCTTTGGAGCACCTTGGGAATTCACACAGCCTGCTGTATTTATAGTTGATCCCCCTGTTTCCATGGCTCTCAAACTACTAAAGCAACAACAACGGGGCTGGCACTGCATGTTTTTGTGCCCGATGAATTCCCTACTTAAACTCACCCGATCTTTTCCTAAGTCCGTCATCTAGCGCAGGACTTTCCCGACAGATAAAATGAAGAGGCACCACTCAAAAAATGTAAGGAAATGTTGTAATCTGCAATGTGAGTCCCAAGACAATCACTTGAATTAACGGTGGGTGTGGGATGGCAGACAGGTGAGGAGGCACCAGGGCTGTCTGAACATGAGGTGATGGGGAAAGACAACCAGTCCTTGCACCCATCCCCCACATCCAGACTCGGCCAAGCCCCTGTCCACACAAATCGCTAACCCCTGCCTGCTGTCCTTGGGATTTAACTTGCACAGCCTGGGGTTCTCGGGCCACTTTCCTGGGAGGTTGCTGCTGTGATCTTCATCTCCCCTGGACTGTGCCCTGGCATCCCAGCTGGGATTCCCTCCCATGACATAGGCTCCACATTCACACACAGGCTTTGTTTTCCCCTCCGCTGAGACTGTACTACATGCTGACCCTCCTGCTGCATGGAGGTGCAGGGACCCAGAGAGAACAGGTCCTTTACTCCTCTCAGGCTCCAGGCAGCCATCGTCACTCCCTAAGCTCCCCTCTCTCATCGCTCCACTTGTGGGTTCTTATCAGACACAGGGCAGTCCCAGTCTCCGTCCTGAGAAGCATCTCTGCAGGCTCAACTTCCACGCCGGGATGACGAGAAGCCCGTGTCTGCTCACCGGACCTCCCCTGTCTTCTGAATGTCAAGCCAGCAATCCAACACTGTGTGGTTCACATTTGAATCTGCAGGTCTGTTCTCTGCCCCTGAGTTAGGAGCTTCTGAAAAAGGGTATTTTCCCTCAGTCTTTGTTTCCTCAATAACTCCATGCGGTACATCTTTAAGGAACTCAAAGGTAGTCTGAATAAATCAATAACATTTTATTCCTCTGAACAATTTCTCATTTCAATGACTATAAAAAACCCTAATAGGAACTGTCATCTCTCCTTCCCTCATTTGTTTTTGTTTATTGAAGCTGTGCTGGATAGCACTGGGCTGGGAGGAAACGGGGCCCACATTCTGCATACACTTGGGAAGCATGCTCAGTAATGAATAGGTCGTTATTAGAGACAGATGTGGACACGACTGCCTGAAACCAAACTGCTGAATGAAGTAGTCCACAGTTAAGCTTCATACTGGCAGACAAAGTAAATTCGAGGGCTGTGGCTGTAGTAGTAGTAGAAGTGTGTGTGTGTGTGTGTGTGTGTGTGTGTGTGTGCGTGTGTTGGTTTGGGAAGCTTCTAACATTTTTTAAACCAAACTATACTCTTATTAACACTAATGATACAAAAGAATATTTTACCTCAAAAACTTTATATATACATATATATTTATGTGTGTGTATACGTTGAAAATATGAAACAACAGGAAAGAATTAAAAGCACACACTCCTAGAGAGAGTATTGAAGTTTCTTGAAGAAACTGCTGTAGATAACCCCAGAACTGTTCATTATTGCTTTTGAGTATAAAAACTGCTCAGAGTTCAAACCCACAGAAAGGCTAACATTAGACAAATTACAAAGAGGTCATGAGAATACAATAAGTATGGAAAAGAAGCTGAGCTCACTGGGGAAAAGACAGCAAAAGATGGGAGCATTTATGATCTTCTTGTGAGCCACTGTCTCTTGATACGGGGAGTCCCATGACAATGAGTTAGTTCAAAACAGCTAGGAAGAAATTCGTGTGTCCTCCTAAGTTGCAAGATATGAAACTGATGACATACTCAGCACTAGTCTTCATTTGCTCTTCACAAAGCCTATAGTTAACAATGATAATTAAAAACCTAAATTGGATGACAAAGAATTGAGCGGTAGACTAAATCGCCTTTTGATGGTGAATTGCAGACACCGTCTTCTTGGGAGGAAGGGCAGATTCTGTAACAGGGACACAATTTGCTTTGCGTTTCCATCGTGCAAGCCAACCTTCTCTGGCCAACCGGAGGCAATCACGTGGCGTTTGTGTGTCTATCTGCATAATTTTCCGTTGAGTGTGAATGTGACTTGCAGGACCACAAAAGGACTTAGAGAATCTTTAATTTCATATTCTAACCAGTTGGCCCTATTTGTTTGCTTTGAATCACTCGTTTCAATAAGGTGAAAACGTGTGCTAATCCTCCATTCATCAGGCGCCTGGGTGCGTGTGAAATGGATCATGTGGACAAAATAAACCCCAGCCAGACGCAACCTGCCTTTGTCCCCTAAGCTGCTTCGAGGGGACCCTTCACAGGTACCAAGAAGCCATTCCGGCCACTTCACGTGCTTTTGAAGACCCTTCCCTTTTTCTCGATTCGCACATTACTCAGGCACAGAAGAAAGGCTAAAGACGGGCGTCGGATGAAGGGAGAGCTGAAGGAGCCGAACCCATTTTCCACACACAGAGATAATTGGCACGGCAGGAATTTTGGAGAGCTGAATTAAATGAATAAGTTGTGACATGGGAAAAACTGAAAAGGACAGCAGTGTTCTGGCTCACACAGAATCGCTACCTTGGTAAGCGTTTTTCTTGAAGACCAATTGATAAAACAGGACAAAAATGTTTTTCCCCATTAATTGCTTTCAAACACTGTCCTGTTAAACACCCAATTAAAAGGCAGAAGTGTGGTCTTCTGTTTGCCTCTAATGACTGTTTTAAGAGGCTGGGGTGGATGGAGAGGAGGGATGGGAGAGGAGGAAAGGAAATAATGGAAGAGCCTAGCATTCTCTTTCATGGGCTGTAGAATAAAAAGATCAATGAAGGAGGTTTATCACGGCTCTGGCCCATAAGAGCCTCAAACACAACAAGACTGCATACCTCTTCTGAAAGGGACTTCTTTAGAACTGACATATCTAAATTCATTTGCACACACAACTAAGCGCCCAGGTTAATGGAGGCACAAGAAAGTATTTGGTCAGCTCAGAATATCTGACATGTGACATTTATCAAGTAATTTCAAATTGTGACAGTCTAAACATTGCTCTAAGTTGGAGGTAAAAAGACAAAATTTAAAAAGTAAGCAGTATCGGTTGTGCGTGGGCCACAGCAGGAATTTGAAAAAACACAGAAGAGGGCTTGAGCATGGCTGCTGTGTCTGGGCAAGAGGCAGGAGGCTGGGCTAAGGGGAGATAAAGGGCTGGCCAGTGCGCTTTCAGCATAGCCCTCTCCAGCACTTGCCTCCCATTCTCTTTCCTCCTGGGCTCCTTTCTCTGTCTCCCAACCCACGGAGTGAGATAAATGAAGACAGTAAATCCTGTACTTTACTTTGTAGAGCATCAAATGATTAGGGAATGATGAGAAGGAGTTGAACAAACTTAGTCTGTTTCTATGAATTCTTCCTGATTCAGCTCAGAAGAGGGACCAGTCCCTAAAAGATGCTAAGAGAGCCAGTGGCATCGAAGCTGTTGTTTGAAGGTGGCACCTAGTACCTTAGGGATGCAAGTTCAGGAGCTGGGAGAGCGCCTGGTCAGGGAGGTCTGTACGTGACATAGTGGCTCAGTGTTGTCAACATCCCCTGTAGATTTGAATTTTTGTTAAGCCGACAAATCTCAACATTAGTGAAAATGACTTGTATCTCCTAGGCCCTGACTGCCTGCAGGATTGTTTTAAAGCACTTTTCTTTTGTGAGCTCACTGACTCATATAAAAACCTACCGACAGGGTGTGAACCCTAACGTGATTCTTATCTCATAGCTGAAGAATCTGGGGTCCCAAATATGAACTAAAATGCTCATGTACACAGTCAAAAAGTCCTAGAGTTCTTGTTGGATCTTATGACTACCCAAAGAGGCTGTGCAGGGTGATTACCTTTTTATTAACTTGTTCCTTTAAAATGATGTCTTTACAAAGATGTTGACTTAGGTACATTTGGGAATTTATTCAGTGCAGTAGACAGGATGGGAATAAGGATGGTGGGAGCCATCATGCTCACATACAGGCCACTTGGTCCTAGCTACGCCCTCCTAAGTTCTCAAAGCCAGCATGGTGGCTCAAGGAGGTGTTCTCTGCAGGAATTCTCTTGAGGGTATTAGAGGGTGTTAGGGATGGGAGATCTGGACACAGCAGTATCAGGATATAGGACAAGCTCCATGCTGCTTTTCTGTTTATTTGTTTGTTTCTCAACACAGAATTTCTCTGTGTAGTAGTCCTGACTGTCCTGGATCTCATTTTGTAGACCAGGCTGGCCTTGAACTCACAGAGATCCTCCTGCCTCTGCCTCCCCAGTGCTGGGATTAAAGGCATGTTTAAACACCACCACCACATGCTGCTTTCTAACTACTAAGAACAAGATGAGCATACCACCATGGGCCAGGGCAGTATGGTCAGTTTTCAGCAGAACCAATAAGAAAGGTATGGTTTCATTGGCTCCCTAGTCATCCAGAGAAAAGCAGATGTCAGAAACATGCATGAGGTGTCCTGGTGATGTGACCTTGGAAACAAGAGAGGGTCTGGAGGCCTCTCAGGATAACATCTTCTGATCCTGTCCACTTTCTACTTGAAATAGCTTAGATTTCTGTTCCCTCTCTAACCCAGTGTCTGAGGAACCATCTTTGGCTCTGTCATTCATTACAAGAGGGAGGGGCAAGACAAACACCCACACGGACCTGTCTTTGAAATCTGGGCCCCCACACAGCTTCAGTACCATCCGCAATTGAACAGAAAAATGACCAAAGTCTCCAGATTCTGAGAGTAGGCAAGTGGAGGACACCAGAATCAGGAATTCTGGAATTCCAGCTGGCATCCTCTCGTCCTCCAGTCTTCAATGCCTGTCATTCGCAGAATCGAGGGTAAGAGACTCAGGAAATGGAGCAAATGACTCTGTTTCTGGGACCTCTCACTGGCCTTTTGCAAGGTGGAAGTGGAATTTTTTCATGATCCAGCAAGTGTTCAAGTGCAACCATCCACAGGCACTGGGTAGGGCTCTGCTGATGGGAAGCTCCTCACTGAAGCAGGCCTGGGTCTGAGACCTCATTGTGCAAGTGACCAGAGCAGCGGAGATGCCTGTGACTGGTGACAGCACTGAGCACCTGCCCTCCCAAGGTAACTGCACAATTACCAGACCAAGAAGAAATAAACACGCAGTTTATTTATCTGTGACCCTGTGGTTCCTGGGTAGGGACAGGGAGCGCTGGGAGCTTTAGGGTAACTGGGTATGTTCTGAGTTGAAGTCTGGGTCAGAGCTACATGAGTGCTGAGATGGTTTATGTGTTAAACTCATTGAGTTTAACAACTCACTTTGGATTTGTGCAAACATTCAGCCTTAAGCTAAACCAATACCAAGAAGGCTGAACCACCACTAGCTTCAACCATCCTTGGCTAAGTGATCTGTTATTTATGCCATACTGGGGCATATGTGTCTGATGCCCCAGAACAGGGCCAGAACTCATGTGTGTATTTTCCAGATTCCAGATCCTACCCCTGAAGGACGAGAGGCTAGAGGGCAGGAAAGCCACATACAAAGTGTCTCAGGAGGTGGAGGCCACACTGAGAGGACACAGGACCAATACTGGCAGTGAAATGCAGCCCACCAGCATGTGGAAACAAGATACCAGGAGGGTTGGTATGCAGAGCACTGAGAACTGGGGTTTTGGAGTAACTGTAGCCTCTTAGTGACTTGGATGATAACAAGGACTTTCAGGCTCTGATTGGTTTATCGTTATGAGTTGTATTTGAAATCATAAATGTGGAGATGGGATTTCTTATTTTTTCCCAGATATGTAAATTTCATGTTCAGAATAATTTCTCTGCTTCCTTCTGAACTGAAATAATCATTTTTGATGTTGGTTAGTTTTAGTAAGATAGCAAGTCAGGTGTGGAAAAGTCAGGCCTGGAGGGACACCACAGTTATGGTAGTACCTGGAGGTAGAGGCAGGAAGATCAGAGAGAGGGTCAAGTTCATTCTCAGCTACGTAATGAGCTTGATACCAGCTGAGCTACACGAGACACTTGTCAGGGTCACATAGCTGAGGTCCCACCTGACATTCCCGCAGGAAGGCTAGGTGCTTCTCTTCCCAGAGCTATGTTATAGATCCAGAGGGAGCTGGAGGGTGCTGAGTTCTGTAGGGCATGTGGAATGGGAAGTGGAGAGAAGGAACCTTTCTTCAACAGCCTCAGAAAGAGACAGAAGTGGCCCAATCCTCAACTGTCCTGGGGTCATGCAGCTGTCTTCTGAGCCTTGCAGCTCACCGAACTGGTCAAGCTGGATGCAATAGAGAGATAGAAACTGATACGGAAGGAATGAATGTCCCTAAGGCTCAGATCCTCACTGAACATTCTCATTGTAACTTTATTTTCCCCCAAGAAATCCCAGGCTTTTCATCTAATCACCTGGAATTCTTGTCACAGTTGAAACAAATCTTAAGAGCAAGCTTATCAACATCACTTACATTTTAAATGACCTCATTAAAACAACTATTTATTAAAGTCCACAGTTCAGAAATAAATTTAGGAACTAAATTAACAGAAAAGAAGATGAGGGGAAGGGATAATTACCACAACACATCTCAGAGACCGTTATTTAATTTACCATAATAATAAGAACTATGAGCTCTGCACATTTGCAATTTCTTAGCTATTTAGTTTTCCATGAAACATTAAGAGGAAATAAAAGAGGAACAAAAAGAATAATTGAGTACAGAACATTACAATGAACTGTTGAGGCCCCATTCCCATTACCTAGTTGATCGATACTGGAATTCATTTTTCCATCTCTTATTTACACACTCTTAAAGGAGCCATGCCACTTGCATCACTGAAATTGATAGTGATGTATGGGATGCAGGAATTCTGTGGAGGTGCTGATATGTGGGTACAGGGTGAGGGTGCTGGGTCAAATGGTCCACGAGGGACTGAAGAGCTGAATCATCACGGCTTGCTGGCTGCTAACATTTGGCACAGGGCATCTCCTACAAGCACAATCTCAACTTGGCTCCGCCTCATTGGCTTGCTGGGGCTGGACATTATGGAACTCCAGTATCTGGTGGGTCTCATTTCATCTCTGCCTCAGCACTGCTTGTGGATACTGTCTGAGCCCTAATTCACAGGTACAGACCTCTTGATGGAATATTTACCTGTAAGTATCACTTATAAACTATTGGTTCCTAAGTGTGAGGCTGCATTTTATTGTATTAAGATATGCTTATAGGAACATGAATCCCTTATTACAAATGATCTTCTTCTTAACACTTTGCCTGTAATTCAATTACTTTATTTAAAATTTTTCCACATTAAAGTGGGGTTAGAAATAGAGAAGAGGCCGTTAGACTAGCCTGCGAGACATATTTCAACCAAACATGCAGCTACCATCTCAGGGCTGCTCAAGGAGTAGAGATGGTGGTGAGAGCATCACTAGAACTTTTAGGAAACACTCTGAGCTTCAGAATTAGCCATCACCTTTAGCCCAAGGTAACCTGAAGACAGATCTCCATCATAAAGGGGAGGAGGTGGGCATGCTCACTAGGAGGGGAGTTTCTAACCCTAACCAAATCCTTAAGAGCTCCAAGGCACTGGTTCTTATTCTGTGAAATACACCATTGTGTGCGATTCTTTACCGTGTGTCATCTACTGCTAAAAACCAAGCTCTCTTCTTCCTTTGTCAGTCGTCTCTTTGTCTGCGTGCCATTTTTTAGGGACCCCTAGTTCTCTACTCTCGAAACAAAATGTCCCCTTGGAGACGGCACCTGTTGCTTTGGCCCCACAAATACAATGCTTCTCCATAGATGGTATTGTCACCTCCAGACTCTATCATCATGACTGCTGGTTTGACCACTTCCTGGCTGGTTTCTATCTCATGAATTGCTGGTGTCCTCACCTCCAGCAAACTCGAGCTCCTTCCCAATGGGACCCACCTACCTGCGAGCCCAAGAGAGCCCCTGCCACTGGTCACTCCACAGTCACCTATTGGGCCCTGACTTCCCTTCCTCTGTGGCACTGGTGTAGAGTCATACTGTAACAGGAAGCAGTGCTCACTAAACACACATCTAAAGTTATTTTATAATGCAGACAAGTGTAACGTATCAGTGCCCAGTAGATCCCTGATTTCTAGTTCATCCTTTTGATCAGCCCATACATGTGTGACTAGAAGTGAAAGCACTTCTTAAGGAAATGGCTCGAGCGCTCAACCCCCTTCCCAGCCCCCAAGATGGCAAGTCCCATTTTCAATGTATTTGTCACCAATTTATTCTCAAATTTTCTGTCAGCTGCAGCTGTTTTAGGGGATCCATTCCCTCCCCTGCCCACCCCTGTCATCTCCAGGAGCCTACCATCTCCCCTAGTAGGATCTAAGAGAAGAGTTCCCCCATGCCCAACCCTTCAGTGTGCTAAGAATTCCTCACCCTATGGGTGACCTGCAGTCTACTGTGGGTCCCCAGGTCCCTTGGCTCCCCTTCCTTGGATCACCTCTTGTTTCAAGGGATATCATCCTCAAGTGTTTTGTTTCTGAACAGCTTTGAGGGTTCACATGCCCTTCTGCCCACTCACGCATCATTGGCATGGGCACATGGTAGTTTGTTTGATAACGTATTTCTTGAAGAATTTCATGAATGGCTTCAAACATGCCAGCTCAGCTCTCTCAAGAAGTGTGACTCAAGATGCTGTAAATGTGTTTCTTTCTTCTGTCTTGAGACTTCATTGTCTTTTCTCACTCCCCCTCCCACCCCGTCCCCTCTGTTCAGTAATAGTCATTTGGAATTTTAATTACAAATTTTGTTGCTTGCTCTTTCCTTTGTGTTTTATTTCCCCCTCCTCCTTCTCCATCAGAAGACCAGCTGGCCTCTAATTTGAACAGGATGTGTCACTTAGGATGACCTTGAATGTCTGACCCTCCTGCTGCTACTTCCTGAGTGTTAGGATAGCAGGGGAGCTCTGTCATGTTGGTTCGGCATGGTGCTGGGAATCAAAGCTGGGGCCCTGTGCATTGGGTAAGCGCTGCGTCCACAGAGCAGCACTCCCTACCTGCGCCATGCACTGTGTTCACTGTCTTTGCTTGTTTGTATGCTTCTCAAGTCAGGGCTTCTCTGTACAGCAGCCCCGGCCGTCCTGGAACTAACTCTTGTAGACCAGGCTGGCCTTGAAATCACAAGATCCACCTGTCTCTGCCTCCAGAGTGCTGGGATTAAAGGCCTGCGCCACCACCACCACCCAGCTCTTCCAAGTCTTAATATGTTTCCCTAGTATTTGCCTTTGGGCTTCCCAGATATGCTCTCAACAATTCAGTCTGTATTTGGGTTTTCTGATCTGTTTTGCTACTCTTCACACCCTAATCAGTATTGTCTCTTAAGTTCTGGTTTTTGTTTGCTGGGATGGATGTCTTCACTGTGATTTTCTTTGGAAAGCTCTAACCATCGGGAGCTCTTTGACATCTGCTTTCAGAAACACCTTTGTCAAGCCACTGTGTGTGTATAAAAATGGCGCAGGCATCAAATTCCAGCCCCCAAATATAAATTCTGAAGACATTATCTCACGTTCATGTGTAGATACTGGTAACAATGGGCTTGGGGACATTCTGGTCATGGAGGAAATACAACCTTATGAGGTGGACCCCATTGGCCTGGAGTCTCAGTGTTGTGTTTGGTCTTATGGGTACAGCAGCCCAGGTCTCTCCAATTGAGGCAGAGTCTTTTCTTAGATCTGCCTTCTCTTGTGTCTTTGAGCATGTCTCCCTGTTTGCCCTACAGTCTTGTGTCTCAACAGTTCTTTACTAGTCTTTGATTCTGTTTACAGGAAAGAAACTTCTGTGGTTTAGATGTCCTGAGAGCACAGTCCCCAAGGAGGTAGTACGGGAGGTAGGAGGATTGTGGGCCCCCAGCCTCTCTGGCTTCTTGATTTCTGAGTGGTTTCTTCTAGGCAAATACTTTGTCAGAAACCAGGCCAATGAGATGCTTAGTGTGTCACTCAGCCTCAGAAACTGTGAGCTAAGTAAATCTTCTTAGGAGCCTTCCTTAGGTTTCATTATAGCCGTGGAAAATGGGCTGCTGCCATAGCTCAGGTCTGACCCTGACTTCACAGCTCTGCTGACTCCTACCATCGAAATCATCCGCTGAGGTCTTCTTCTGCACGCACACTTCTGATCCATGAGATCCTTGGTAAATTATTTTTCATGTAAGCTGCTCTTTCATATGCATGAATATAACCTCTCTGTCTCTCCGCATGCCTTAATTGTCAGTACTGGGCTCTCTTTTGTTATCATTTAGTATATCCTCTTCAACAGCATCTTTCTCTCATGTTGTATGTGGCATCTTTCTTCACATCGTCATTTTCTCCCAAGTGCGGAGTCACTCCCTCAGAGAAGACATGCTTTCTAGCTGGGCTGTGGACAGGCAAGGACATCTCTTCATCATATGGGAATGGGCTGGGGACATCCTGGGGACAGGGTGAGGCTCTGGATCTGTTTGATAGGAGCAGCTCCAGTCCCCACAGGCTCACTAGGTACTTAGCTGGTGATACTGTTTAGAGAGGGCGTGGGTCTGGCTGGTGGAGGCTGGCCACTGGGGCTGGGCTGGCACTGCTTCTGGTCCTGGTTTCACTGCCCACAAGCATGAGGCTGTCCTCACATCACACACTCCCTGCACAATGCACTGTGGTCCTCTGAACGGAAATCTCAATCCACGACAAATCCTTCCTCCCTAAGATACCTTCTGTTAGGACTTTTGTTACAGTGCCAGACACAAAAAGTAACTAATGTTGGCATCCAAGGGGCGGGGTTGGGGGTTGCAGCTCTGGAGCGGGTCGCCGCTGCAGGGAACAATGCCTTAGTGAACAGGGGTTACCAGAAGCAAATGAGTGTTTCAGGAAACGGAGGTGCCAATTAACTTGATTTACTCACGATGCACAGTGTGCATGGGCTGAGGGTCACACTGGGCTCCGTGTGGATGGATAATTAGCATGTGTCAAATTAAAGATAGTAGGAAGTCCTCTGACGTCCTCTTCCTTGTGAGCTTCCTTGGCTGCTTCTCTGGGAAAGTTAGCAGAGGTTGGCTCTCTCCATCCCGGGGTCACGGAATGTTGCCTTGATACCTCACAGACTTATTTCATACTCTGAGGGGGACAGCAGCTTCCAAAAGCAGTGACTACCCTGCATGCGCCTCTGCCTTGTGAGAGCAAGATGGCAGGCGAATCGTTCAGCGGTGAATATGTTGGATCAAATGTGATTTATTTTGCGAATTTCCAAAGATGGTGAAATCCCCTCTTAGCTCTACCTGGGCAGACAGGCTAAGCCCAGACACAAGTTCTAGGTTCAATGGACCACCAGTCACCGAAAGGAAGGCAGAGAGAATAGTAGACGGCCCACATTGTCCTCTGGCCTAGAGTATACACACACACACACACACACACACACACAGGAACAGGGATATATACCTCCCCCCCCCAAACACACACACACACATGCATACTTTCCCCACACAAAAGAAATTTAAAATAATTCCATCCTAAGCCTAGATGTGAGCAATTTGATTCCACATATAGTGGGTGTAGTTTACACGTTTACAAATGCTGCACATTGCCGAGTGTTTTTAAGATTTTTCATCTATGTGCATACGTATCTTTGTGTGTGGATGCTTTGTGTGTGGGTACCCAAGGAAGCCAGAAAAGGACACCTGATCCTCTGACTCTGGGAGGACAGGCGATTGTGAGCCATCGTGTGAGCACTAGTAACGGAACTCAAGTCTTTGGCAGAACAGCCAGTGATCGCTTTTTCAGAGCCTCTCTCCAGCTCTGCTGCTGAGATTTTAATATTCATCGGTCCCTAAGGTAAAGGTTTTTATGTTTTACCTAAAAGAATGTATTTGACTGTCTTTGGAAAGACGGGGGCACGGAAAGAGTGACTGTAATTAGCCATACACCCAAACCGGGCGTATGTTAGATTGAACTCTAGCATCTGTCTCATATAAACCCTGGACATCCAGGCCCACCGGGGACATCCATGACACCTGCTCCTCCTGGCCTCAAAGATGGGGATTTATCTGCAACTGACTCTGTCACCGATGGACTATTACAAGGTTTTGGACAACAGAACAAAAAGGACAACAGCAACATTTCATTATAGTGACCCTCCCCACAGATATTTTAAAGAGGTTTGGCCCACACCCTGTGTCAGTGAATTTTTGAGAGGTCTGCCAAGGACAGAAAATGAATTGCCAGGAAATGCATGGCAGGTGGGGAGACTGGACGGAGAAGAGGGCAGCCGTGCCTCCCCAAACAATGCCGACAGGACAACGGGCTCAAGGAGGCTTCGTGTCGCCTGGGTGACTGTCACTGCCCTCTCTTCATTTAATTTTAAAGAGGAACTCTAGGTCACTCTAGGTCATCCTGAGATGGAGGTGACTCAAAACCAAAACTGAGCCTTTACGGTTGTACCTCTGTCTTGGTGGTGGAGGACTGAAGGAAAGAGAGACGCCTGTGTGGCACGAGGCCTCTGGATGCTGCAGGAAACCTGGCACTTCTCACGTGCACCAGGAGCATAGGGGGTGGGGGTGAGATGAAGGTGTGGTGCTGGCCTTTGAGGCATGAGCTCTGCAGAAGCCACCCAGGTGGGTGGGACACTGGAAGAGACACCGTATCTGCACCTGGGGAAGGATGTACCCCTACATTTTTGGTTATTTTGCCATTTTGCACATGGCTTTGAGTCTTGAGACTGGCCTCGGTGACCCAGCCCATCAGTTTCTATTGTAGAGTAGCACAGTCCAGGTGTCTTGGAAATGACAGGCACACGTTTCATGCTGGTGAAGAAGATTCTGGTGAGGTTTTTTGTTCTGGGCTTAGGATGCCTTTTAAAAAGGCACCAGTCCTGTTCCCGAGGCCCCACCATCATGAGCTCATCATTCCTTGAAGGTTCTCCCCCAGCACCGCCACTCTGGGCTATCAGTTTGCGAGTATATGAGTGTTCATATTGAACATGGAAGCCTCGTGACCATAATTCCTGCCAGACCACAATCACTGGGGGAAGATGGTAACCAGGGCCGGGAATGCTGGCAACTCCCTGATCTGCATTTAGAAGGTGAAAGGAAAATCTCTGGGGAGACAGAAACTCCTGTGCCCAAGAGACACAAAACTACCACTCTGGAACCTTCTTTGTACCACGGACCATGTAGTAGCTTCATGGGCTTCACTTATTGAACAACTTTGGGCATTGTTCCTTTGTGTATCTGAGTCTCGGTGTCCTCCGCTGTAAAGTGTACCCCAGAGTGCCACCTCCTCAGAATGTAGAGATGAGTGGGGTGGAGCTGGTAGGTGGGAGGCCATAGCTCATGGCCTATCCTGGGCATAGTTCTCTCCTCTGCTAATCTTCCTATCAAACAGCTTCAAAAGTCAGCTTTAACTGTTCCCACAGGAAGCCACATGCCTCAAAAGATCTTTTGTTTCCAATTACAAGCTGTTTGGCCCCTTCTCTTACACACCTGTGTTTCCAGGCTGTTCTTGGGTTGGAAGTCATATTCATAAAGCTTAGGACCTTTTATGGAGAGTAGAGTGTGGTTGGAACTCTCCTTGCAAGTTTTAGAAAGATAGGTACAGCCGGGCATAGTGGCACATGCCTTTAATCCCATCCCTCAGGAAGCAGAGGCAGGCAGATCTCTGTGAGTTCAAGGCCAGCTTGATCTACAGAGAGAGTTCCAGGTCAGACAGGGCTAGACAACACAGTGAAACCCTGCATTGAAAAGAAAAGAAAGAGAGAAAGTGAGGGAGAGAGTGAGGAAGGGAGGGAGGGAGGGAGGGAAGGAGAGAGAGAGAGAGAGAGAGAGAGAGAGAGAGAGAGAGAGAGAGAGAGATGTCTAGTCAGCTTCCATCTAGGGCTTGAGGGCCCCAGATCCTTGTCATGCTTATGGGCCACAGCTCAGATCTCAGGGCCACCTAGTGATTGTGACTCTGCACTCTCTTTGCTGTGACTCCCATGGAGTCCCTAGTGTCTTCACACCATAAGCACATGCCCCTGCCTCTGCTTCAGATACCACGGTGGAAAATCATACTTGCAGGTCATGCTTACTGTGTGCTGTTGCACCCTCTCTACGCACTTGTCCACAATGTGAGATGAGCCCTCCAAAGAAGTGGCAAAAGAACTCTAGCAGACGGATGATGTTGTAATCAGAACCACATCATATGTCTGGGTAAGGGTTGGACTTGTCTTCTCCCCAAGGATGATGACCTGTCACCTGAGTTGCAGCAAAGATCCTGGCTTCCAGAAGGTCCCTTGCAATCCTGATCCCTTCCATCCTGTTACACAATGTATGCAGAGAGCAGAGCACACCAGCTTTAGATTTCCTTTGGGGACAATCTTGGTTCCTGGTTGGCAGGTAGCATCCCTGAGATATGTGACACAGGGTTCCCCCATCTGCCTCCTTCCTGGTCCTGGTTAGAGGCATGATTTCTATCTGACTGGACGTCTAAGTACCTGTTGGCTTCATTGAGGGGTAAGGGAGCTAGAAGGGCTGCAGCATGTAGATGCCCGCTGCCACAGTGCCTCCTCTCTGAGGGGCAGTTGGCATGGCAGAGCAGTAGAAGAAGCTTGCTTCTTCATCTGCAGGGGCCAGCAACATCCAGAAAGCAGAGCAACAGGCAGGTGTGCCTCCTACCCAGTAAGTACGGACTAACTCTGGGATGGTCATTTGATCTTCTGAGCTCAAGCTTCCATCAGCTCCATGTGTGAGCATCGTCGCACGCCTGTGGTCCACATACTGCACACTAGCGGTTCTCCCAGGAAGCCCTCCTCTGACAGTTCACCCTTTGCAAGGCTGCAGGTCACCAGGGCACCACACACTGCCCAGCTTGTCGGAGAATTGATCACCCACAGGTCTCTTTCTATTATCCTCGTGGCCACTGTCTCTTTTGGGTGACTGTGATGGCACCTGCAGCTACTGATCGTCACTCCCACAGGCTGAGGACCCACTGTGAGAGCAGGACTCTGACAGCAGGGACGGATCCTGCCACGGGAGGATAGAGACCAGCTCCACACCTGTGCCTTCCTGGGAACTAGGATTGGGAGGTGGGGATCCCCCACAGGGAGAGAAGACTTGCGGTTTGGATTCCTGAAGCAGGTGCTTGGAAGTGAGGTGAGGCCACAGGGCAGGGAATGAATGCCACAGGAAGCCAGAGACTGCCTGCAAGTTACTCGTAAATTCCTCGGTGAGGGTGTGGAGTGGTCTCCAGGAACCCAGTGGGGAAAGGGCAGCTATTGCTTTTTATTTCTTTATCTTTTAAATTTTGTACTGAGTGCCTGCTGATACGTTTTTATACAACTAAATTAGATGATTTCAATGTTCAATGTAGTAGCAGGCATGTTTAAAGGGCATTGTGGTACAGAAACACAAAAATACATGGAAAATAGGTACTTACACATAGAAGCGTCCTTTGCACAATGTTTGCGACAGTGAAAATATAAAACTAATTTGCATATGGGTTTCTAAGAACCTAGACAGCATACAAAATTATTATCGCTTGAATCTAGTCAGGCAGAAGAATGGGGTAACTGAGAATCTGCTCTCTGCATGTTTGGGAACAGCTTCACTTGTCTTCCTGGGTTGGGTAATTACATCCCCGATGGTGCTGTGAGATGCGCTATCCCAAACCTCAGACACATGGAAATGTTTCCCTCCTTTGGGATATGATAGCATCCAGTCAGCATAGATGTCAACTAAGCATTTAAGACACATTACTTATTTTCTTATAAGTTAATTTTTATTTTAAATTGCCCTCAGGAAAATAGAATTAAATACTTTTAAAGATGTGCATGTATATAGTTTTAATTACATACTTCATTTAAGGCTATAACAAGGCCACAAGCAAATGTTAGAGGGATAGCGGGGTCAGCTGTGGTGATGGGCTCTGTTTTGAGTGTGGGCTACCGGCTGATTTGTGACATCAAAGTTCTACATTGTTGCTCTAATCTCTAGGATATTAGAATTGACATTTCTTGGAAATAGGGTCATTGGAAAGTAGCTAGTTAAATTAAGATGTGGTCATTAGCATGGGCTGGACCACCGTGGTAGTATGCTTCTTTATTCATTACTTTTCTATGGCTGTGATAAAACACCATGACCAAGAAAACTTACAGATGGAAGGGTACATTTGGTCTACAGTTCTTTGACTATCAATGTGGACTGTGGCAGAGACATTCTAATTACTTCTGTCCTCCTCGTCCCCTGCATTTGAAGGTCACTTGGTAGTTTAGAGCTAGAATCAAGTCCCTTAAAGTCCAAATACAGGTAAGCCACAGGGAACAAAGAGCCATTGGAAAGCACAGTGGAGACACTGAAGGGAGGGTACCTGGGTGGGCACAGAGACACTGAAGTTCTTCACCCAGGATTTTAAGGGCATCTGGGTTGACATGAAGGCACTGAAGGTTTTCATTTGGGATGGTCTGTAGTGATAATGAAACTGTCACATCACCACAAATGGGGCTGTTTGTGACTGCAGCATAGCGGACCAATATAAGAACTAAGAAATTCTTGTTTTTCTATTTTCTGAGCCCTGATTTAACTTAGCTTCTGAGTTTTGAGATGATTTCTGTTATCTGGATGTTACAGGAAGAAGGAGACACAGCTTATTTTAAGACTCTCAAATTAAGACGCCATTTTCAACAGTGCCATAAAAGCTGAATCACCAACCTGACATTGGACAGAAGACTGATCTACAAAATATACAAAACACTCAAGAAACTTGTCATCAGAAGAACAAATAATCCAATAAAAATGGGTTATACACCTAAACAGAGAACTCTCAACAGACAAATCTCAAATGGTTGAAAGACACCTAAGGAAATACTCAACATCCTTAGCCATCAGAGAAATGCAAATCAAAACAACCCTGAGATTCCATCTTACACCTGTCAGAATGGCCAAGATCAAAAACACTGATGACAAATTATGCTGGAGAGGATGTAGGATGCAAACTTGTACAGCCACTTTGGAAATCAATATGGGGATTTCTCAGAAAATTAAACAATCTGCCTCAAAACCCAGCAATACCACTCTTGGGCATATACCCAAAGGAAGCTCAATTATGCCACAAGGATATGTGCTCAACTATATTCATGGCAGCATTATTCGTAATAGCCAGAACCTGGAAACAACCTAGATGCTCCTCAATCAAAGAAAGGATAAGGAAAATGTGGTACATTTACACAATGGAGTACTACTCAGAGATAAAAAGTAATGACATCTTGAAATTTGCAGGCAAATGGATGGATCTAGAAAAAACCATATTGCATGAGGTAACCCAGACTCAGAAAGACAAGTATAATGTGTACTCACTCATAAGTGACTTTTAGACATAAAACAAAGAAAAACCAGCTTGCAATCCACAACCCCAGAGAACCTAGACAACAAAGATGACCCTAAGAGAGACATACACGGATCTAAATAGGAAGGAGAAAAAGACAAGATCTCCTGAGTAAATTGGGAGTATAGGGGTCATGGAAGAGGGTAGAAGGGAAGAGGGGAGAAAAAAGGGGAGTGGAGAATAATGTATAGAGCAATAAAAAAAACAAAACAAAACAAAAAGCTGAGTCAAAAGGAACCTTCTAGGTAACCGGATCCTCCTGGCGTTACAGATCCCTGTAGCCTCTGCAAAGGTGCCCACTCTCAGTGCCAGAGTGGGTGGCATGACAGTGACTGCCTACTTTGGCCCAACCCTAACCTGTTGGAAGTCCCACTCTGCGACAGGCACTTGACGCTGTCACAAGAATATGGCCTTAGCACCAGATCAAAACGAACCCAATGTGCTTATTTTCTACAGCCATGTAACAATTCATGGCAAACCAGCTGCTGAAGACAGCACTTCTCTGCGGTGTCACCATTCCTGCAGACCCACAGATCCCAGCCAGATGTGCTGTCTCTCTGCTGGGGACCCCAGGAGCTGTCCAACCAAGGGTGTGGCTCAGCTTGTGTGCCTATCAGCAGAGTTCATCTTCCCCAGCTGTAAAACTCATAGATTTGCCTCTTGGCAGCCAGTGAGAGAATTCCAGGATGTGTCTGGCCTCACCTGGAGAGGCTGGCACCCCCAGGCAGTCTGCGTTTCAACTGATGGAAAGTCTACTCGCTGGGGACTCCAATCACGTCTTTGAAATCCCCTAGCTTGCTGCAGACACAACCTAATTTTGAGAATAGATTTATTCCTAGTTTGAGAGGTGATGCTGCACTTGTCTGTGTGCCCAAGGAGGGTGATGTGGACTCTCACTGAATCCTACCAGCCTCGCAGGTCTCAGACTGCAGGTCTGGAGTGCAGCTATGTGCAGTTTGGTGGGTTTCCAAAACAGAGACAGGTGAGCGCACCTTTCAATACTGAGTGGCAAGCTTCTGCCTAGATCTATGTTGGTGAAGTTTGGAGCTACCTTATGGTTCTGCCAAACCTTTTCTGATTAGCCCAGCAGAATCATAAGATTTAGGCTTAGTCTCCCCCAGCCCTGGGGCTGTCATATCTGGCCAGTCCGGGTCTCTGGTGTGCTTGCTTTGGACCACTCGTCCATGTTCTGCAGATCCGACACAACATCAAAGCTGGCAGGCATACAGCCCCCAAGAGAGAAGTGCTTCTTGGACCTTGACTTGGGCTTCGTGGCAAGGGCAGAGTTGTGTGAGGTCTGTAGAGTCACGCCTCTGAATTTTACTGCATGGGGCCTGGTTAAATCCAGATATTGTTCAAGTGAGTGACCGAGTGCCTTTTTCAGACTCCAGGAAGGTCATTACAAGGTTCTGAGAATATAAAAGGTGCTCCAGGTGACAGTGGACAAGGACCATGGAAGGAAGTCTTCTGGCTGGGTGGCAGAGGTAGACATGGCAGGAAGCTTGTGTTCCCTCACTGACCTCATGGCACTGTGAGACACCAGGATTTGGGGGCTGGTGCTGATCTGATTTCCCAGACCTCATGGAGCGCAGACTGCATCTAGCTCCAGAGACCCCTGAGGGCAGCTTGACATGCTCATCTTTGAGAAAGGAGAGGGGGCCTCACAGAGTGAGACAGTCCTGACTCTGGCAGGTGGCAGGGGTATGGGGAACAGGGCAGTGTGTGTTTGCTGTCCGGGAGGCCTCTTTTATAGGATTCTGGATGGTTCCTTTACCTTGAGGAATAGTATTGCAAGTCCCTGTACAAAGGCAAAAAGCTCTGGTTGCCATGGCAATAGCCAATCTAAGGAAGCTGTGACCTACATCATGACTGAGAAAAATAGTACCTTGTCTGTGTCATCACAGCCATCACTTCCCGGATCAAGCGAGGCCGCATCCGTCACCTAGAGTGAACCCTCTCACCTCAGGGGGAGGGAAGCAACACTCTACCTACTGCAGAAACTTCGGGGGACAACACAGGTCGTGTAGACTGTTGCTGCAGAACTGCAGGCCCTGCGGAGTCAGCCAGGCTCTGCTCTGCACAGGAACCTCTGGTCTCCCCGCCCAGACATGGAGAGGCCTGGATAGGCTGCTGGGAAGGGGGGTCCTACAACACAGGGCCTGGGGAGCTGCGAGCCACCTGCCTGCTCATTCTCACACAATGTGCCTGCTGCACACAGCACACAGTACACACACCACCCACACACTGCACACCATGCACACAACACATATGTGCACACAACACATATGTGCACACAACACATATGTACATACACATCATGCAGACACCATGCATACAGTGTGTATATATACCATATGCCATCCACTACCACACACATCAGGCATACACATGCACACATGCCGGGTACATACTACATATAAACATACCAGATACATACATCACATATCACATATAGAAGCTGACAATGTGCATACACCACACACATTGTGCACACAACATACACTGGACGTAACACACACCATCACTATGTCTTGTACTCACACTGTACATCTCATACATATATGCAAACTTTGCATGCTACTCACTATGTACAATTTCATGCACACACATCATGTACACAACACATACCTTGAACAGCCTCATACACCATTCCCTGTACAGACACATTACCTGTGTGTACATACTAAATACACATATGCATGCACACATGCATGCACGCTTCCTCTTTGGAAAGCTTTGGTATTAGTGATGACGTGACACGTGTCTGTCAGTTCTAGTTTATGTTCTCAACAGAATGATTAGATATTATTCCATTTTCTGTTCTAGCCAGAAATCCTGAGGGAAAGATGCCAACTTGCCAAGCTCTCTGTGAGCATGGCCTCCAGCAGGTCTGCCAGTGCTCAGTGGGAGGGGTAGGGAAGGAACCAGGCTAACTCTTTCCCTCCCAGCATCCTCACCTCTAAGTGTGTGGTTGTTCCTCTGGCAGCTTGGGCCCTATAGCCTCCCTATAAAGAGCCCCATGACATCTCCTTGGCCTTAAGTGGTAGCCTCCTCCAATGGCCGGGGCTTGGAAACTGGCCAGAAGCACAATGCTGCATTGTGAAATTGATGTGTCCCCAGTTGCCTCTGCTATCCCCTTTCTTCCTCATCTGGGACATCCAGGTGTCTGGGGACAATTGAGGACAGGCAGGGAATCAAGGTTGCTGTCTGCCACTGTCAGGGACACTGACGGAAGCTTGGGGCCTTTGAGAGGCAGTGCTAAAATTGTTTGCCTCTGGAGGCCACCTGGTCTCTCTTACATCTGCCGGGAGTCTGGCTCTGAGTCTCAGCAGCACTGGTAATTCGCACCAAACTTGGTGCAGTGTCAACATTAGTGACATGGCAGCTCAGGCAGTCCCTGGGGCTCGATGCACATCCCGCCAGCCAGGGAGTCTGTCCCCATCCTCAGAAGGATGCCCAGGACCCACATCCTTAGAAGGATCAAGTCACAGTACCTGCCACCATTTTCAGCCCAGAGCGTGGTCCCCATGGCATCTGAAGTGGCACTTAACCCAGCATGTTGTGCTTTGGGCTGAGCTCTGAGCCTACACAGCTGCTTCCCTTCCTTTTATTTCTCTCCTCAAACAGCAGGCCGGGATTCTTGGGACTCAGGGTAAAAATAGAAACACTGTCTCCAATTATTTTCTTGTTATTTCTAAAGTAATGAGAGCCTGGGTTTAGTTTTTTTTACCTAGCCAGTTTGAAGCAAGAACAGCTTTTCCACTGGGCTTTTCCCCCTGCTTCTGCCCAGCCTGGCCACAACAGCCCTTTTTCTTTCCTTAGCAGATGAGGACACTGGTCCATAGGCTGTTCTTTCTCTCCTGCTGGAGGCTCACCTGTCCAATGTTCTACCCTTCAGAGTCCCTCAGGGACTGGGTCTAACATCAAAGCCTCCCATGATTCAGTTTCATACATGTTCCTGTTAAGGATAAACGCGTTGTCTCACAGACTTGGCAATATTCCTTTTGGTGTTGGGGGATGGGAGGTAGGAAGCAGAATTGTCATCTCTGCTCTCATCTCTTCTGACTGGCTGTGACGAAACTCTAAAGAAGCAAGGATTCCTTCTTACCCTAACTGTTGGTGCCCATCCACTGCCCAAAGAGTCTGCCCTCCCACAGATTCAGGGAAATGGTTCTCCCTGAGGAGCCCATTCATTTAGGATGTATCACCAAAACTGTCAAAAGAAAATGAGTATCAAAGACTAAAGATTAGGAGGTGGTGAGCCCTGTGGACAGTCCACTGGAGCCTGCTAGCAAGACTTTAACTTCTGGTTTCCTTTTCCTTTTCTTTTTTCATCTTTTTCTGTTTTATATACACACACAACCACAATCAGCTGCCTAGTCCACTGAGTCTACCGTGTCACATTGGGGGCTGGAGAGCGCTGGGGTGCTCTCCACCAGAGTTTTGACAGCATGTCTCTCCTAATGGGACAGAGGGGTTCTACAAATGAAGAAGTCTTGGGTAACCCTGTCACCCACAAGGACGACATCAGAGGGAGAATGTTGAGAGATTGACCCATAGCCCAAAAGGATGAGGCTACAAAACTGTCACCCACACCAGATCAGTGGCGATCATGGTGGGTCCTGCTGTCACTGCAGTGGTCACCCTGGGCATGGTGGGTCTGGAAAAAGTGCTGAGAGGCTTCACTTATAGTCTGGTTTCTGCCACCAAGATGGCAAGGGCTCTGATCAGTGAGACCAGGGTCACACAAGGAGACTCCTAACAGGTGTTTGGCTAGGGCAGGTGATGTGACAGATGACAGATGCATCCCCCACGGGGCTGTTATGGATGGAATGCTTTTATAGTGAGGGTGCATAGAACCTGTTCCACTACCCAACCAGGACTGTGTAATGGCACCGTGGACACCACACAGGAGGGATCTACTCACTGGCACTGTTAGTCTCAGCATTCATGCCACTGTCAGTGTTACTGTGGCTGTGCTACTGAGTCAGCGTGGGTGTTAGTATCTGTGCTCTGTAGTGTGAAAGCCAGCCCAGTTGTGGAGCAGGTGGAGATATTCTGGCCTACAGTTTTTATTATCTTCTAGTCATTAGAGACATCAGAGAGGACAGTGGCACCCCTAATCCCGGATCTTTTGCCTTCTGTGACACCCAACTCTTACCTTCTGTGAACTCTCATCCTAGAACATTCTTCTGAAGGCCCTCCCTATAACCAGGCTCCTGAGTATATTATGGGATGAGTGGCTTGGATGTCTGAGTAGTAATAAGGGTTCTCCTAGATTCTTAGCAACACATTGGTTCTCAAATTCATCCAGTTACAGGGTCTCCCTCTCTGGGCACATATGGGCAGACCTCACACAGGCCTACTTTGTGAATGAGCCTCCTCCTCGTGCCAGGCATGGGATGTGTCCATGTGGGAAGGCCTGAACACTACACCCAGAGCCCTCTACCCTTGCCTGTCTATTCTTCCCATGATTTGTGGTTGGGATGCGCTGTGTCCCACGTGCCGGCCGGCAGTTGGCATTCTGATGGAGTTTGTAATCAGGCTGTGGCTTCACTCATTACTGGCTCTTGAAGGGATTCTTCAGACTCAGCAAGAACAGTCCCACTGTCAGATGACAGCTTACCCCTCCCACTCTGTCCAGCAGCCCAGCAACAGGGAAAGAACCATTTTCATCCTGGCGCCTGAGACAGCAGCAAACTGTCACTCAGCTCCACCTTCCCAAATTTCCCGGCTCCCCTAAGCTGGGTGGCACCATCTGAACCTGAGTACCTTGGAGCCCCAGAGTTCTAAAAGATAATGGATACTGTCATCCTAAGCTGCCGTTGTAACATAGGCTGTAGTCAGAGATAAGACTGAGAATGAGAACATGAGTATGCAGTTACATAATTTAAACCCATAGGAGATGAAGAGGAGGTGTCACAATTCAGCTAGAAACACAGTGAAGTGTGTGAGCATGTGTGTGCATGCTTGCAGAGTGCATATGCACGTGTGTGTGTGGTATGTGTGTGTGTGTGTGTGTGTGTGTGTACACACATGGATCCAGCCAAAGAAAAACATTCAGCAGTATAAAGAGACATGGGAAGAGTAAGTGAAATAAAAAAGTAGGTTCCACAAAGTCTTCTATGATCTTAAAAATATTTATTAATATTTCATTTTATGTGAATGCGTTTGGCCTGCATGTCTGTCTGTCTATCATATGTGAACTTAGTGTGTTCAGAGGCCATCAGAGGGCATTGCATGCCCTGAAACTGAAGTTACAGATAGTTGTGAGTTGTTATATGTGTGCTGGGAATTGAACTCAGGCCCTCTGAAAGCCCATCCAGTACTCGAAGCCGCTGGGTCAAACTATACCAGGAAAATACTTTAAAAACCTTAATACTGTGTGTTCCTTGCCTTGTTGGGTCTTGTCTCTGCCTTCCAAGTTTATTCCCCCCCCCTTGGTTTCATATAGACAAGATTGTCCTCAGACTCACTATGGAGCTAAAGGAGGGCCTTGGAACCAAGGAATGCCTGAGTTCTAGGACTGCAGGTGTGCAGCATTAGACCCGGTTCATACAGTGTTGGGAACCAAACACAGAGCTTCATGTGTTCTAGGCAAGCATTCTGCAAACTTTTCTGTATTCTCAGTCCTGCTGCCTTCTAGTTTCCCCATTTCTGAATACAATGGCAATTGTATGCTTGTCCCACTGCTGGGTGCTAGAGGCATATAACCGGCTTGCTTTCAGGGCTGGAGTGAAATTTCTATTGGGCCCTTCACACCTGGAGTTCCTCCCTATCTTGGCCAACCTGGTATTTCAATAAGACTGACGTCTTGAAAAGCTGATCCTGGCCATACGACTTCTGATGAGCACATATTGCTTGTGAGAAGGATGTGCATTTGGGGGAATCCAAGGAAGAAGCGCAAAGCTCAGATCCTGAAATCTGGTCCCCAGCATGCTGAGACTAAGAGATGGGGCTTCTAAGTCACAGGATGGAGCCCTCATGCATGAGGTTAGTGCCCTTTTGAGAGGGCACAGGAAGTACTTGTTTGTTTCCTTTCTCCTCAAACCTCAACATCTATCTCTCCTCCTTCCTAGCTCCTATCTGATGCAGCTCCCTTTAGATAGATAGGGTCTTTCTCCCCTGGGCACAGGCAGATGTCTCTGTAAGACGTCCCTTCTCCACCCACATCCTTATCTGCATGTCACTTCTCCAGCATCTACTGATGCACACTCTTTCTCAAAGTCTCTGACATCCCACAAATGCCCCTCACCTGGCCCTGCCCCCTCTCCCACCTCCTTCTTAGCCCAGCGCAAAAGCTATACATTCTTCCATCATTTCTGGGAAGTTGCACTGCTTCAAGCCACCAAAAGTCTCCAAGTTTCCCAATCCAGTGTGTTTCCTGGCCAACAATGGAGGCCTGCCTCCATGAGCAAGTCTCCTTGATGGGCTCTGTTTATCTTGTACCTGAAAACATCCTGTCCAGGGCTGCCTTTGGCATAGTTCATGTTCTCAGCAATTCCACTGCGGTGTGTAGCTGGGGAGGAGCCAGCTCACATCCTGAGCCACCTTATCTGCCCATGTCTAAAGCTACACATTGTCTGGATTATTAATCCCCTGTATATATGACATGCTCTGAAATCCTGATAGAACAGAAATCTGAACCCTGTTTCCCTGCTACTCTCCACCTCTGCTGTTTCCCCCCGACCCCCAACTCTGAACCTAGGCCTGAGCAACAGAAAGAACACAGTGCTTCCTGTTGGTCCTGCTGGGGCTCAGGAGAGATCTGCCGCACCATGGCAGCCATTGGTCCAGTTNTTGGTCCAGTTACTCCTGGTAGTGGCAGTGCTGGGCCCAGGCCTCCTCCTCACTTTTCAGGTCCCACCTGAGAGGTGTCCTTGGCTTCTGCCCTTTGCACCCGCTAGCCAGTTCATCCGCAACTCTTGTAGGCTGTACCTTCAGAGCACACCCAGACCTGACC
Source organism: Bramus lutescens (assembly GCA_001685075.1). NCBI lineage: Eukaryota > Metazoa > Chordata > Mammalia > Rodentia > Cricetidae > Bramus > Bramus lutescens. Next base: position 160,313 of record LOEQ01000325.1, on the reverse strand, counting down.
TCTTACAACCATGCGGTCACGCTCATCGGGTGCAAGCCACCCTCCATCCTTCATGCAGAGACAAGGAGCCCCTGGCTGCCGTTCAGCAGTTGAGTCTCCGCAGACATCGTTGTGTGAGTCCATTCTTTGGCTTCTGACTCATTCTCTTGAGGTGAGCTCATGTTTATTGGAATTTTGTTTGTGAAGATTTTCCCAAGGTCTGATATGAAGTTAGGCTCTTCTGAGGTGTCATTTGCTTCTAGAGGGGCTGGAGTCAAACTAAGCACAGAGCACCATAGAGCAGCATCGCCACTTGAGCTGCCTTGGACCACTGGACCAGGGTTTTTCCTAAGCATGCCCCTTGAAGACCTCCACTGAGAACTTTGCATGAAGGTACCCCCAAATCTGTGTTTCAGTATTGACTTGAAATTTGGGCCCCATATTCTACCTTAAGAGACCATGAGAGGAAATGGCAAGTCTACCTAACTTCTCCAATCTCAAAACAAAATTGGCTTGTCTTATTTTTCTTTCTCTTCTCTGTCAGTGCTGACAGGCATGTCCCCTGACCCCATCACTGTCCTGCTCAAGACCCTCCCACCATGGTTCTTCTGCTGCTGTAGAGCTGTGTGTGTGTGTGTGTGTGTGTGTGTGTGTGTGAAGTAAAAGAACAACCTGCACTGGTATTTCTTAGACACTGCCTACCTACCTTGGATTTTGGAACAACCTCTCCCATTGACGTGGAACTCATAAGTAAGCTAGGCTGGTATGCCAGTGAGCTCCAGAGATTTACCCATCCCTGCCTCCCCAGTTCTGGGATTACAAATGCATGCCACCATACCCAACTTTTTGTATGTGGGCTCTGGGCATCAAACTTGGGTCCTCATACTTGCAAGGCAAGCATCTTAATGAGTCATCTCCCCAACAACCCCTGAGGACAACTCAGTAGACTCCCCTGGATCCACGATGCCTTTATCTTGTGTGGTAGATAGGGGAGCAGGCCTGCTTTTCGTCCCGCACGGCTAACTTATATCCCAAAATAACAACACGTAAATTGTATTCATTTAAGCACTGCCTGGCCCATTATATCTAGTCTCTTCTTGG
>LOEQ01000325.1:120786-144945 GCA_001685075.1 Bramus lutescens | reverse complement strand
CAGGCCTCCCCATACTTCCAGCATCTCCAATAGCCCAGGGCCCCCATTGCAACTGAGGCTTCACCTTCATAACTTCTTGTAAAGGCCTCCTTGGATGGACGTCATCAGCTCCGCTACACAGCGCTGGGCCCCAGCTGCTCTGCATGACCCCTTCAATCTTGAATCTTCATACCTTCAGAACCAGGACGACATGGACAATGCTTGTGACATGGCCAAATGCAACTGCCAGCTCAGGAGGCAGCCTGGTCCCCGTGAACCACAGCTGAGTGCTAACCTGGAGAAACATTTTCCTGTGTAGTCCCCGCCCCAACTCCAGGACCAGAAAACTCCTCCAGCTTAGGCTTTTGTCCTTTAGATAAATTTAGATCTCCACAAAGTGGAGCCTCTGATAGGTGGGGTCTCACTCGCCATCCTCCCTACTACCCCAGTGTGCTTTCTCGTCAGTGGTGCTGACAGCTATAGTTGCTTTTTCAACACTAGACCGAATGTTCTTCCAGCCTAAAGTTTCCTCTGCAAACAAGTCTGTCACCTCTCCCTTCAGCCTCTTTTAGGTTCTTAGGACCTAGGTAGAATGAAGCTACATTCTTGGCCAAAGTGTCACCTGAATGTCTGCTAGCCCAGCTCCCGACAGAGCCCTCGTTACTGCCTGAAACAACACAAACCACACACACCTTCACCATTTGTGTCCCCCCGCCCGCACTGCTGTCTGCTGCAGTGGCCCATTAAGCTCTGCTCCAAGCATTCAACGGGCTTGCTAGTCCATGTGCAGATACTTCCACATTCTCCCCACAAAGTAGGCCCAGGGCTGAAAAGCTCCATGGTCAGGTTTGTCGAACCAACTATCCTACTTCTGGTGCCAATTTCTCTCCTAATTTTGTTTCCTGGTGCTGTGATTAGAGAAATCCAACAAAAGCATTGTACAGGGGGAAAGGTTTCTTTTTGCAGACATTTTGAGTTTATGGCCCATAATTGTGGGGAAGTCCTGGCAGTGGGATGTTTAGACTGCTGGTAACATCATATCCACAAACAAGAACAGAGGCAGAATGCATGCAGGCTTCTAGGTCATGGATGACTTTTAAACAAATAATTTAAGTATACTTAGAGCTGATATATAAGTTCAGACTAAACCTAGGAGAAGTTAGGGTATGGTATAGATTTGTATTAAATTCAAAGTATAAGTAAGAAATAAAATACTAATCTCTCTGCTTTATTTTCAATTATTCAGTTAAATGTCACTTCCAGTTCATCTGTAGGAATTTTTTCCCTGGCAGTGGATTAGCAATGTGTGTCATCTGCAAACAAAGCATGCATGTGTTGTATGTTTTAGATTGGGTACCTTTATATGGCATGTCAGCAATTACAGTTATACCTACATTCATGGAGGATGCATTCCAAGAACTCCAGTACATGTCTGAAAACACAAACAGATCCGAACATCACATGTACTTCAAATATACTATAAAGTTATCCATAAATTAGGCACAGAAAGGAGTGGACAACAGTGACTACCCATTGTGGAACATTGTAACAAACACACTGTCCCTCTCCCCAAACAACTCTGTGTACTGGACAGTGTGATGAGATGAAGTGAGGTCAGAGACTAGACATTGTGACAGCATTAGACTGCTACTGACTCCAAGGCTGCGTCAGTAAGGGGACCACAGAAGTCAGCTGATTGCTTGAGACTGATAATGCAAGGAGTGGACCACAGATGGGAATAGACCACGGCACTGCTGTCTGAATTGGTCGCTAGCGTGGAGGCTCCTGGGGCATAAGGAACTGTATAGGGGCTTCTCCATGCAGTGTCCCCATTGTGTGTACACAGCTCATGTCTAAAGCAGTAGGCTTTACACATGCAGCTAAACAAACATGCAGCTCTGCCTCACTGTGAAAATTATACAGGCATGCCAAACTCACAGCAGGGAGCCTGGAGCCTCCTCGGCCAGCCACACAAGCAAGCCACTTAGGCAGAGGATGCTCCCTGGATCCACATAGAGAGCCTGAGGGGATACAGGTGGACAGCAACCTTCTAACACCTCTCTTGGTCTGACTCAGCTATTAACAGTGGTCATGGAGGAACATGTGGTTTTTTGTCCTCTGTCTGGTGAGTGTAGGTAGAACTTCGCTAAGATAAAGCAAAGGAGGACACTTGCAATGGAACTATGAGTTAATCCTGGTTTCTTGATCATATTGGGTAAAACATGACCTTCAGTAAAGTTTACACACCATTCATGGTGCACCTCGGGCCACGAGAAATTCAATTGAGTTAAATACACACCATTTTGAGTCTGTGAGTTTTGCTTACCTTTTGGATATTAGAGGTTTCCCATTGTTAAATGCTCTTAACTCATCCTTCTATTCAAAATGTTGCCCTGCACAAACACTAAATCATCGATGACAAGACCAAAGCTCCTGAGATTTAGATAAATATTAGACTTAACAGAGCACTCGGGCACCCTAACGAAGAGAGGCAATTGACCTCCATCATTACCCTTCCCTCAGCACAAAGGGCCCAGGAATCCATCACTTTCCTAGGATGCCGTTAGCAGTGTTTCCTGAAGAAAGAGAAAGAATCAGATCTTAATGCCTCGGAAACATCCTGGTTATTCACGAGTTAACTGACAGGTCCCATAAATAAATTATGGATGCATTTTTAGAGCACTTTGCTCGCAACAAGAATGACAGAGAATATCACACGGCTGTCAGGTCCCATTAAAGCCAGCGACTTGCCATGCTCTGTGGGGAGAACAGACAAACTCTCCTGTTTGTCCTGTATTAAAACATATTTTACTGATTGGCGGGCTGAAAAGGAAATATACCCACACCTGTGTTCTTTCCTAGGAAGAAGCATTCTTCTGATGGCGTGTTCCTCTTACACTGTGTGTGCCTCAGTCAGGAACATATTTCACGGACATAAATATCGTCCATTAGGGCCTTTAAAAGTGAAGATAATATCATTTTTAATGTGGATTCCATTATGGAAAAAGCTACCCAGGATGGGGGTTCCGTCTCTGCACCATCTGCTCGTCTTGGCTGGATCCTCTGCAGCTCCTAATGTGGAGGGCAGCCCCACCCCTTGGAGCCCTAACCTTCAGGTCCTTCACTTTGGGAGCCGGGCTATGTGTTTGGGCAATTGCACAAAGGAAGTGATTTAGGACATTACAGGCCGAGAAGAGGAAGGAAAAATCAATACCCATCTCCATCAGATGAAAGCCTTGTCACCAAGGTTGCGCACTAGACGGCCTTCCCCTGGCTTCCTATCTCTCTATTGTGAGTCCTCCAGAAAACACCCACAGCCAGGTCAGGCCAGGGTGCCACATGGGCTTACTGCAGCTGGATCTCAAGAACACAGGTTATCCCCCGATTTCCGATTCTCAGGTTCACACACCCTCTCCATCTGTCCTGCCTGCACTTGGTTCTCATATATGCTTGCAAATTCATCAGTATTCAGCCAGCACGCGGCGGAAACCAGGCATTAATGCTCTCCACCCTTCATCCTATCGTTTTCCAAGCCAGAGCTTTAATATGACAAACTGTACCTTTTCCCAGTTATCTTCCATTTTGTGCATCAACTGGCCTGTGGTGGGGGTGAGTTCTGAAGACATTCGAAGGAATATGAAGTTTCAATGTAGCCAACATAGCCTATAATCTTCCCATGCATCTTCCATTATTCAACAGTATTTGTGGAGTCTTGAGCTTCCCAAAACCATTCTGTGGGGAAAGCTGTCCTGAAAATCATGACATCAGGTCCTAGATGGAGACAGAAGGAAATAAGTCTAACAATGGTTATTTAGACCGGAGGGATCTGNCTTAGAGTCTGTATGTCACCTGGCCAAGGCCAAGGTCCAGCTGTATAAGCACATGCATCAACACCGCAGGAGTCCTCTGAGATCCTGGTGTGTCACTCAGTTGGTAGAGTACTTGGCTGTCTAGCATAAACTCCTGGTTCAATTCCTTACGCAACTTGAACTGGGTGTTGGTGGCGTACACCTATAAACTCACCACTCCTGAAGGCAGAGGCAGGAGGATCAGGATTTCAAGCTCGTGCCTGGCCTCTGAGCACATGTGAGGGAGGTCTGTCTGTACTATGTGAGACCCTGTCTCAGACAACGATAAATACAAAACTGGAAGAATCTGACAAGAGAGTCCCAGAGAGTCTAAAAGGTATGTCTGCCTCCTGCCCCTCAGCTTGGAGGAACGATGATCTGATTCAAACGATGGATGGAGAAGCAGGGATCAGAACCTCAAATCTGGGATCTTGAGTCATCCCAACACAGACTTGCTGTCTGTATACAAAGTCAGAGAAACACCCGTCACTCAGGCAACCGAGCTGGGAGTCCAGCATGAGGACTCCAGGAGGTGGCCCAAGGACTCACCGACTTTTCATTTCACTTTTTTCCTATGGCACTCTCTTCCTCCCTCAGAGAGCAAGAAGGTTGACTCCGAGAGTGCAGAGGCAGCGATCTGCGCAGAGAATGTGATTTCTCCTCTGATGGTTGGCCTTTCTCCAAAAGATGGAGTGTCTCTCTGGGCACAGGCCAGAGCAGAGAAAGCAGAATCTTTCATGTATGGCCTTCAGTTTTCCAAGAGGCAAAGTTGAACACGCAGCATCCCCTCTTCCTCTTCCTGGGGTCCAGGAAAATCCAGCTGTCAAAGCTGAGGCTCTTGTAGTGGCCGATCCCCAAATGGGCCTCACCAGAAGCTGACAACAGACCTGGGAATGGGGTTACAATGCTTCTGACAGGTGCCTTTCTGGTCAGTATGACTTACTGAGGTTTCTTGGGACAACCAGGAATTAAGGTCATTTGTACCCTGTCTGGTGTGGCAAAACTGGAAATTAAAGGTCACTTCCAGGTGGTGATGGTGTGCATCTTTAATCCCAGCACTTGGGAAGTAGAGGCAGGCAGATCTACGTGAGTTTGAGGCCAGCCTGGTCAACAGAGTGAGTACCAGGACAGGCTCCAAAGCTACACAGAGAAACCGTGTCTCGAAAAACAAAACAAAACAAAAAACCAAATACAAATACAAAAACAGAAACAGTTCCTTTGATGAATGTGATGGCCATCACCTCTCTCCATGGATAATGTACCCTGGGTGTTAGGCTGATTTGGATTCTGAGAGCCACAGAAAAAGGCTTTGAGAAAATAAAAATAAGCAATCTGTGAGAGAGGCTTCAGAAATTCAAACTCCTTGAGCAGCAGCTCATGGAACTCACATCTCAGTGACACAGTAGGGCACACTGTCTTCTGTTCCTGTGCAATCAGCTAACAGGTTCTCAGGAGAGAGTCACGCTGCTCTGTCTCTGTCACAGCCCACTTAGCGGGTACACCACCTATCAGAGACTCAAGATGCTGTGGCCAACTGAGTCAGCTGCCTTTCTGCCCGAGAAAACAGGTCTGTGTAGAAGAATGTCTGGGGAAACTGATGTATAACCAGCCACATATACATACAGTCCATCCTTGGTCCCAAGCACATAGCTCATGCTTCATGTTGGTGTCCTCACCACAGCACAGTTCTGCCTCTGATGAGACAAATGGTCTCATAGTCTAACTTCTGGGAGAAATGTCTCAATTCACATTACAACCGCCTTACCACAGCTGATGGGTGGGGTCTCAGCTCCGGGTCTGGTCTCTTTGGTTGATGGCATTCCGCCAAACTCTAGCACAATCCTGCTATAATCTGTGGTGACCTCTGGGGTCCATGGTAGATTGTGCCAGCACTGGCATACAATATGTTTTTAATAGAAATCAGAAAGAGGAAACACCATTCTCACTGTGTGAACAAAGAAGACAAACCGTGGACCAGCCTCACAGCTACAATTGGGTTGCCTGGCCCGTACGTCCTCCTCCCGCCACTCTGTGCGACCATTTCTGCATGCCAACCTTGGCTCTTGTCTTGTCTGATTGCTGGGGAACAAAGGCGACTTCCAGGGAACCCCATAGTCCACTCCGCACCCTGCTTCTGTTTCCAAATGGGATTGTCATTTGTCTTTTCTCACCCATTAACCTCTGATCACATCCATGTTCCCATGGTAGAGCTTGATTCACTGTGTACAAAACATACATCCTGAGAGACAGCTCTTCTCTGGGACACTGAGCCCTCTAGAAACTAGAGGCTTCCTATTGTAGGAACATGAGGAAAAGGGGCAGCAAACTTAACCCTACAATTGCCACCTCATCTCCTATCACTGTGGCTTGTGTTACCAAAAGTAGGATAGAGGGAAGGTTCTGGGGCAAAATATCCTATAAATACAAAATACCCTGGGCAGAATGGCCCCATCGTTCCCAGCCTTCTTAATGCTCATCTGATCTCCATGCCCTTCCTGAAGTTACTCCTGAAGGAGAGTCTCAGATAACTGACTGAAGAATTCTGAACATCTCTGAACCTAAATGGTGTTCATGTCCAAGGAACTCTGGGGCAGTAAGTAGGGTACCATCTCCATTAAGGCCCCAGGTGAGACTCTCTAAGCAGATTCTCCCTGTTGGCTGTCTTTGGAATCAGGATGTCCTCCATCCCGACGACAATAAGGAATTAATGACAATTCAGCATGTGTTTCTTTTATTTAGCAAATATTAACTGACAAATATCCATGTACTTAACAACATATTTCATAAAGAAATTTTTATGAAAGTATGTCACATGTTTGATAGTATTCATCCCTAAGGACTCCCCTTCCTCCCACTTCCGTATTCCCTTTGGTTCCCTTTTTCCCCATCCACTTTGCTTCTGCTTTGTGACATGTATACGGCTGAGCTTAGGCGTCTATACAAGATCTAGAACCCATAAACAAGGGAGAACACAGTGTTTGTCACCCTGAGCCTCACTGCTTCACACATCCACAAGCATCTTACTGCACCTCAGCTGTCGAGTGGCCTGGCGGAGTTGGCAGGCCTAGAGACTGTGTTTCTGCAAGTCTCCTGAACTCCCCATTGACACCTCAGGAAATCATTTTCTGCTGACTTCTTTATCCCCCCGAGGATTTGCATGACTCTCTATTGGTGTCCATCTGTGCAGTATGCAGAAGCTTGGGGGAAATTTGAAATATGTTCAAGCAGGATTAGAAAGCAAGGATTTCCCACTGCACACCAAAGAAGGCTTTTCAGGGACCTGCAGAGGACCAGAGAGTGATGCTCAGATGTGAGTCTTGTTAAGAAATGCAAGGGGGGACTCCTGGCAAGAGAGAAGGTGATGCGAACTGACAGACCAGGCAGTTAGCATCCATGGCTCCATCTACTGGGAGACCCACTCAGGGTTGAGTCCCACATGGATCGAGGCCACTTGCAGGGAACCTGTGCTGTTCTGCTGAAAAGGACTTCCAAGGTCAAGTCACATTAGGCAGATTCAAGCTCATTCAACATTTCCACACAGGCCTTGCCATTCAGCTGTGCATGTGCCAAGGTGTGTTCATGTGCTCAGCCATTGGAAAAGAGCTGTGCCCTTTGTTTATGCCGGAAGTGGGTCGGGTACAGGTGCAATGGTAGTCAGTTACCTGGTGTGTGGATTGGAGCTCCAGTGCCTGAGATGGTATAGTGTTGCTACGCTAGTGCTTGGGTGGTGGATGGACTCTGGTGTTTGGGATGGTTTAAGTGTTGCTACCATGGTGGTGGATGGTCTCCAGTGCCTGAGATGGTATAGTGTTGCTACCAGGGTGCTTGGGTGGTGGATGGTCTCCGGTGCCTGAGATGGTATAGTGTTGTTACCGCTGCGCTTGGGCTGTGGTGGGACTTCGCACAGGCACTAGACAGGTGACCCAGTCTAACATAGTCTTGGGCAGTCCTGACTTAAATGTTTCCCGTTTATAGGGTTCCTGCATTTCTGTTGTTGTTTCTACAAATGAGATGTTTGTTTATTTCTGTAGACGGCAGTCTTGAGCTTCATGGAGAGATACATTGGTTTGAAGCTAGAAGATTGCTGGATGGGATGAGTGTTGGGAGATCCTAGGTACAGAGGTGATGAGAAACCTTCAGAATCAGAGACGAAGAAGGTGCTCATGATGTTCAGCCTGGATGACGGACTATCCGGGCAGCTCAGATGATCTTAGGCTGTTCCTTTTCCAGACATGAAAGTAACTGGATCCAGCTGCTCTCTGGAAACTTGAACAGTGTTGCCACAGGAACCTGCCCAGCTGGTTTATGTGGATCTGGACACGGGAGAAGGCCCTTCCTTAAATCACTCAGCCAGGAGAAGTCAAGCAAATGACCACAAGAGAGGTAGAACTCTGGCTTCAGACCTCTGTTGGCAGATTTGCAGCATGTAGGTAGATTACTCATTTTTTTCCCCATGGAGAAATGCCACCCTAGTGTTCAAAGCACCTGGCCTGAGACCCCAGGGCACTGTTGGCCTCCTGAGTGCCCCCTTGCCCAGCATTGCCTAACTTTGTATCCAGACTCAGGGTCTCAAAGGAATGGCTGTCCCAGCCTGGCCTCTGAGATTACACTTCAGACGTGTAGCTTCCCACAGACAACACCGCAGGTCTCAGAGGCCAAGCAGGGCTTTAAATCCCGGGGATCAATGGGGAGACATTGAGCGGCATCTCACAGGGCTGTGGGAAGACTAGCAATGGTGCTTTCCTTTCATGTGTGGAGGGTAAGCAATGCCATGTGTCCCCCTTCCTGAGAAGTTAGCAAAATAGCTAGAGCCCCAAGAGTTTCACAGGAGAAAACAAAGACACAATTACAGACAGCTATAATCCCCATAAACAGTTATTTGATAAAATTACCAAGATACACAGATCGTCAACCCACCAGACTATTAAAGGCCTAGGATTTTGAATAGAGAGACAGACAATGGGACAGATTCAGACCACAAGGTAAACAGAAACGGTCATTTTCCTTCACACCGGCGCATACGCAGTAAGTACATGGGAACAGTGAGACAGGCTAGTGAAAAACATTCATTAAGGAAATACCCTTTATCTGGAGGTTGTAAAGAGGTGCACAGGGTACCGCCTCTCCTGTCTTTCAAATCTTTTCTGAGGACAAGCTGTGTCCCATCCTAGAGAGATGAATTGTCCCACCAGGGCCTGATAGAGGACAGAGGAACCAGGTGATGCAGATCCTAGAGACAATCAGTGGCCAAGGAAAGTGGGATAGCCTGATGTCACGGGGCACCTGCTGTGGGCAGAGCTGTGTCTAGCTGTTGAGAGAACTTCTTCCCTGGGGACGTAGAAAAAGGTCTACTCCCTCCTCTTAAGGTGCCAACAGCAAGCCAAAGCATAATTTCACTAAAGCTACCCTGGGGAACCAGTGAGTTCACTAGGTTTACTTACAGAACATGGGCAAGGGGTTGACTGGCAGGAGTGTGGAGTACCCTGAAGTTACCATGAATGATGGGTTCCCCATGGCTGTGTAATCTTCTCTAGCCTGTATACTTTAGTCCATCTGAAAGACCACAGAGGCCATGAGCAGTTAGGCCAGGACTGCATATGGATGTCTGTGAGGAGTTGCCGGAGCCTCAAGTGAGTGTCCAGTGACCCTCCCCAAGCTAAAGGCTGGAACAAACTCATCTGTGAGAGCCCAGGTACAAAGGTGATAAGGAAACGTTAGCTTTTCCATGTCAGAGGCCATGGAGGTGATCATGATACTTTGCCTGGGTGACAGACAGATTGGGCAGACCTGGCCTTAGCTAGGCTGTCTTTTTTCCAGGCATGAAAGTGAACGTACCCTGTTGGTTTCTGCCCAACAATGACGACGACCATGATGGTGATGGTGGTGGTGGTGGTGATGATGATGATGATGATCTCTTCTCTATCCTCTTTCCTTTCATAAAACCCCACACATCCTCACTGGAATCTGCAGCTAAGTTTACTGGAATTTGAACTTGAGAAATTGGATCTGTGTGTAAACAAGACAGAACAGTACCAGACCCCTGATGTATGTATGCTGAACAAACTGTTTCCACTGGGAGCCCAGGTTGGGTTCAGCAACCAGACATCAAATCACGTTCTTGGGAGTTATGTGCCCACCTATGGTCTTGACAGAGAGTGGGTTGAGTGAGGCTGGGCCTCTGAGCAGATTCAGGGGATAAAGTGTGGACTGCCCCACACCAAGGTCGTGTGAGTACTGTGTTTCCATGACTGATTGGTTCATAAGAGCACTTCAACGGGTAGTTGCGAGCAAACTGCATATGGCTACCACCACACAGGCCACTGCTGACTGTGCTGTAGGAAGCCACTGCCTGAGATTTGCCATTCCTGCCTCCAGTGGCAGGGCATGTTATGTTCAGAAACATTTGATCCAGGCAAAGTCCATGTAAAAACAAGTCATATAATAACAGGCCTCTGGTTTCTTTCTCAGATATCAGCGGCTCTTTAAGCCAGCTTCCTGAAGGTGTTAACTTTGGGATGAAAGGTGAGGAGAAGACGCAGCCTTTCATCTCCTACCTTGGAGGCTCTGCGTGCCCACTGTGAATTAATATGCCCTTGTTGGTTTTTGCTCTTCTGCCTCAAATGCATAACAAACACCTTTTAGAGGCAACCCCAAGGGGAGGATTTAGCACTGTCTTTCAGGATCTGCAGTACTCAAGGACAAACCCACACTGTGCCGCCATTCCGTCTCTGGGGATTCCTGGGCTCTTTGACATCCGCTGGCCACATACAGTTAATTAAAGCCACCTTTCTAAGTGATCTGGATGTTTGGAGTAGACACATTGTTTTGCTCTAGTATGGCGACTGGATCCTGCCGCCTGCAGGACTCTTCTTGTGGGTAGGTTGACTTTGGGTCTTTCGTCCTTTATTACCCATTCCACACACTATTCTGGATCTGCTTCCCACAAAACAAAAGCTTCCCTGAACAGTCTTCATCCCCAGGGATTTGCTGTCTTGGTTTTGATTTTTTTTTCTGGAAGGTTTGAGGAAATTCTCCTCTTAACCATTTTGGGTTGGTTAAAAGAAAAACCACCATTTTCTATTTATAACCCCTGCTCTCCCCACATATCAAAATATGCCTGAATAAATAAATGCCAAAGCAGGACCATTTGCCAGCTTCAGAATGGAGCATTGATGGCTCAAGAGACTTGTCTAGTGACTTGGCAACTGCTGCACAGAGAGCATTGCCCCCAGACCCAGCAGCTGCCTCCCCCCACTGTCCTGCTCCCCTCTCCAAGCCTTCTGGGGTGAATGAACAGCCTTCAAGGACTCTTTTGACTCTCTTTTCATAGGGACCTAACCAGGAGATCGCTAAAACACCCCAGTCTGGGTGTTACATCAAAATGTGTTAGCAAGTCGACCAGGTGGGGACTTTCACCCAAGGCTGAAGAGAGATGCTGAGGATGGATTCTGCTCATTTGATACTGAGGTGACCTGCACATGAAACACCAGCTGGAGTGTCAGGATTTGCTCTCAACACCAACGTACCAAGGACAAGAACCATAAAAACCAAGGGGAACACAATTCTCTATAAGCAAGCCCTAGTGAATGACATCCACAAACGGGAGACTGACTGTGTAGGCCAAGTTTCCCATGATCCTCTCTGCTCCAACCAACGAAGGTTAAAGGAAGGGAGAGGAGTCAGCAGCCCATGGAGGGTTGTTTAGGTCAAGTCCAGGGACTTGTGCAAGAGCGGTGTGAGAGGGTAGGGTAGGAAGCCATCAACCTGACTGCCCATGTCACCCCAACTAGGCTCATGCAAGGAGACGTAGGGAAAATCACACCATCGTGGTAGTGACAGTTTCCCAGCTCTATAACATCACTGTTTTATAAGTCATTTGACATTCATCATAGGCTTCACTATGCTATCCACAAGCTACCAAAATAGCTGAAAACATCTCCTGAGATGACATCACTTCTCTGCATATCCAAGAGGTAGCAGAGGACAAGGACCGCAGTGCCCATCAAGAGCTCAGTGGCCCAGAGAGGGAAGTCACACTTGCAAACTAGCACACTCTGTTAAGGTGAATTTGCCCTGACCAAGTCAAGGAAGCAAGCAATGGACTGGCATATAGCTGAGGTGCCCAGGGCTCTGCATCTCAAGAACAGCCTGGCATCTTCGGCAGGTGGCATTAGCATTCTTAGAGACTGGGGCCTTTGACATGCCTTTCAAAGTTGGCTCTTCCGAAGCTGGACTATTAACTGGAGCTTTCAGGGTTCTCAGATTGAGGTTGTGGGGTTCTGAAGTTGGGGCCAAGTGCAATGCTCAGGATATCCTTCAAGGATGTAACCCACAAAGTCCAGATGTCTCTGGAATTTCCATTGTCCCCAGGCTCTTGGAACCACCCACAGGAAAAGAGAGCCTGAAACACATCGTCTGCGGTTGGCCCACAAGGAGATGTCCCAGAGCTCGGGAATAAGCTGTAGAATTGAAATGTTGGGAAACAGAAGAAGAAAGTGATGGCCCAGGGTACATCACAACTGTAGGAAGTGATCCAGTTATAACAAAGATCTAATGTAAGCAGCCGCCAGGTGTGATTCCTGCAAGAATAAGTGTGGCATTGAGTGGAGCAGGGATTTTTTTCCTCAGAGATGATTTGACAGTGGGGTGACTCATGGGGTAGCTGTGTGTGTGTGTGTGTGTGTGTGTGTGTGTGTGTGAAGTACCTGTCCCACCTCACTGTGGGCCCTAGGGTACCTCCCACCCTCCTCCCTTTCATTTTTTTTCCTTTCCTATTTTTCACCCCTCTTCTATTTTTCTCTGCTTTTCTACACTCTTTTCAAATTTCCTACAATTTTTCCCAATTTCCTTCCATAGTTTCTCTCCATCACTGAATTTTCCTAATTGGCTGCAAATCAGAATCAATACCTCTCCTCTAATGTCCTCAACATTCAGGGGACAGGTAGACTACACTCTGATAGTCCTGTAAGTGCAATATCTGCACACGTGTTCCCAGGGAGGACTTCTGATAAGTAGAATCCTGACCCTACTTCTACTAGATCTAAGGTGTGGTCCTTTGGGGAACAAGCCTGGAGTAGATTCTTCCCTGGCAAGCATCGGACATAGACAGAGCCAGGCATTGCTGCTCCAGCAGTAGCGAGGAATTGAGAACACTGCCAGGGAGGGCATCTTCCTGACCCTATTGTTATAGAAGTTTGACTGACACCTATGAATAATCAAGCTTTAGTCTCATGGATCACTCTATGCATATGCTGGTTCCATTGAGCACAAGGAACCCAGGAAAGTACCCTGGGGAGGCTAAGAGCTGAACACTATAAGAATTCTGTTAACGACAGAAACTAAACACATGCTTACACAATGATTTTTGCCAGGAAAAAAGCTACCTCCCTTTCTAAATTAACACACAGCGTATGTCAGCAGACTGTCTTGGTCCCCTTTGATTCCACCATCTCCCACATCAGCATTTGACCAGTAGGCATAATTGGAACACTTATCCCATGGATGGATACTGTTTCAGGCACTGAACACACGGGTTCTTTAAAGAAGAGGACTTCCCTTGAGTGGGCCAGGGATGGAGCTAGAGATTGCAGGCATGGCTAAGGTATAGGACAGAGCTTCCCTCAGCCTCACCAAAGACTCACCAGTGAATGTGCTTGGGGACCGACCAGTGTTGTGGAGGCCACAGCCACTGAGTTTGCCTTGGTCTAAACCTCAGAGCCTTCTGGGACTGAAGATAGAGTGGTTCCTAAGTGCATGTTCTGTCTGCATCGGGGGAAACGAAGGTTTCCAGAGTGCAAAGGATTCCTCACACAGATGTCATCATACCTGGTGTGGTGTCCACACACCTCTGTGCCTAGAGATCAGAAAGTTAAATTCTTGGAAGCACAAATGAGACAGACAATCCCTTCAGGACACAGTAGGATTGGGTTGAACTCAAGGTCTTATAACTCATACAGCTGGTGAGGCACTTAGGGTGTGCAGTCTTGTGTTAGTTTATGAGTCGTGCATCCTGAACTACATCCCACTTCTGAAGGGATGGACACTTCATGTTCCGAAACCCACCAAGGTCAGCATTTTGTAAAAGGTGGGTACATGGAGCCACATCCAAGTAGCAGAGCAATTGCTAGGGAAGCTAGCCTGTTTAGTAATCAGTGCACACACACTGAGAGCATCGCTAAACATCTCATGACACAGACAGCCACCCCATAATTACTAGTGCATAAGGCAGGCCACGAGCCAGAGGATGTGGTGGCCATGAGCAGTATGAGAAGCAAGAGAATGCTCTGCCAAGGACCAAATATCCAACCCTATCCACCCATCATAGGCTTCCCAGAGCCTCTTAGTTTGTGCCAAATAACTGCAATGCCCATGGCCAGGGCTTCTAAGGATCACATTTGCTACAGCACTCACCTTCCCATTGTCTCTGTCACATAATGTCCGTCATGTTCTCCTCCAGTAGTAAGGGTCAGAGAGGTTAGGGAGGGGGTGTTAGGGTGTGAAGATCTGGGCAGGGGGCAGGGGCAGTGACCTGATTTTAACTTTGGTGATGGTGTTACCCATGAACAATTTGGAGAGAAAGGAAGGAGATCCTGAGAAAAAGAGGAAGAGCAACAGCACAGGAGTGTAGGAGAGGGCTTGATATGGAGAGGGTTGGGGGTGGAGAGGGCTGGGGTGGAGAGGGTTTGGGCCAGAGAGGGTTGGGGTGGAGAGGGCTGGGGGTATAGAGGGCTTAGGAATGGAGAGGGTTTGGGAGTGGAGAGGGCTTGGGTCAGAGAGGGCTGGGGTGGAGAGTGCAGGAGAGTCTGGAGATGAAGGCCTTCCTTGATGGACTTTGGTGGGAAGGAGTTTCTGTTGCCTGAACTTGAGCCCTGCAGGCCACAGTCCTCAGTGTTTGGATGCTGGACAGGTCAGGGCCCCTCAATTGGCTACCAGTGAATGTGGTGTTGATGCTGAACTGAGACGGTAGCTGGACCTTGACTCTTGTGCCTCTGTTTCCTTCTCTGAAGGATGGTTCAGTGGTGGCGTGCACCTCAGAAACCTGTGCTGAGTATTAACAATGCTGTACCTTGAGCAGCATGGTCCTGTGTGGGACGATTAGCCTTTATCTGTCTCTAAAGGTGGTAAATCCTAATGACATTGACTTTGGTGAACGCTGGAAGAGCCTAGAGCACTCGCCAGCTTCGAGTGTAGGAAGCCATTTCATCTATTTATTTATTTACTTGTTTATTTAGTTTTTTGGGGGGACAGAGTTTCTCTGTAGCTTTGGAGCCTGTCCTTGCACTAGCTCTGTAGACCATGCTGGCCTTGAACTCACAGAGATCCGCTTGCCTCTGCCTCCCAAGTGCTGGGATTAAAGGTGTGTGCTACCACCGCCTAGCTGGAAACTTTTATATGGCAGGGAACACTCGTAATTTCTGTGTCCTGGGGAGGGACCAAGCTCCTGTTACATACTATGAGCAGGTTTCACATGAAGATAGAGAAAAAGAACATGTGGAGTGTGTGGCAGCTCATGTGTCCCTCTGGTGTGTGTGTTATGCATATGTATAACAGTGCACATGTGTATACAGTGTGTATGCAATATGTGGCTGCCATGGAAGTGTGATGTATGTATAACAGTGCATGTGCATATACAGTATGTATGCTGTATGTATTTGCCATGGGCATGTGGTGTAAATGTGCCTAACAGAGGATGTATGTGGTTTGTGTGTAGCAGTGTGTGTGTGTAATGGTTTGTGTGTGCAATACATGTGTGAGGTGTTAATGTGTGAGGACATGTAACAGTGGGTGTGCAGTGTGTGTGAAATACACATATAGTGTGTACATAGAAGAGTGCATGGAGGGATAGTGTAAGTATGTGTAATAGTTGGTGTAACTAATAGTTGTATGTACAGTGAGTGTGCTCAGTGCATGTGGATGCCATCTGTCTTTGAGGGGTGTGTGTAGGTGTAGTGTGTGTGTGATGCACACTTGCATCAGTTGAGTGTGCACATAGTCTGTGTGTTTCCCATGTGTGCGTGTGCACAAAGCATGCTTTGCCTTTATTGCGGCTTCCAACACATGTTTAAGCACAAATGTCCCAAGCCTAATGCCTGGTTGGGGTTTAAGGTCTGATCCAGTCCACATGCTCTATGGTTAACTCTAACTTCTCTGGTCCACTTCCGGCCTCTGTTACACACTGGTCGTGAGACCACTGAAGAGGTCAAGTTTACAGTGATCCATAATTATGGAGAACCATGGCTTCTATGCCAAAGTAACAAGATTAATACCTTTTTGACAGAATTTAATAATATGGCTTTATAGTATTTAATTTTGTTCAGAAAATCACTCTCAGTAGGAAGTCGGTTTTTTCCCTTTGCTAACCTAAACATGATTGCTTTAAAACAATCCATTTCATATTGCCCGACACAAAGAGTTTATTATGTAGACTTGTTGTGGTCTGGTTCTTGCAGGCCTTGGCAGGGCGGATTAGCTTCAAGTTCATGTGCACATTCAACTAATTCTGACAAGCAGAGCTGTCTGCCTACTGCTCAGAAGGACACTTAGCTCTAGTATATCTTAATTTAAGGGTCAGTGACAGAGAAGCGCTTTGGTTTTGTTAGATGAAAAGCATCCCAGCCTCTCTGCTCCCTCGTGCCCAGGCAGACAGTTTGCCTGTCTTGTCAACCTTAGCTCACGCTGCAGCTTATTTACTAAATGACCTAATTGCTCCCCTCAGCTATCAGACAGCTGTCAGCATCCACTAGAAAATTCCTAACAAGCTCTTCTTGCTAAAATCCTGGTAGTGAAACTGATGGAAATGAACTGATCTGTAGAATCTGCTCTGAAGACTTGTGACTTGGTGGTGAGGAGGTGTGGGAAAGAATCAACTTCCTCAAAGGCCAAAGTTGGCAGTGCCAATGGACCACATAGAAAAGCATGCAAAATGAGTTTTGGATTATGGAATTGTCTGTATGGTATATCCCTATCAGCGAGATAGACTTTCTAGACTCCGGATGATCAGGTGGCCTTGTTCCCTCACCACCTCCTGACTGCTCACAATGGTTTCTGTCTGGTTCCCCAGGGCCTCACAGGAACTAGACATACAGGTACCTAATCACAAGGGGCTGACCTAGAGGTAAGCACAGGGCATGCAGGAGTGTCCCCTAAACTCTGAGCTCAGAGTTGTCCAGGCTAGTAGTTGGAGGGGACCTACATCTGACTTCCATCCTTGTCCATCTTTGCTCCTGCATTGGTGCAGAACTCAGCCCTTGAACAGTCTCAGACACTGCCATTCCAGGGGACGCTTTTGTGGCCAGCTCAGAGCTGGGGAGAATGAGTGTGACAGGATTTCTGGATGAGCAGCCTCCAGGGCACAACCTCACTTTTCATTTGGAGTGTTGGGAACACACCCCATGGCCTAGGCTGTATGTGGCTAGCGCTGTGCCAAGAGCTGTGCTTATACCTTTGAGAGAAAGCACAACAGAGTATGGTAGCCAGAAAGCATCACTAATGTTAAGGACAAGAGGGGCCACTGAAGTGCTGTGCTCGGGGCCAGGCATTGCAGAGGCGTTTAGGGTGGGTGGTCTAAGTTGTCCCCAAAGGCCCTGAGTTTGCCAGGAGGGGTACATAGAAAAGACCACCTGCATAGTGATGAGATTAGGTTTTAACTGAGGCAACTTCATCCTAAGAAGGACAAAATATCTTGGGCAATAAGCACATATTGCCAGCTCTGAGCGTGAACTCCAGCCTCCCAGGAGGGTGCTGAGCTGTGGCAGAGTGGATGCTGAGCTGCTCCTCCCAGACCCCCTCAATCCCCAGCAAGAGGGTCACCCAGTCTCTTGTCTGTAGGAACAGTGGGACCCAAGAGATTCCTGCCTCCAGATTCATTCCAGCAGAAGGAGCTGCTTCCCTGAGCTAGAGAGCTCTCCCCAAGGGGGGCGGGGGGGGGTTCTGTTGCCTGACTGCTGGGAGAGGGATGCCCAAATCAGGCCTTACCTCGATGCCTGCAGCCTGCCCTAGGGTCAGAGGAGACGCCTCCCTTGCAAACTCACACCCATTCTTTAACACCTCTTACCCTGGCTTAGTGCCACTTCTCTTCCCTGCTGTTGAGGCCCCTTCACCAGGAACTAACCACGCTGCCAACAGCAATGCCCATGACCGTAGAGTAACTGCAGAGCCCCCAGAGAGCTCTGGTGGTGTCTGATAGGACACAGTGCTCCCAGGTCAAGGTAAGTGGGAAGCCATCAAAGGCATCACTTAACTTACACGACCAAAAGCCATCAAGAATGGAATAATCAACTGCTCAAATAAAAATTCACTCGCTGCTCACCCTGTGGGCCACAAGAGGAAAGACTGGATGGCTTCCCCATGCTTCTCAAGTGGGACCTGCATCAATTTACTTAGGTCACTGTGTATTGGAGGGCTATTTCAACAGTGACACCCAGGGACAGAGGAACTCCCAAGGCACTGTGTTAGAGCCTCACACATCAGGATCCAGTATAATACAACAGGACAAGGAATATTCCTGAGGATAACCAAGGCAGTGGATTTACCCACCTTGATGGTTCTTTCACTTGTCTCCAAGTTTATAATTTAAGAGACACAGTTGGTAGTTGGTAGAATCTATTCACTAGTTTCTTGGCTGATGGAAACAAAACTTTTGTAGTAGGAAGAGCTACAGGTGGCCCTCAAAGTGCCCCAACCCCTCCAGAGCATAAACTAAAAAGCACCTTTGCTTCCTAGGAGAGAAGGGGATTAGCATTACCTTGGAGCATCTTAAATTGGGACCCAACACAATTCCTTTTGGCTCACCAGCCTGGTTGCTGTGACAACTCAAAGAATTTTTACATCTGACAACAGATGAGTAAAAGCCAGCCTCTAGGACAGCTACCTGTGATACCTCTGCATCAGCAACTGACTTTAAACCCAGTCACACCAGTGAGTGAGCAGCTGTATTCCACCCTTAGCAAGATGAGGACCCAGAACCTTATTTCCCCACCTTCCCCCACAATATCTCCCCAGGATATGTGACCATGTGTCCAGACATTATATCACAGTATCAAAACCCTGCTTTGCATTGGGGAGATGGCTCAGCGGGTAAAGTATGCACTTTGTAAGCATGAGGATCTTGAGTTCTAGGTTTCCTAGAACATATATGACCCTGAGCATGGTATCCTGTGTCAGTAATCCCAGTGTTCTTGTGTTGAGATAGGAGGTGGAGACAGGAGAATCCAAGAATCCCCAGAAGCTCATGGGCTGGATATCTGGGTATTCACAGTGGTGAACAAGAGAGACCCTGTTTCAAACGAAGTGGAAGGTGAGGACTGACACCAGATATTGTTCTCTGACCTCCACATGTGCACTGTAGCACCTACACCATAGTCGCACACACGTTCACAAGCATGCACGCACACATATGTGTCACACATGCATACACATGCATGCTCTTAGTGGACGAGCAGAGGTGTGGTGCAGCTGAAGTTTTGAGAGAGGATGATGAAGAATATTCACAGTTTCCAATGCCAGTGTCAGAGAATGAGGAAGACCTCAACTATGGATTTAAGGAAGGAGACAAACAAAGAATAAAATAAAACCAGCAGAAAGGAAAGAATAACAAAGAACATCCATCCACAAGTAACGTTCCAAAGCTATTTTGTATAGATTTTCTCTGAGTTCAGATAATAACCATTCCACACCCTCATGGGCCATTATGTCTCTAATCACTAGCATCACAGGGCTTGATCACTGATGTTACATCCTCAGTTAATAGTCCCTGGTAGCTGAAGCAGGAGACAGGGCCAGCCAGGTAAGCCAGGGGGAGAGGGCTGAACAAGGGGCATCTGCAGGTGTCAGTCAAGCAGTTTTAGCTAACAGATAATATCTGATTGCTCAGATCAAACGTTTTAATGATCATTTAAAAGATAGACACATGATTTCTCTCATCTGTGGATCCCAGATTTTATACAGATACATAAACCATACGATATGAAAGTGAAGGGAGACTGGGAAAAGGATGAGCTGAAGGGCTGGAGGGGAGACAGAGAAGACATAGGCTGTGTGAATCGTCGAAGTGTGTGATAATGATGATACACCTGAAAGAAACTTATTACATACAATGAATTATATATGCCAATAAAAGTAATACTAATTTTAAAGACAAAAAGACCACATGCACTTAAAGTAATTTCATAACTAGAAAGCATTTACCAGTCACTATTAATCAGTAGCAGCAACGGGGTTGTAGTAACAGCAACAGCCCACTCTTGTTGGCAGGCAACACAAGGAACAGTCCCAGAACACTGTTTATTCAGTGTTTGCTGTATGCCAGGTGCTGTTCTCAGTGCTGAGTCATAGTAACTTCAGGGAATCTTCACGATCATTCAGGAAGAAATGCTGTCAATGACTCAGCTGTGTAGATGAGAAACTGAGGCACACGAGGCAAGTTATCTGTCCAAAGCAACAAGGCCAGAAATTGGGACAATGGGACCCTGGTCCAAGCAATGACTATACTCTGGATAATTGCAATGTCCGAGCGGCAGTGCTGGTGCCCAATTGATCCAATTGTTTCTATCCTAAGAGCAAGGCATTCTTAGACAAAGGAGAGAGCAGTAGACTCCCTGACTTGCTTATCAATATATTCTAGTCTGCTTTGTATTACTTTGATAAACATCATGCCCAAAAGCAACTTGGAAAGGAAAGGATTTATTTGGCTTATGCTTCCAGGCCATAGTCCATAGCTAAGGTAAGTCAGGGTAGGAACTCAAGGTAGGAACCACGGAGGAATGCTCCTTACTGGCTTGCTCTCTGACTTGCTTGGCTAGCTTTCTCATACCTCCAAAGCCCACCCATCTAGGGATAGTGCCACCCACAGTGTGCTGGACCCAGCCACCCATGTCCATCTTCACTTAATTCATTAAGGACATAGCCACAGGCCAATCCGATGGAGGCAATTCTTCAATGGAGTTTCCCTCTTCCCGAGTCTAGGTTGTGTCAAGCTGACAATAAAAACTAAACAGCACATAGGACATCTCCTTTAGAGAGGAAGTTCCCCTCCAGGAGCAGAACCCAGAGTCTTGCACAGGCTGGGCAAGTCTACTACAATTTGAGCTTCGACCCAGTCCTTGGTTTTGAGACAGGCTCTTTCTGTACAGCTTAGGCTTGTTGGGAACTAGCTGAAGAGTTTGTTTTGAACTTGTGATCTGTCTTCCTCCTCCTCCTGAGGGCAGAGATTATAGATATGCATCACCACAGCCAGCAAAAATGGTGCATGAGTGTATGTGTGTGTGCATGTGTGTATTGCTATGTATGTACATGTGTGATTATGTGTTGTGTGTATGAGTGTTTTCTTGTTTGTGGGCATCTGAGATTGTATGTATAAATGGGTGTGTATGTACGTATGTCTGTTTATGTGTGTGTTGTGTATATGAGTATATTTATGTGTTCATGTGTGATTCTATGTATATGTATATATGTATGTTGTGTATTGTATGTGTGCAAGTATAATGAGTATGTGCATGTTTACATGTGTGACTGTGTATATGTATGTTTACATGTGTGGTTATATATGTGTGCTGTGTATATGAGTGTATTTGTGTATGTATGTGTATGAGTGTATACATTTGTGACATGTTGTGTGTGTATGAGTGTGTGTTTATGTGTATACATGCAAGTGCTCTGCTCATGCAAGCATGTGTGGAGGCTGGAGGTCAACACTGAGTATTTTCCTTAATTGCTCCTCTGTCTTACATTTTGAGACTATGACCTCTTACTGAACCGAGAGTTTGCTGCTTCAACTAGACTGTCTGGCCAGCAAGGCCCCCTAGATCTGCCTGTTTCTGCCCCCATCCCCAGGGCTGGAGTTACTGATGCTTCGCTCTGTGCCCAGTTTTAACACAGATGTTGGGGATCCAAGCTTAAGTCTTCATGCTTACACGGGACGCACTTTACCCATCAGCCATTGCTCCAGCCCCAGCGTAAATGGTGTCTGTTGAGTCTTCAGACCCAGCCTGAGGATGGTGACTGACGTGCAGCTAAAAGAGCATCCCAGTGCACAGAACACTAGAGGCAAGTACAGGGACAGGGTAGCCTGGCCCCAGAGCCCAGGGAAGAGTGTGGCTGCATGGCTTCTGGATGTGCACAAATGTGAATAATGGGCCAAAAGGAGCCATGCCATGATGGCGGTTCACAGTCAGCAGTGCAAGGTGTAGCCACCACCCCTGTCTTCTCCCAGGTGATGGTGGCACATTTGTAGGAAGCACTTTTTATCTGGTATGCTATGAGCCGAAGCAGCTGGAGTTGTAGCTCTGCTGTTAGCTCCTCTCAGAGCCCAGGATGGTACGGCAGCCCAGCCNCAGCCCAGCCGCTGCACCTGCAGTTACTGCCTTGCCTCCGTCCGCAGACTCGGTGTGCATTCTGACACCTGTTACTTGATGGTCGAGATGTTTCCTCCTGGGGGAGAGGAGGATGGCTTGTGAAATTCAAGAAAGTTCCAAGAACTGTAAAGAAAGAGGAATAAGAGGCTCCCAAGGCCTCCCCAAGGCTGTGTGAGCAGGGAGGAGACACTTTGGTGGAGTGGCCTTCATGCTGTACTGAGAACTGCGGTGGTGGCAGATTTGAAAGTTGTCTCCAGGCTGGGGGAATTTTTGGTGATGTAGCTGCCTCTGAGTCACCTATGCTCCTGTAAGAAACCCCTCTCTCACACTCTTGGATGTAACCTCAATAGACGACTCATTGGCTCCCCAAGCTCAACTTGGGTGGGGTTTCTTTGGTCTGTTGTCAGCACCCTGTCTGGGATGGATAGGGCTTTTTCTCACATCTCCCTGAGAAAAGTATCTATCTCCTTTCTGTCTCCTCCTCTAGACTGTGACCCGTCTGCTCTGTGGGCACAGAGAAGGCGGCCTCTGTGAACAGAAGGCAGCCTGCACCTATCATCAATCTGCCTTAATTGGACTCAGCAGCTTCCAGAGCTGTGGGAAACTCATTTCCACTGTTTAAGGTGGAGACTGGAGGCCACTGAGATGGCATCTCCACAGTGGAGTTGCCTGGGGAAGGGGAAAGACTTACTGAACCGTGTTTAAGCTCATGTGCCTCAGAACCTCCACATGCTCCTCTACTAAAGCCTTGGCAAACCAAAGCCCTGCTTGGTGTGAGTGCATCCCGGGGTGGGGAAGGAGGAGCAGGACCTCATTCACAGTCTCGGAGATGACTCTGGGCCTGGTGTGGAGTTTGTAAAGAGAAGGTGCAAGTCCCGGGCATCACTTAGGAGAGGGCAGGTCGCAATTACAGAAGGCTAGAAGAGGACTGCTGTCTGGTGAGCCAGGAGGACATGCATGGGGTACCGGCTGTGGGGAAGGAGGGAGGAGGAAGGAGGAGAGAAGATGGACATTCCTAGAGCTCTGACTCTCATAGCCGGGTGGAGGGCAGTGCCATTCAAGAGACGGTGACGACTGTGACAAGGACATGTGTGCATGAGAGGTCGATTCCAGTCCTGACACATATCTCAGGTTGATGTTAGGAGACATCCGCGTGCACGTGAAATTCAGACTACATGTTTTCCAGGTTTTGACAGTGTTTAGGTGGTATTTCTGCTGAAGTGTGCTTACAAACATGTGCACACTGTGCTCCTTTTGATGTGAAGGTGTGATTGCTTCCTCTGTCGTGTGTATGTGTGCGTGTGTGTGTGTGTGTGCGTTCATGAGAAAGGTGTAATCATGTGCATGTGGGTGTAATGTGTAGTCCCAACAGAGTTTCATTCAACCATAAAGAAAAAAAAATATGTTGTTTGAAGAAAACAAACATAAACAAATGCTAGCATATTAAGCAAATTCAGCGTTTTGATGTTTGCTGTTGATTTTATTACATAGTCTATTCTGGAGTAGCACTGGAGATTGAAGCCAGGGCTTTGGGCACACTAGGTAAGTGCTACTACTGAGCTACATCCTCAGCCCTAGAAGATCTATTTATACATATTTTTCTCCTTTCTATTTTGCATGCAGCTTTCATTAGAAATTACTGCTATAACTTCAAATGAGTGTCCACTGATACCCTTGACTTGCTGAGGTGATGGATGGCATCTATGTCCCCTTCATAGTGTTCTTGCCATCTGCTTGGTCATGGTATCTTATTCCCTCAATGTTATGATCATATTTGATTTGTAATTTTGCTTTAAAGTGAGAGTAGTCTGTAATTTTTGTATTGCCTTTTCTTTGGTTTTCCATTAAAAGTCATGTTCCTTTGTAAAAATCAGTACTTCAATAAGCTAAAGGAGTTTCATACAGTCCCAACACATGTTTGTCAAATCTCTGCTCAAGTTCTGTATGGTACTGCTTTACTGTTGTTGTTTCTTTCTTTTTTT
>LOEQ01000325.1:78422-97063 GCA_001685075.1 Bramus lutescens | reverse complement strand
GGCTCCAGCTGCATGGGTTCAAACACAGTGTAGGAATGGCTCCATCTGCACAGGTCCAAGCACAGTGTAGGAATGGCTCCATCTGCACAGGTCCAAGCACAGTGCAGGAATGGCTCCAGCTACATGTGTACTGCCTGGACACGGTATGAGACAGAAGGAGTTGATGACCCTGAGAGCAGGCCAGGAACTGGTGCTCCAAGGTGGATACAGCTATCTACAGAGCTGGTGGCCCAGGGTAGGGACCTCCGAGACAGATCAGTGTCAGGAGAACCTTTGGTCTAATGATCTCGTGGACAGCTGGATCTGTAGAGATAGCTAACACAGACCCTGTTAGCAGAGCACTAGTGCTACAGCTTTGGACGCCTGTAGGAGTGCTGAACCCACAACTCAGTATTCCAAGGTGAGACACCTGGGGCAGACCCTTATTAGCTGACCCCATAGCCCAATTGCTCGAAGGTGTGGGCAGCTGAAGCAGGAACCTATATCCTAGTGCCCTGTGGTGGGGACATCTCAAACAAGTTCCTGGCAGCTAAATCCACTCCCCAGTGTTTTAGAGCAGGGGCATCGAGGCAGACTTTTGTGAGTAGGGTATACAATCCAATGTTCCCCAGTGGGGAAAGCTGTTTTGGGAGCCTGTTTTAATAATCAAACTAGACTCATAGGGAAGAGGCATATAGCCACAGGCCCTGGCTCTGCTGCTTGTCTGCTTGGTGCCATGATCCCTGCCATGAAGGTCACAGATTCACTCTCTAAAACTATAAACCCCAAAACCTCTTTTCACTGCAGATTGCTTTGTCCGCGGTCCCTCATCACAGCAGCAGAACAGTAACTAAGACAGACATGATGCTATGAGGAATGCTGTGTCCTTTAGGCTTTTGTTCTGGAATTCTCTTCGGCAGGTCTGTCCCCAGAACTTGAAGAGCCCTAAGTGTGTTCTTCTGCAGGAGACCCTGCACCTCCTGGACAAGTCCAGGTGCTAAATGTTGTCAAGGACATTGCATTTGGGATAAAACACCTGGATTCTCTCTTATTTTCTCTGGTGTCTTTTGCAAATACCTTAGACTGAGCAGTTTGGGAACCTTTACAACCTAAGAATCTTCAGTCTGAGAGCCTTTACAACCTAAGAATCTTTGTCCACAAAAAAATAACCATTTCAGGTTCCACCTCATTTCTGTAACAGAAACTCCTCAAGTCCTCTGTGCCACCTCTACCATTAACAGCTCCCATTATAAGCATAGTGAATGACTGATTTTATGTGAAGGCCTGAGATTTATGACTTACTCTGCACCCAGAGTCCTGCACCGAACCACGGAACATTTATCTTCCACAGATAGAGAAGAGAGGAGCTGGGCCTGAACTACAGTTGGGTGGTACTATCTTTGGATGACTGTGCTGCCCCCAGCAGCTTAGTCGTCATTTCAGCACGGGGAAACAGTTCTGAGCAGATGCATTCCCTATAGCCACGCCTTTAGTCCCCGATGTGGCACCTGCTTCTACAGAGAAGCTTGTCTCTGTGAAAGGAACTCTGAAATTTGAGGCCTGCAACCTTACTCAACATTCTTAGCTTAGGATCCTGGGAATTTACACAAGCCTCAGTCTCCACAGTGGAGTTCTCCTGTGGGATGGAAGGAACTCCATCACCCCATCCTCGTGCTTAATGTTCAGTTACGTGTGATCTTCGGTGTTGTTAAAGTTTAAAGTCCACTTAGCCCTCTACTCAAGCTTGCTGTGTGCTGGCACGAGGCTGGGAAGAATTGCCAGTGGTGGTTCAGGTTTGCTAAGTGACATGATTTGGAAGTGACTTTAAATGGTTTTTTCTTTCCATGGCTCGCGCTTCACTGGGAAAGACAACAAGCTGGGGTTTAGATAGTGGGAGTGATGAAGATCCCATCCTGTGGGTGTCAGTGGCTCTTGTACTCTGGTATATAAAAAGGCCCACGCCTCTGCACAGCTCAAAACTAAGGCAAACCCTACATCAATAAGGATGGCCAATCTGTGGCCTGTGCAAAGGCTTGGCTCCAATGGCCTTGGGGGTCCTTGAAACCCTCAATGGTCAGATCACTGCTGCAAACTGATTTCTTTATTTTAATTTGAGAATGCTACCCTGTTCTTAAAATCTTTCATGTGCCTTGTGCAAAGGACAGGAACTCAAGAGCAGACAGCAACACGGGGATGGAGTCAGAACTGGGAAGTAGTTCTCAGACCAGCATTCCTGAATCACCAACCCAGACATGGGCCTCCAGCAGGGTGTGACTTCAAGGACTCCCATGTCACTGCCTGCTACCATCAGCCTGCTTGGAGCTCTGATTCTCAGCTGGCTACAGAAAGATTACTGGATCCACTGCAACCAGAGCAACACCAACATAGACTTAAAACAAATGAGTGCTCCTGAAAGCCCATCCTCAAGGGTCATGTCCTCAGTTTGGGTCAGTTTTAAGAGTATTAAAGAATTGCCCACTCATGAAACTGAATAGATATTGAGAAACTCAAGTGTATGTCTCTAAAAATAGAGACACCAGTGGGGACATGGAAAGATGCCCACAGGCACTAACTGATAAGGAGACATTACAATCTTGGCTCACCTTTCGCTGACCCAGTAACATCCAGGTTGACTTTGGTGTGACGTGTCACTGTGCAGGGTTCTTGAAAAACTGGGCCATCTCTAGAGAGAGTGGTCCTGAAAGGCGTGGGCCGCGTCCCAGATGTTACTGAACTACAGGGACTGGGTATGTTTTCCTTTCTTTGTCCTGAGTTTTAAAGCAAAGCAGGCAGCATCAGCAGGACTTCAGGTAGGAGATGTGCCTGGCCTTACAGCTAGGGCAGAGGGGCCTGGGGTCCCTGAAAGGAAGTCACCAAAAAGAGAGCAGAACTTCAAAGGCATTGATGAGGATGGCCCAAAAGAGGAGGTCACATAAAAGACAGCGGGGTTGAAACCAAACCAGGACATGGTATAGGATTTATGTCTGGCTGACCCTCAGGATCCTTTGAACCCCAAGAGCCCAGAATAGAGGATGAGGAGAGTGAACAGGACACAGTGGGGATGTGATGAATGACACTGTCATTTTCCTCTGTCTGTGGTCCTGTGGCCCTGTCTTAGGTGCTCATCCCCACAAGATGAGTGGTCTTACTGGAGCAGAACATCCTCATTCACAGTGGCCGTGTGCTGCTGCTCTCATCGACCCAAGAACTGATTCCTTCCTGCAACCACTCTGGAAATCCCATGAGCCCTGCTCTCACTGGGACCTGCTTTCAGTGAGAGTCTAATATACGTGTGATATGAGGAGCCCCCAAACATGCATTCGATTGGCTGGAAAGACTTAGTCCCTCCCCCAATCCTTAAGTGGAGTTGGTCAACATGGTCCTGAAAAGCAGGGTCATTCATATGTGTCAAGCCTTGCATGGCTTCAGCAGACCCAGCACCTCCAACTAGGTCTGTTATGCTATTGCTAGCTCAACCCACCAAGTGTCAGGAAGGCCTGGGCCTGCTGAGATGGAGGTGATAATAGTGGAACTCCACGCTATACTTCTGAGTCCTCACTGAGCTGACAGGGCTCACCATGGACCAGAAACCTCTGAGCAGTCTGGGAAGCTGGCCAGGAAGCGTGAGGGAGGACAGGGGTGACAAGATAACAAGGAAAATGGGTGGGAGGGTCCTGCAGCAGAGACACGCAGATGGGACCACTGGCTAGACCAAAATCACTGGCGAGTCCATCCACGGACCCACAAAGCCCAAGAGGCCACAAAGTGAATGCATTTGCCTTGATGGAAAATGTGAGTCTCTTACTTAGATTCAAAGAGGTGAGGGTCAGCAGAATCCAGCAAGAAAATGATATTGCAAGAAAATAATTTATAGGCTGGGTTTGAGGCAATATTTTATATTTTAAAAATGTGTATGTGTGTGTGTGCACACGTGTATAGGCCAAGGGAGGTGATGAGTGTGTTCCTCTGCCATGGCTCACCACTTTATCCCCTCTCATTGAACCTGAAGATCAATCACTGCTTTAGGGTGATTTTTGTTATCTTAGTGGCCAGCAACCCACTTCCTAGTGCTGAAATTCCAAGTCCACGTGACTATGCTCAAATTTTTCTGCAGCTGATAGGATCCAGACTCAGGACTTGATGTTTCTTTGCAGCAGGTGTTTTTATCTAATGAGCCATTGGCTCCAATCTTAATTTCCTCTTAGTAATTTATTTTCAGGTTGAATAAGATAGCATACATATGCACATCAACAGATAAATAGATAAAGAAAATATGCTAAATATATGCCATAAAATATTAGGCAGCCATTAGAAAAAACAAAATCTTTTCCTTTGCATAAAACATTGATAGAATTGGAGATTGCTATGCTGGAAAATAAGCCAGAGACACAAATACGACATGCTTTCTCTCATCCGCAGAATGAACATTCTAGAAGTTTAGATGCAAAGGTGAAAGGGACCTAGAGGGGAGGCGTGCAGAAGGAGAGGAAGCAGGTCAGGCGAAGGGGGAAGACATATATTTAAGTGCCTGCAGAAAATGTCACTAGGAAGTCTGTCATTTTGTACAACTGGGATACACAATAAACTTACTGCTTTTGCACAGGATCTAATAATAATAAAAAGTTAAACGACAAAAAAAAAATTATGTGGAGAGTGGCCAGGAAGAAGGACCTCTCTCTTCAAGAACTTATACGCAACAAACACCCCTAAATTCAGAAATCTTTGGTCTTTAACAGGCTTCAAACTAAGAATGGCCTGTCACCCACTGCTGCATTTATTTCCACTTCCTTTCACTGTTCCAGCCATTAACTTGCAGGCCTGCGTAGAGGACACAGAAACGCGCTGTGACGTGGGCTTTGCTGAGTGACTGACACCTGCCCCAGAGTGCGGCTTCTTTTTTAATAGGACTTTTGTTTTAGTTGTATTTCTTAAGCTGATTAGTAAGGATGGGATTTTAATTGGGGTCCCCATTTTCTTTGAGTCTTTGGAAGACATCAGTGTGGTTTTTTTTTCTAACACATAATTAATCAGTGGAGGAAAATCTTCCCAGGAATCGCTTTGTTCTTCCTCATTCTGTAGAGAATTATCCGGTCTTGGTCAAAGCAGGTTAGACCTCCACACAAAAGATATCTTAATAATGTCAAAACGAAGAGCGTGTTTCTCACCTTTGGGCCAGAGAGAGAGGAAGAGTATCTTTTTCTTTTTTAAAGTAGCCGGCCTGTCCAAAGCCTCCGGCCCTCACTTCATTATGGCTGGACTCACACAAATCCGCACAAGTGTGAGAGCTTCCTGCCTGGGCCCCAGAGCAGCAGTGGGAATGGCCCTCCATCGCCGCAGGAATGCATTTATGATCATGCGATGCTTAAGTCTGTTTTTATTTCTCATTTTATGGAAAATGCAGCCGTAATCCCTTCAGAATTCCCCTCTGCTTAAATCTCAGAGAGCGTTCTCGGCCGCCTCTTAACGTCTCAAGGGTCCTTCAAATTGCATAAGCCCATATTCAACAGGTAAAGCCCACTTTGTTCTGTAGAGATGGCTGGAAATAACGCAAAATTAAAGATTTAATCTTCTGGGGGCCGATGCGGCCCTTCCTTGGTTTGTCACAAAGAAACTGAAAGTCTAGCTTGCACCTCCTCAAGATGCAGGGAAGTCTTTGATTGGCAGTGCCTGCTGCATTGATTCCCCCAAACTGTGTTAGAAAGTTTATTAATACAATTAAACAATTAAGAAACCAGGGCAGCCTACAAGGGTGTGGGAGAGCTCCTTCCTGGTGACAGTTGCTTCCACTAGCAACTTAACACACCGCATTTAGATGCAGGGGAATGAAGGGACCAAGCTTTTCTGACAAATTAAGTATTTTGTTGTACTGACAGAAAAACCCTGGTCCTACCAACATCACTCAGAAGTGGCAGTCAAAACACTAATGAGATAGGGTGGAGATGAGCGGAACCCCTGGGGACTGAAACGTGTCACCAGACATTCCAGGGGCTTTTAAGCGGAACAGTCTGTAATTGCATTAACTCCCCAAATTCAGTGTTTCTAGAGACATGATAGGAGATGTTTGTGTCTGCTACCTTGCTGCTGAAACCAGGCACACAAACAGATACTTGGGTGCTTATGCAAACAGTCTTCCCTGTCTCAGGCCGTGGGAAGTCCCCTGTAGATACTTGTTGCTTTAACTTTCCTAGAGATATGTGAGCAAACACCTATTTGCCCCAGATAAGGCACCAGCACAGTAAAGATCCCACCCAAGTCCAGCCCGGTGAACTGATAGAGTTATTGGGTTTCATTACAGAACATGGGTGAGGGGCTTATGCTCACAGGATTGTAGATGACCCCAGGGCAGCCGTATTACCACCAAGAACCACCATCACAGATGGTGACCTCATGGAAACTGTATCATGGGGTCCCACTTTTGGTGAGTCTTCCACCTCCTATACACTCTAGAAGCTCCCGAGGCCCCTTGCAGCTGGAGAGGGGGCCAGGACAGAGTCACAGCAGTGACACAAGATGGGGGTCCTTTGACTCTCACACTCTGTGGAATGCTAACAGCTCCATTACCGCTCCAGAAGACCTGTCACTATATCCTGTATCTGGCTGCTAATTTAGTTGCCATGGCTACTAAGCCCTGGTTATTTGTATTTGGAGATGGCTGGGATGGTCATGGTGTGTCTGGATAGAAATGCCATGTTGTAACACATTGTAACAGTTTTGTTGCTCAGCATTCTGTCACTGTCCTTTTGGGATCCCCAGGAGGAAAACTTACTATCTTTGGAAGAAGGATTCTGAATGGGATAGGAGGTCTAAGGGATGGGCATTCACTGAAATGAAGAGGAAATTCAGGGATGGAACCGAAGTCTACCTGGGTTGGAACAGTCCTGGGCTGGAGCCCCATCATGGCTCTCCTGGTGGGAGAGCCTTTAGCCTTGTTGGGCAAATACATGGACCGTGTGGAGGCATCTACTAGAGAAGAGAGAAGATTCTAACTGCAGCCCATGGATGCTAAACTTGACCGGGTGACACGGAGAATAAGAAACAGCTGCAAGCTCTGCAAACCCTGCATTCAAGCATTGTGATTCCAGATGGCCATGCTGAAGAGAAAGCCCACCTCTGGCAAAGCCAGGGAAACTCTGGAACACCCATGACCCTGAGGTCACACACACAGGATCCTGAGAGGCATGGCTGGAAATATGAATAAATCCTATACAGTGAGCAAGAGATGCTTGGGAAACAGAACAGTCACGTGGGCACGCATAAGTGGAGAGGGACCCCGGTTTTCTTTCTTTGCCCTCTCTGAGGTCATACCTCCTCCAGGACTGTGTCACTACCATCATGGCCACAAGTGAAGCCTGACACTAGAGGCTGACCCTGATCTGGGAGCAAGTGAAGTGGGCTGGACCACCCAAATGCCCCAGTTTGGGCTCTGGAAACCTGCGTTTGGCATTCTGTAAATCTTCACTTGCCAGTATTTTTATTTGTACCCCCAGTGGCATAGGAGCAGGCAAGAAGTGCCCCCAAGGACACTGTCAGCAGAAAGTGGTGTCACCTAAGGCTCCACAACCCAGCTGCTGAGGGTTGACACATCTCAGAACACAGTTGTCCAAATTGTCAGCATTTGGGTGTCTCTTCTGAATGCTCAGTGAAACACAGGATGAATATGGCCACAGGCAGGTCACAGAGTTTGTTCAGGCTGGGGCCTCCCCTGATGATGATCATAGATTCCCCCGAAACAATATAGTCTGTTGCCACTGCTTTTGGTTGCCCACCAGCTAAGTGGTAAGACCCTGTTACTAAAGGCACCTTAAACTTAGGATGCAGAGAGACCAAGCTGGAACTGATCTGGAAGCTTCTTCCCTGCTGGCTAGCTGTCTTAGTGCCAGGAGGTGCTTTGAAGCTTGCCGGATAAGAAAATGTCTCCACAGACTTATCTGGCTGTGGACTATATGTGTCATATAACTGAACCATTAGGCAAGATGTTAGTGCTATGGTGGCATAATTGTTCTGGGAGCTGTCAAACACTTTCTGGTTGAATTTGAGGCCCACTTCAAAGGTGTGAATTCATGCCCAGTACTGAAAACCTTTTCAAAAGTTCAGGGCTTGGAAGGTCATAGGCCCTAGGCAGGAACCTATGTTGTTTTGAAGAATGGAGGTATTGTCAAATGGCCTTTTACATACACATGTTTATACTTAAAGATTTGTGGTGCTCTCAACTGTGGTCAAAGAAACTTCTTTTTACAGTGAATGTCATGCTGAAGGTAACGTAGACATTTATTATGGGTCAAATTAATATCTTCCCAGAAAATCCATCCAAGTAGAAGAAACAGGCACCTGGAAACTTGAACAAGGAAACCCTCTTCTAACTACACTCAGAACATGTAACCTCTTCTACATGGGTCTTCTCACTGTCGGATTGGCCCATCATAGAACTCTCTGCCTCAGCCCTCCTCACCTGTACCAGTGACTCACAGGCATGACCAGGAAGATGTGTTAATTTGACAGTCAACTCACCAGGATTTGTAATCACCTAGGAGACACAGCTCTATATGTGTTCCTCCTGAGGACATTTGCAGAGATGTTTAACTGAAGAGGAAAGGCCCATCCTCAAAGTGGGTGGTACCTTCTGAGGCAGCCCAAATATGAGGAGTCTGAGAAAAGCCCCATCACCTGCCTGCCCCTCATTATTTTTCCTGAACTAGAGTGTCTGCCATTGCCACCATCAGACACCTGCTTTCCAACATGGACTCAACACCAGTGACCCTCTAGGAAGCTTCTGCTTTTGAAGACCTAACTGAGACTTCTGAGGTGTCCAGCTTTGTGAATTGGGCAGCTGTTGGGTTCTCAGCCTCTCTGGCATGCAGATGGCCACTGCTGGACCAATCCAATAAATCTATGTTTATGGTGTGTGTGTGTGTGTGTGTGTGTGTGTGTGTGTTCTCCTGGTCCTGGTTCTCTAGAGAATCTTGACTTATACAGCAGGGTGGGTTTGTCCTCATTGACTATTTAAACTTGCACTTGAGCACAAAACCATAGCAGGTTCCTGGGAAACTTTCCTGACTAAGAATTCAGAGTAGGATGCTGATTTAGGGATCATAAAGCTTTGGTGATTAACATTCAATCTTGTCTGCTAATTTATGAAAACACGAAAGCACAGAAAACCTCTAATTCTATTTCAGAAGACTGGTGTGAAATTCAGCCTGATGTGAGGCCCATCAGCTCCCTCACACCAATACTGAGTTCTATACCTGGCTGCGGAAGGGAAAAGACAGAGTTCTGGGTGTTGGCTCTCTTACCACACATCCAAAAGAAATGGGGCTGGGGCTCTAGATTTTAATTTCATCCCATCAAAATAGCCATTGCTACTCTGTCAGGATATCCAGACTAAGGACCAGTTCCTCTACTAAAAGGAATACTTACTATACATGTTAACTTAGAAACCAGACAGATGAACAACCTATAGTGGTGCTAATGCATATGGTGGAAAACGAGGGGCTGAGCCTCCATCCATTGGCAGCATGGAGACAAAGCTCTTGTCTAATCTCCAAATGATGCCTAAACAGGAGTCAGCTCTCCAGGCTGGCCACAGAAGTCTGCTTGCACCCCCAACTTGGCTTGGCTTCTTTGTTCCTCTATATGTGTCTATGCTGAGTTATTCCTCCTTCTGCGGTTCTGTAAAGGTTCATTACAAACAAAACACCCTTTTCCAGCTTGCAGAACTCATCTCAGTGTGACAGCCACAGGAAGGTTCTCCAGCAGAGGACTCTCCCTAAACTGCCAACCTTTGCCATATAAACAAATGCTTGGAGCCTGGAGAGGTTTTCGTTTGGAGATTGGTGAGAAAATTTTGCTCACAACATTGTTAGCAATTGCAAAGAACAGAAACCATGCACTTTGCTGAGAAATGAACAGAACCCAGCCATTAATTATAGCTAATAATTGCTACTGCTTAAAAGTAAACATGTTTCACTTGGCAGACAGTGTTGGTGGTGTAGTGATGTTAGACTTTGTGGAGGAGGGCGACTAGGCATCTCTCTGCAGACCTAAGTGCTGTGTGAGACATGAACACACAACTATTCACCCTGAAAAGGAAATAGCAGAGCAAAATATGGATACCTCCAAAATCCAACTTGGTGATCCTGTGAGTTTATTAGCCTTATTTATAGAAGTAGGCTGAGGAGTTACTTTCAAGAGTATGGATGACTCAAAGCATCACCAAAAGCTGACCCCAGCATGAGTGATGATCCATGGAAGATGAAACCCTGAATCTCCCTACGTGACTGGAAGTCAGCTCAACTAGTCTAAAGAATGTATCTTCTAGGTAGTTCTGTTGTTCTGAGTCTCCTTGTAGCTTATATAACCAACCTTGGGGAGGGAGGTGCCTAGTGCATCTGGTCAGTTTCAGGGACATCCTGAAACTTCTGAGCTCATGTTCCTGTCTTAAAGTGCCTCCTTCTAGAACTCCTTGCATCATAATATGTCTGGAAGAAAATTTCTACACAACATTGTCCTCTGAGACCTGATCAGATTCCAGAGGAAAATATCAAGGTTATTTGAAGGTCACCTGTGTCTTCTATGTAATGAGTCGTATAACAAATGGGCAAAGGTTTCCACCAGTTAGTGCCAAGTATCTCCCCACACTCTGGATATCCCTCTCTCAGAGGCCCATGTGGCCAGAAAGGAAGGTGCTCCATTTTGAACTCATGTCCATGCCCATGATTGGGTGTTCCACCACAGAGCCCATGGTCCTCCTGTGTAAGGACTTCCATCCTGTGTTTTCTCTGTTGGGACCTTTAGAGATTGCCAGGATACACCAACTGTCATCTTAAAGACTAGACCAGAGCATAAAGGTACCAAGTGTTCCCAGAGACAGAAGCTTATAACTGGCCTCCACATCCTTCCCCACTTAGGGAGATGATCTCCACTTAAGGAGATGCTTTCAAGGGGAAGTAAAACCTAACCAAGAATGAACGAAGAAGACAACACACAAATCAAGTTGGTATGTGGTGTGAAAAGGGATCTAGAGGTAGGCTTATTGCTCCCTAAGACATTTTAAAGCATTGTCTTAGTTAGCTTTAACCGCTAACTTGATACAACCTAGGGGGGTTAACCAAGAAGAGAATCCCCATTGAGGGATTTCCCAGATCAGACTGGTCTATGGCATGTCTGTGGGGGATTGTCTTGGTTGTTAATTGATAAAAGTGCCTCTGTGGGCAGCACTATTCCCTAGGCATGTGCCTCTGGGCTGTATAAAAAAAGCTGGATATAAATAAGTCTGTGGTTGAGCCAACAAACAGCATTCATTCATGGTTTCTGCTATACCTCCTTTGCTGTGAGGCAGCTCTTGCTTGAGTTCTCACCTTGACTTCCCTCAATGATAGACTGTGACCTGGAATTATAAGCCAAATAAACCCTCAGCTCCCCTGAGCTGCATTTGGTCCCTAGAAGGCAGTACTCATGTTTTCACCTCTCCCATTCTCTGCAGTGCCTTGCACACATGTGGCCTCTTCCCATTTTCCTCTTTGTCATTTTCCGTTGTCTCCTGTTGTACGGAGGGCCACCTGTTCATTTCCTGGCCACCCGGACTCCCCAAATAACCACACAGAAACTGTATTAATTAAATCACTGCGTGGCCGATTACTTAAGTGTATTGCTAGCTAGCTCTTACATCTAGAATTAACCCATCTCCATAATTTTATATTTTACCACAAGGGTCATGGCCTACCAGCAAGGTCTCAGCATGTCTGTCTCTGGCAGTGGCTCCATGGCTTCTCTCTGACTCTGCTTTCTTTCTCCCTGCATTCAGTTTAGCTTTATGCTCCTACCTAAGTTCTGCCCTACCTATCAACAGGCAAAATCAATTCTTTATTCACCAATGGTATTCACAGCATACAGAGAGGAATCCCACATCAGTCTCTGTTCCTCTTTCCCATTATGGCTTTCCAGATCCTCCACTGTTTCCAGGACCAGATTTTAGCAATGAGTTTTCTTCTTCAATCTGTACCAAAGTTTGGCATACTATTGTTCCCTAGAACATTTCAGTTTGAAAGAAAACATGACAAAAACAAGCAAACCTCAAAGGACTTGGAGGCCACAGGGAGCTCTGGGGAGTAACCCATGGATGTTCCTAGGTTCTAGCCCTCTGAGAAGACTCCCCTCAGAGCTGATCCCCACAGTACTACAGACTAGTTCCTATGGTCTAAGCTGACACATAAAATATCCCCAAAGCACAATGGATCAAGGGTGCCCATGCCATGGCTCTGTTATCTAAGAACTACTCATGGGAAGATGTGCTCTATTCCCAAGCAGTATTTCCTAGTGCTGTGCCTGGCCTCTGCCAGCCATTACAGCAGCCTGCAGAGAGTACCTGGGCATAGTCTCCCTCTTTTTCTAGGTGACTAGGTTCTGAAGGCCAGCAAACATGGACTGAATGCTGCCCTGCCTGACCTGGCAGTGACAGTCTGTACAATGAGGCACAGTGCTCCATATCCCCTGAGAATCTTTTCTGTCATCATCACACTTGTACCCTGATGTTTAGAAGTAAATGGGAAACCCATTCCTCCTACTACTTCACCCATGAGGAAGATAGCACACATATGTGACCACCTCAAGTCACATGACTCTGTGACACCTGTCACTGCCCAACCCAGCCACAAGACCCCAACCTCCACTCCCTGTCTGAGTGGAGACAATCAGATTGCTTTTGATTTGCTTGGCACAATTTTGATAGTTAGAAATGGATTCTGGGTCATGGAGAGCCTCTGGTGATCTGTGTTTGAGATGTAGGGAGTGACAGAATATTGCCAGGGTTCCCACCAAATAAAGGAACAACAATACCACCCCAGAGGTTTCTGAGAACTCACCCGCATCTATAGATGACAGGTGAGGGTGCCAGGGGCACTGTGACTGCCCCATCAGCTTAGACAATAAATGGTTTCTGGCATTTTAAATTAACTGCTCTCCAAACAGCCAGTTGGAAAGACAAGTCTTGACTCTGCCATGGCTGGGGTGAGGATGCTCACACACAGATGGAAAAGTCATGCTGCAGCCCTCAATCCTGTACAACGATCCTGTGTCCATCAAAACTTAAAGGACTAGGGTCCCATTTTCCAGGTACTGCTATCAAAGTGTGGGGCACTGGTCCATTTCTTGGCTGAATTTACATAGGCACTCAGGATTTTTGACCCTGCTCTAGACTCGGGGGACACTGTAATGTGCTTGGGGGTATAGCACAGTGTTGAGTTACTCTCTGGTCACTTGGTTGAACCCACATTGACTATCCAGGATGGGGTCAGAGCCTGAATGAAAAGTCTGCATCTTCGTATCTTCAGTAAGCCACTGGCAAACTGTGTTTTAAGCCTTGCACACTGTGACCTGTAAGGGCCGTTCACGAGCGCCCTGAGGCCATATCCACAGCTGGGGTTTGTCCTATAGATAATCCAGGATGGCTGCCATGTAATCCTGAGGCTGCTTCAGTTACTCTTTAGAGCCAGGCTGTGGTGACAGCGCAGATTCACCATAGTTAGAAATCATTAGATGCTGTGGTCTCTGCATCATGTTGGTCCTCAGTGAACACCTCATGGGAAAGGAAAAGCAAAGCCCACTCCAGCCCACCTATCTGGCCTGTGACAGCTTGGGAACTCACCAGGACAGTGGGGCAGCCTCGGACTGCATGGAACACAACCTGTAGGACAAGGGTCCCACTGTTCATCTTTGTGGAAAGCACCTGGCTTGACCTGCAGCTCTGTTGCCATGGTACCCGAAGCCCTTAGTTTCCATGGTACTACTCCTGGAAGGTAGGCAGAGGATGACTGGTCTCAAATGTGTGTTTTTCCCCTTTCTCAAATACTCATATAAAAAGTGTATATATGCCACAACAGCTGTGGAGGGCTTGCAGTCATGTGTGCTAATGGCAGCTAGTCCACCAGATACTGAGCTCATATGACCACTGCCCTCCCTCCTCAATGCTAGCCTTGCCTTCCTGTCTGAGAACGAGCCACTGGTGAGATCGAACAGATTAATTTAAGGTCGGGAATGGATTCTTCTAGACATACACATGCACACACACAGATGCCAACACAGGAGCCAGTCCCTTTGATGTCTGCACCTCCCAAGACAACATGTGAGGCTGCTGAAGTGTGTGGGGTGAGTGAACAGGAGTTTGAAAGAGAAGCCTCAACATGGAGGAAGAGAGAGTCTGGCGGTAACTTGCCAGATTCCCAGCCTCAATGCACACATCCACCAAACCCAGACTCCTGCTGGACCCTCTATCTGTCGACGTTAGGTGCTGCTGGAGTGAGGGGGGCTGATGCCAAGTCTTGCCTGAGGTATTTCATCTAAAAGAGGTCCCAGAGCTATGTGTACCTGCAGAGTCTGGGGACCCAGTTATTGCTACTATTAAGAGCTGTCCTTAGCTCTTGTGTTATCAGATGTCCAGTCTCACTGACCTACAACATCTGTCCATCAGAGCAAAGTTCTCCCTTCTCTCCATTACGTTAGTCTTGACAGCTGGGCATCTACTGAGAAAATGATGCCATCATATGAGTGAGTGAGTCACTTTTGAAGACTTATTTATGAAGAATCATTTTTCCTTTCTGGGCACTGGGAAGTTTAGGATCCAGGCACCTGCATCTGATGGGTGATGGCTTTGCTAGAAGATGGCATGGTGTGGTGGAGGACAACCCATGCTGACACACGGCAGTGAAGGAAGACAGTAGGGTCTGAAAGCTCAGCTTTAGCCTAGCTCTGGTAAGGACAGTGATCAACCCAATCCACGAAAACTGAGACCCCAGGATAAACTCTCTTCTCCAAACACCTTGCTATGTGGGGATTTCCAAATATAAATTTAAGGGACACATTTAAGCCATGACAGACTCAGCACCACCTCATTTTTTTTTTGCATTTTGAGGAAGCATGATACCCTTTTTGGCACTGCAAACCCAAAGGCCTCTCTGCTGCAGCCCACACATGCTGGACTTGTGACTCCTCTTTAGTCTTGTGTTGACTGAATCTGTCAGTCTGGAGTTCTATTCTACATGTTCTTCTTGTTCTCAGGAGTGAGACAGAATTTTCTAGAAGGGTTCTGGTCTCATGGAGGCTGTGGTGGTTTGAATAAGAATGGTCCCCCATAGGCACATAAATTTGAGTGCTTGCTCACTAGGGAGTGGCACTATTAGGAGGTATGGCCTTGTTGGACTGGGTGTGACCTTGTTGAAGGAGTGTGTCACTGAGGGAGAGCTTTGGGGTTTCAAATGTTCAAGCCAGGCCCAGTGTCTAACTTTCCTGATGCCTGTGGATCCAGATAGAGAACACTCAAATCCATCAACAGCACCATGTCTGCCTGCACACTGCTAAGCTTCCCACCACGGTGATAACAGACTAAACCTCTGAAACTGTAAGCCAACCATAATTCAATGCTTTCCTTTTTAAGAGTTGCCATGGTCTTGGTATCTTGACATAGACTGAGAGGAGTTCTCTTGCAGGTATGGGAAGTCCTGCCCTTTTTACATACAGGGACCGCATAGCCTCACCAGCTTTGGGTCACCTTAACACGCCTGAGTCATGCCATTCTGGGTTTGCTTGGAGAGCTGCCTGTTTCACAGGCCCTGTGTACTTCTAACCTTAGCCCCAACTGGTCCAGTATCCAGCCTTCATAGCACAGTTAGGGGAATGAAAATCATGCCATATTTTGTGTTATTATTCTCAACATATGTCTTAACATATTAATATACTATACAGTATGTTGATATACTATAGATTTTAGATTACATTGACCTAGAATCATCTAGGAGTCAAGCCCCTGGCATGACTACTAGAGTTTCTAAAGTGAGAAGCCCCTCCCAAAATGTGGATGGTGCCACTCCACGAGCAGAGATTTGATTATTTTAAATGTGGACGTGAGCCGAGGATTCACATTCATCCCTCTACTTCCTGATTGCAGATGCAATGTGACCATCTGTTTCTCCCTCCTGCCAGCATCAACTGCATCCTTGAACTGGGAGTCCAGACAATAGGTCCTTTTTCTGGATTCTTTTGTCAGGTACCCTCTGACACCATAATAATAAAAGTAACTAAACAGCATACAAAACACGGGGTTCCTTATGGTCTTGCTCATTGTCCATCTTTATCATTGTTGCGCAAACAGATTTTCATAGAACGCATGCAGTATGCTGACTGGGAGATGAGTAAATAGGACTAGAGGGTTGAAAAGGCTCCAAGAAAACCATAGTCCTTGTAGGAGTGGAAAAGCTAGTGAGGTAATAACTCAGAGGGTCTTCACAGGAACCAGTTGACCCTTAGGAGACCCTGGGGAGCTAAACTCAGGAAGAATAGTCACAGCAGAACAAATGGACAGGTGTAGGTAGTTTCTCGGGCAATATTGGTGGGAACCAGAAGCAAACAGGTGTTGTCTTCCTCCTATGGCCCCAAGTTCCTATCTATATCCCCATTGGCAGGTCCTCAGAGATCCTTCTGGCCAAGGAGAATGACCTGTAGTGAACGGCCCAGCTCCCTGCTTTCTGTCTTCTCTTCACAAGCAGACGTTGGTGATGTCCCTCCAGGTCCCCTGGAGCCATTCCTTGGGGACAGAGCTGGTCTCAGTGCAGGTGAGAAAGTCCCAGATACTTGCTCAACATGTGCAAAGGGAGCTGGAGATTCAGGGGACCCCATGTGCCAGTCCAGTCTACAACAAGGGGTGAACTAAATGCCCCAAGCTCCCCACTGCAGGTTAACTTTGACATGCTCCTCTGGGGGCTT
Source organism: Bramus lutescens (assembly GCA_001685075.1). Lineage (NCBI taxonomy): Eukaryota > Metazoa > Chordata > Mammalia > Rodentia > Cricetidae > Bramus > Bramus lutescens. Next base: position 80,335 of record LOEQ01000325.1, on the reverse strand, counting down.
TGGCTAGGACTGATCCTTTGTCCCCCACTCCATGCTCACTCTGCCCACACATTCCCTAGGTCATTGCACCACCTGTCTGGACTTGAGCTCTTCCTTCAGGAACGCTCCACAGGGCACACAATCTAAGCTGCCTTCTGCTGGTGGGTGAACCCCTTTGCCCACAGGTAGACACTGTCTACCAACCAGACAGCAAATAGCCTGTCTGAGGCTATTTGCCATATTGCCTAAGTGGCTTCTGTGTAATACCATAAGCTTGGCAATGTCTCTGAATTCGCTGACTTCCATATCAAATTGACACTTGTGTGGAGTTACTACTCTAAACCCAGTTTCTTGTCTGTTTTGCTGTCTGCCATTTGTAATGACATGCTAGGTCAGGGTGCCACATGGTAGCCATAGTGTGTCAGTGCTACCTGTTGTGTGATGCTATTCCCAGGGAGATTTGAGTAAACCTCTTTCCACCCCATATATGGAAACTAATGACAAACTAAAATAACAATATCACTGGAGTCCAACTTGGTGAACCAATGAGTTTGTTGGCCTTACTGACAGGAGTGTGGGTGAGGGTTACTTACAGGAGCAGAAATATCTCAAGAACTGTGTCACCAAAGGTCCATCCCAGCTTGGATGGTGGCTCACAAGAGCTGGAAACCTGGAGTGAAGTGCACAGCCTACAAGGGGCATGGCTGGTCTCTCTTCCAGCAGCTCAGCTTGTTGGAGAGTGTCTCTCAGCAGTTTTCCCTGCTTCGATGTGCTTGAGGAAGGCAGGCCATAGTGAATCTGGTCCGTTTCATAGACTTCCTGGAGCTTTTTAGATGCTAAATTTTTAAGGAGCCTCTTCGAAGGATGGAATATTCCACCCCCTTTAGAATAAGCTTGCCTCTAAGATGAATGATTTAGCTCCCAAGAGATAGTTGCTGTGGGGGTTTGAATGCGACCAACATGCGGAGGCTCATATGTTTAAATGTTTCGTCCAGAGTCAGTAGAAAGATTTGGGGACAGTTAGGAGTGGTTGCAGGAGGTGTGTCACTGCAGGTGGGCTTTGATGTCTCAGAAGCCAATGCCATGCCCATGTTTCCCTGCCCCGCCCCCGCATTCTGTTTCTGGATGAGGATATAGGCTAGGCTCTCAGCTACTGCTCTAGCACCATGTCTGCCTGCCTGCTGCCGTGTGCCCTGCTGTGATGGCCATGAACTCACCCTCTGACACTGTAAGACCTCAATAAACCCTTCTGTGAGGTACCTTGGTCATGATGTCCTCACAGCAGTAGGAAAGTAATCAAGACAGCTCTGCAAACTATACAGCACTTCCATGCATAGCTAGCACCCACCATTGCGGTATGTATACTCATCATCTCTGGACAGCTCTGGGGAGCAGGGGGTGCAAGGCCATCAGCACCTCACTCTGAGCCCAGGTCACATGAACACGAGCCCTTGGTGGTGGTGTGGGGTAGGACCTCTGGAAAACAGCAGCTTGACTCTTCGTCACCTAACAGCATCAGGGTCCGTACATAACAAGGCCTTCCACTTCCTGATTTGAGCCTGACACTCCCAAGGGGTGAGAGCCCTCTATGAGTTTCTAGCCTTTCCTCAGAGATGTTCCAGGTGAGCTGAGCTGACAGGTAAGGGTATAGGAAGGGCACTGACAGCCTTTTCCTTGGAGTTGGAAAGGTATCAATTGCACTGAATTTTAGGCCTAGGCAGCATCCCTACTTAGCAAGTGTCCATAGGTACCATGGCTGCACCTCTGCCAACTGTGCCAAGTGCTAAGAAGCAAGTAAACAATGGATGGTATAACTGGAGAGAAGACATGATTAAAAGAAACAGATAGAGAATGCCCTACTCAAATAGCAGGAGAGGGAAGGGGAGGAGAGGGGAGGAGAGGGGAAGAGAGGGGAGGGGAGCAGATGGGAGGGG
>LOEQ01000325.1:39858-71430 GCA_001685075.1 Bramus lutescens | reverse complement strand
TTTTTGAGACAGGGTTTCTTTGCAGCTTTAGAGCCTGTCCTGGAATTCACTCTTTAGACCAGGATGGCCTCTAAGTCATAGAGATCTGCCTGCCTTTGCCTCCCGAGTGCTGAGATTAAAGGCATGTGCCACCACCGCTTGGCCAACTTCCTGAATCTTAACTAGCCTCCCTCTGGGAGGAAATGTTCCAATTCTAAGTAAAGGGCTCCACAAGAAGGCAAGTAATACTGTGGGTCATAGAGAACCAAGAAGACATGTAAGAGGTTCGCAGCCACGGTGTACACAGTGCCCTCAGCATTCCGTGGCATTACGGCACAGGGGTCTGCAATTCAATCTTGACTCATTTTAGATGTTTAAATCTCAGAATTATAAGGAAGTCTCTCTGTGTATGTGCATGCGTGTGTGTGCATGTGTACACACGTGTGCACATGTGTGTGAGAGTGCGCATATGTCAAAGCACATGTGAGGACATCAGAGGACAAACTCAGGTATAAGTCCTCACCTTCTGCCTTGTTTGAGACAGGGTCTCTTGTTTTGTTTTGTTTTGTTTTGTCACTGAGTTCACCAGCATAGCTTGTCCACAAGTGTCCAGGGATTCTCCCATCCCTACCTCCCATCCTGCAGTAGGAATGGTGGGGTTGTGATGCAAGCTGCCGCGTCCAGCTTTACCTGGGCTCTGGGGATTGGGACTTGTGTTCGTATGCAAGCCATTAACCATCTCACCTTATTTTCTTTGCTTCTCTTCCTGCCTCCCCCATCTCTCTCCTCTCTCATTTTTCCCTTCTGTTTCTGTGGCTACACATTCTCCTCTTAGAATTCAGCCTGCTTTTCTCAGCTTGAGATACAGCACAGAACTTGGTACATTTCTCTCACCTTTTCCCTGGATATCGAGGGGAAGTTGCATTTTCCCCGGAATACCTGCTTCTGTATGAAATCATTCCCAATTCCTTTGTTCCTTCCCTCTCTGGCTTTGTTTACAGTCTGCTTGAATGACCTGTCAGAGACAGGCGGACATCAAGTCTTCCACATCATTTTGTTTCTGGCTATGCCTTTGAAATTGCTGACATTAATTTAGCTGTTTAAAGAAAGTATAATTCCATGTGTAAAAGGTGATAGCAATTATATAGCTTTGTTATGAATGGGACCCTTTACAATATAAAATTACTGTCTTTGTTCAATCAGTGTTCTGCTTTGATGTCTACTACGTATGCGTGAACTCTGTGGTCTCTCCTGCATGCGTATACACAATCCCACTTTCAAGTTCTTTTCTACCTTCCATTTTATTTGCTTAGAAGCAATACACATTGGGTTTGAGTTTTTTTGCCCAATCAAGGAACTGTGATTTATTGACAGGTAACAATTCACTGGGGTCTGTCCTCATTTCCCCGTGATCTCCTGTACCCTGTCTTTGGGCAGCCATCCTGAAGACCCCAGAGCTGAGTTATAAGCAAGAAAGAGTCAAAGTCTTGCCTACCTCTTGGGTATGGGCTTCTTGACCCTGACAACATAAGAGAAGGGTCAGAAATCCCAAGTTCTGCTCTTTACCTGCTGCAGAGAATTCAGACAAGGTCTTCCCTGGTGCTGCCCATTTTGTTCTCCCTGAAAGAGACAGGTGTGGAGGGCTAGCACAAATGTTACACCCGTAGTTACTCGGTTCTGCAAAAATGTGGCCCCCACAGAGCTGGTGGGGAGCTGGTGGGGTGCTAAACTCCACGGTCTTGTTTCTTGTGATCTTTCCCACCACTTCTGTCAGGCAAGGCATCCTGGTCTTTGGCGGCCTTGCTTCAGCGGACAGTCTCGTCTATCCAAAACTGGATCACAGATTCAGAACATACCCAAGGAAGCCACAATTTCATGAACATTCCTCGAATATACAGTGCTGGCATGAAGCTTAGGGGAACAAATCAGAGACTAAAACCCAAATCCTCAGGCTCTTTCCAGGAGCTACTTCTCATGTCTCCCTGATGGCCAGTGAGTTTCTGACCCATTGGTTGCTGCCCACTCTTAGCCACTTTGTACAGCCCCATCTGAGATGTCCTCCCCACCCATCCCTGCTGTTTCACCAGCTGGTAGTACCCTGGTCCCGTGACCAGAAGCACATGAACATTAGTGAGCTCCATGCCCCTTCTCACCTCTCTGGTCTGTCCAAATGGTGATGCTCACCACACATATCAAGTGCTTAGAAAAAGATGACAGTGGAGTCAGGGAAACTAAGACCCTGCCACTCCCTTCCTTTGGAGTATCCGCTGCCAAATGATTGCTGCAGGTGAATGACAGGTGTCCCATGGGCAATGCACAAGCTAGCTGGGGCCTCTGAGGAATGTGGACTGGAGGAGGGGACAGGGAAGACCTACTTCTCCAGCTCATCCCCAGCCTCACAACTGTGGTACAGAGCTGCATCCCACTCAGCTGGCAAAGGTAGCTGTCCAGCAAGCTAGGCAAAACTAGTCAGTGGTTCTCATCTCTGATTGGGGATAACACTCGACAGTACCAACAGCCCAATGCCCACCTCCTCTCGCCTGCATTAGTGGTCTCTAAGTTCAAAACACACCTCATCTGTGGGTCATGTGTGATCATGTCTAGAATTAGTACTCTTGATTCTGAAGCCCAGAGTCAATGCTGCTTGACACAGAGCATATAACAAATATCTCCTGATTAAAACTTATCCCTAGTATTTGGTATTATATAATTGTACGTGGTTGCTTTTGTTGGAGTCTGTGGTGCTGGGGATAAATCCCACTGCTTCCTGTGTGCTGGAGGATGCTCTGCCACTGAGCTGCACATCAGCCTTTCCTATGCCTCTTTGCTCCGCAAAAAAAGTTTAAATTATTTTAAACTCCTAGAAGCTACTGTATTATTGTCTGCCTCACTGAGAATCTTAATTTCAGCTGTCTTACCTGGGTCCCACTGTAGTACACCATCATAGTCTAAGCCCTGGAAACTCTGGTTAGAGTTAGACCATGATGCCAGCTAGAACAGCAATGGTAAAAATGAGTGGAGAAACCATATCACCTCTGCTGTCAGCCAGGATGGCGGTAGTCGGTATTGAAAGACACTTGGAAGCTGGGAATATACTGTCCATGGTTGCACATGACTGTAATCCCAGCACTCAGGAGGCAGACACAGGATGATCAGGAGTTCAAAGCCTATGTGGGCTGTGTGAGACCCTATGTGAAGACATATAGAAAGTTAGAATGCAGCAGAGAAAGAGACTGGGTAGGGAAGGGGAGAGCAGAAAAGCTTCATGGAGAGTCCTTTGGGGAGGGCAGATGTGCTGTGTTGTTGGGAGCTTCATGTAGTTGGCTATTTTTTCCACTCTTTGCCTTTGTTGGCCCACCACCCAACTCTCAAATAAGTACATGGAGATTATTCTTATTTATGACTGCCTGACCTTACCTTGGCTTGTTTCTAGCCAGCTTTCCCAACTTAAACTATCCTGTTTCTCTTTAACTGTTTTGCCTCTGGGATTTTTATCTTTCTTTATTCTGTATATCTTTCTTCCTTCCTCTGTGGCTGGGTGGTGGCAGATGTGTGACTGCCCCTGGTGTCCTCTTCTTCTCTTCTCACTCCTCCTTGGTCTAGATTTCTCCCTCTAATTATTCTCTCTGCCTATCAGCCCCACCTATTTCTCCGTCCTGACTGGCTATTGGCTGTTCAGTTCTCTATTAGACCAGTCAGGTGTTTTAGACAGGCAAAATAACACAGCTTCACAGAGTTAAACAACTGCAACTCATATTCCACAATGGCCTAACATCTTTTCACCTCCTAAAGATGGGCACCCATGCTCTTCACAGGAATCTGAGGCCCTCTGTGACCTGATGTGACCCAGGCTCGGCACAGTGCCTTGGCCATGAGGGTCAGTGTTCAGCAGAGTTTTAATGCCGCAGGTAACTGGTTCATCATCCCCACACAGGTCCTCTTTGCTCTGATGCCACTGAAGCAGCAGGAGAAGACCCAAGACTCGAGGTTACAGGAGCAGAGCTAGTCCAGGTCGGAACATCCCATTTGTGAATGGCTATTTGGAAACACCAACTTAGAGTCCACATGTCCACCACCTGCTAAGCAGGAGGAGACTGACTGCCTTGAGTTCCATGAGAACTCTGTATAGCAGCCTACCCATGGACATGACTGCCTGTCCACACAGCTATGTGTTTCTCATACGCCTTTAATCATCTGTCACCTGTTCGCGTACTAATCTGTGTGTCTATGCGTCTATCTATCTAGTCAATCTGTAAGTCAAGTCTTTCCCCTGCCAACAGCAATACCGTGCTGAGATACATTATTTCATATTTTGATATCTCTGAAATCAGAAACCATCTCACAGATAAAGACACCAAATAGTTTGACAGGGTGTCTTCTTTCTCAGTATCACTTAAAAAGTGAAGCATTTCATGACTATTGCTTCCTCAGACTCAATAGGGAGCATCAGAATAACCTTTATCTGGAACAACACTTTAATTGCAAGACCCAAACCAACTTTCTTAAAATGAAATCCCTGAGGAGGGGAGGGGAGGAAGGAGGTCCTGGGTAGAGGTGGATTGATCTTCCTTCCACCTCACTGCTGTCCCTTCTATTTCCCTTAGACATAGGCACCTGGACACACACACACATGCACAGGTGCATACACTGAGCAGCTTCTGGATGTTTTGACCCACAATCTGCCATGTAACATTGTTATAAAGTCCATTATTCCTTTGATGTTGAGACTATCTTTGTCCAGCACTAGAGCCTGCAGGCCAAGCTGTAGGCATGCTTAGCTAAGGTCTAAATGAGCTGTGCAGAATCAGAGGCTAGGTGATACTGACCCTCTCAGTCCCAGCCTGCAGCTCTCCAATTTAAAGCCTAGTCAGGGGCACCCAAAAAGCCCTGGAGAGCAGTATGAGTCTTCCCAGAGCCCTTATTCAAAGCCCAGGATTCCTGGAGTAAGTGCTGGCTGCCAGCTGTGGAACAGCACCCAGAACATGGACTCCACACCACTGGGAATGTTTCTTGTTTGGTAGAAACCATTCCACATCTTCTTTAGATAATGGTACGTGGAAATCATTTTGTGAATGGAATTCATTGGTATTATAGCTGCTATGACTTAAACTCATTAACAGCGTCACCCTCCTGGTCAAGAGCTGCATGTCTGCTCGTCACAGCACCTTTGCACTGAGCTCAATGCAGGTGCAGGTATTCAATAGCAACATGCCCGGATCATCCTCATGATGTAGACTCAGGAACCTTGAGAGACTCATTTCTAGTCTTATGATGTGTGAGCTATCAATAGTGAATATATGAGGAATTATGGACAGTGTGGAGGGAAGGCACATGCACCAAGCGTCTGAGTGACATCTGTACAGCAGTGTCAAGGACTGCCATTGGGGACTTGGGAAAATTCAAGTTGTTAGTGAATACTCAAAAAAAAATGTAAGTTCTGTTTACTCACTAGGAAACAAAGGCTATTTTTATTTATTTATTTTTTGTCTAGAATGCAGAAATCTAGAAATTAGGTCAGTTAAGTGATGCTTGCTTGCATTAAGAGGAGGCTGAGGCTTTGGCCAGCATTCCTGTGATAAGGCAATAAGGTCACAGGGGATGCCACTTGGACTGAGGCAGGTACATTTGGTCCTGGCTTGAGCCTACTCTGGAGTTCTCAGCAAATACTGAAATCAGCGGCTACCTATATCCAAAGCAGTCAAAGTAACTAAAGGAGTTTTAACCTATTCTGTCCTCCAGGTTGTAAGACTGTATTCAGAGGATTAAGTCATGCTAGGTGAAATAGACTATTATATCTATTTTCTCAGTCATCCTTGGCCTCTTGGGGCCACCCCCGCCTCAGCATTATCTTTTAGCAGACACTCTCTGAGAGCCGAACAAAAGAATTCTGATCTAGACCACTCACTCCAAGGTTTCTCCACCACAGGATTGTTTGGTGGCAGAGAAGGGACTAGATTCCAGGCTCAGCCTTCCTCCTGTCCCTTAGTAGTCTTTCCTTCTCTCAGAAAGATCAGATGTGACTGTGTTTTCACATTGGCACAATATTCAGTTTTGAAATAAAAATGTTTGTCTAAAGTTATCCAGGGATTTCTGTCTCATGAAAAGACAAATCATGGGGCTATTTGTCCTGGTCACACATAACTGTCATGGTGCTTTCAAAGGCAGGGTCTTGCAGGCTCCTGGGCAACCTTGCCTTTAACTCTTTATGAAAAGCAGATCAAGATCTGTAGCCAAAATAAATTCCTCACTGTTCTTTTCTCCGGTTGTCTCTGGGAAGAAATGAGCAGTCATATTCTCCAGCTGCACCTTATCAAAACAAATAGACTACAAATTTGGGCCTGAATCAAGCATAGTGCATGCTGGTGCACCTATCTGTAACGGAACCCTAGCTTTGGGCCAGAAAAACAGATACCAGCCATTTACTACCTACTGTTTGAAAGCTCCAGAAACTTTATCTTCATCCAGCCAGCTGTCAGCTTATGGCTTCATGTGGGAAAGATGAATGATCAACAAAACTCACACCTGAGCAGTGCAGAACTCTCTGATCAACCATAAGGTACAGAATCTGCTACTCCCTCCTTTCTGTGAACTCCAAATTATGTAAAAAGAAAAATGTCTGGACCACAGACATCACTGGCTAGAAGGATGCTCGGTTTCAGGCTCCGATTTTCTAATAACCTGTCAATGCACCGTCACTTGGACAGTTATAAAATGCTGCTGCAGGTTAAGAAGAAGATGGTGGTGGTTACGGTGGCGGTGGTGGTGGTGACAGTGGTGGTAATGATGGTGTTGACAGCACTGATGATTATGGTGACGATAGTTACAGTCATATGATTGTGGTGGTGATAATGGCAGCGATTCAGGCAGTGATGCTCACATGGTAAGAACCGTGGCAATGCTGACTATGTGGTAGAGATAATGAAATGATGGTGACCCTGGGAGGAGTAATGGTTATGTTGGTGGTGGTGGTAATGATGGTAAGGTGGTGATAACAAAGGTGGTGATGACGTCAAGCAGTGGTAGTGGGGATTATAGTAAGGGAGCTGATGATGTGTTTGTGATGTGGTGGTGGTGATGATAACAAATATCTAAATATCATCTGCCAATAGGAGATGCAACTTTGGACCCTTGGACCGCAACTTTTGTGTGAAGACCCTACTTCCAGAAGATATAGCATCAATGATATTAATGTCTTATTAATCATAGCTGAATATTCAGCCCCAGATCACTGGAATCAATTGTCAAAGTAATGCAAAGGTTGGACTTTCTTATACTTCTTCAGATATTTTTCTCACCATGCTAAACCTAACTAGAAACCTTAACTCTAGCCCTATATCCTAGCACTAACAACAACCCAACCTTAACCAATCTAACCCCAAACCTAACCCAACCCCAACCCTAACCCAACCCTAATAACTGTAACCCTCTAACCCTAACCCATACCCGTACATACACCATACACATGTACACACACTGTTGCTTTGTTTTTGTAGTATGTCTTTGAACTGCAGAATATATTTTACTTTTGTGCATGTGTGTATATATGTGTGTGCAGTCATGTGGAAGCCAGATGCTGATGCTGAATGGCTTCTTCAACTGCTCTCCACTTTATTTTTGAGACGAAGGCTCTCACTAAACCTGGAGCTCACCAACCTGACCAAATTAGCTGGCCAGTCCAGTGATCCTCCTGTCTATACCCACTCAGCATCTGGATTATAGGTAAGAGCCACTGCTCCCAGTTTTTTCCATGGGTGCCAGGGATCCAAGATCAGATTCTCACTGCAAAACAAGCACTTTTCTTGATGAGCTATCTCCTCAGTTTCTGTGCTTTGGACCTAAAGCACACTTCTATTCAGGCAGGACACATTCCGAGAGTTCAGTGGCTACCTGTGCTCAGTGGCTCCGTACTGGACAGCCCAGCTCTGGGGCTTCTCCTTAAAGGATACACACTGTTCATCCTACACTTGAGTCGTGTCTGTGGCCCTAGGATCAAAACCTACATGAGAACAGCCTCCTACATCTTTTACCTGGAGAGCCCCTGCAGAGCTCACAGCTCTGCAGCCTGGAACTGGGCTACTAGGAGTCAAAAGTGTGAGGATTCTCATGTGTTCTCAATCTTCCTTCTAGAATGCTGGTGGCTAACTTCAAAAACGAAGCCTGTATGTTCTAACTCATCTGCATAATGTAAAAATAGAAAATGGCCAGCCCTGAACTCACCACCTCCATGCTCTGGTGTTTAAAGGTATTTTATGACTGGCACTCCAGATTTGAAAGGTACATACAAGCTAGCAAGATCTTCAGTTCTGTAGCTATGAGAACTACATACAAACTGAAAGTTGATTTATCTTATAATTCGGTTTGGGAAACTTCTTTGAATTCAACTAAGATAAACCACAATAGTCCATAGATAAGGGCTTTGGATCTTATTGATTAATTCCATTTTTGCTGCCACATTTTCATATGTAAGCAATGACACCCTCAACTGGTCCCATCCTCTTCACTCTGCTGAAAATACAGCCAGAAAGCACTGGGTGTCCATTCTATTTGAGCCACCGTGAAGAGCACTGAAGTGTGTGCATCCTGTGGGCTCCTCTGCTGACTTCACTTCTCTTGCTCTGCATTCACCCCCAGCTCTTCCCATTTTACATTATATAAATTCCATCCGCCTCAAGTCCTTTCTCAAATGAGTCATATTTTAATCCATTAATTGGTTCCATTTTAGTAATGGCCAAAAACTGACATTGCAAATATCAATTAAGCATGCAGAACTATACAGTGTCATTCAAAAATTTTATTTATGAGATGTGGTTAAGTGACTATTAGTCATGATGATTAGAACGATAGGTTAATACAACTCACACAATGTGGGAAATGTTTGCAAATCCTATACCAATAAGGAGCCAGTATAAAACTATGTAGCAAACTCAATCCAATAACAATAACAACAAAAAACAAAAACAAATAACCAATTAAAAAAAGAAAGGGCCTAAAAAGATTCATTTCCAAAGAAAACATACAAATAGCCAACAGATATTTGAAAATGGCACCAGCAATTATTCTGGAAATGCAAATACAAAACCACAGTAAGATTGCATTCCCACCTAGCAGAGTAGTGACTGTCAAAAGACAAGGGATAAATACCCATGAAAAAGCCTCTGTAGGAAAGTGGCTCTGAACCTGTGGGTCATGATGCCTTCAGGGGTCAAATATCAGATTTTTACATTACAACTCATAACAGTAGAAAAATTACAGTTATGAAATAGTGGCAAAGTAACTATTTTATAGTTGGGGTCACTGCAAGTGAGGGAATGCATTAAAACGCCCCAGCATTTGGAAGGTTGAGAACCACTATTGTAGGGTTTTGGTGTGAGTGTGAATTGGCACACCAATCACAGAAAATAATGTGAAGCTCTTCACAAAACTACAAGTATAATTACCGTGGGAGGCAGCAATCCCACCACTAGACATATATCCAAAGAGGCGTTAAAAAGAGACCTACTTCCCCAGATTCACGGCAGAAGTACTCTCAGCAGCAAGATACAGAGACAGCCTGTGTCCATCAGTCAAAGCAGGGATTAAAAATGTGGCATATAAACACAATGGAGCAATATTTAGCCTTTAATAAGGAAGGAAATTCTACATTGGCATAGATGAGACTGGAGGAAATAAATGAAATATGCTAGGCAGAGTGGGGGAAATACTGTTAAGACATGTGAAAGCTAAAGACAAATGGACAGAGTGCCATGGTCATTGCCAAAGATAGGAGGTGGGGAAACATGATGTAGGATTCCCCTTTGTATGCTGTTAATATGTTTTATTATCATTGGTTAATAAAGATGCTGATTTGGGCCTATTGCAGTGCAAAATAGAGCAAGACAAGAATTCCAAGCAGAGATAGAGGAGAAAAGAAGGCGGAGTCAGGGAGATGCCATGTTGCTACTGAAGGAGACAGATACCCAAAGAACCTTATGGGTGAACCATGAGCCTTGTGGTAAAACACAAAATAATAGGAATGGGTTAATTTAAGATGTAAGAGTTAGTTAATAAGGAGCCTGAGCTAATAGGCAACCCGTGTTTTAATTAATATAGTTTCTGTGTGATTATTTCAGGTCTGGGCGGCCGGGAACAAACAAGCAGCCTCTGCCTACAGAAACATGAAGGCAGATGTTGGGCGAAGGTGCAATGATGAGAAGAGTAAGGTCTAGAACCCTGGTATGCAGTGTGGTGACTGTCATTCCAACAGACTAGCTAGTATACTGTATTCTACTGTTTCCTGAAATTTACTAAGGGAGTCAGTCGTGAGCCACATCACCCTATGGGACATGACTGTGTGAGGTGATAGATGTGGTGACATTTCACAGTACATCTTGTTACAACTATGGTTTAAAAATGAGATACTACACTTGAAATTCTAAACGTAAGATTATGTTAAAATCCTTCAGACGATCTGGTGGGCTAAAGAGGCAGTTGAAAGATCCCATACAGCATGCCTTTTCTGGAAGGGTCCCCTGATTTAGGTCTCCCTTCAGCTGAAAATTCACCATAGAGTTTCCAAGTTATATCTGCCTGGCTAGTGAACAAGGAACCTGGCCTTGTCCATCCCAGCTCCAGGGCATGCTCTCAGCTCGGTGTTTGTCCTTGGAGAGCCCCAACTTACAACCAGATCTCATGGGTGTTGGTTTAAGCCTGGTTTCTTCTTCATTAGCCCCACTCACTTTGGACAAAGAGTAGAAAATTTCCCTGGAAGTTGTAGTAAGAAGAGCCTCTGCCAAGTAATTTCTAATCAGGACTATTTAATCACCCGAAGAGCAGCGTATGTTTGGTCTGGTCACTGGATACAGTTCTGCTAATACACTCAGGGAAAACACGACCATACAATAATGCATTTCAGCAGGGCAAAGTCAGCCCTTCTGCTGATACGTTCAGCTTACGCCCAGAACACAGTCCTTGGTAAGGACAGAGCTCCTATAGTGTGGAGGGTGCAGAGAGATGGGTTTCCATGGTGACATGCAGCTACCATGAAAAAGCTTCCAACAAGTGGACTGATTGCTTTGATGAAAGGCATCACGAATCTTGCTATCTCCTTTATTTGTTCAGTAATATCCAGCCTACATTACTGAGTGCCCGTAACTACATACACAATAAAGAGCATGGGAAAGGATGCCAGGGTCTCTGTCTGGGGTAATTCGGCTCTCTCAACCTTGACATTGATTGCTCTCTGCTGTGAGTAGTGCATTGCAGATTCTTGAGTGGCATCTCTGTCTTACCATAAGACACCAGGAGCACTCCCAGACAAGAAAACAGAAAATGTCTCCAGGGAGCCCAGGTGCCCCATACATGGCAAAATCACACTTAGGCGGGAATCAAGGGTCAAGTGAAGAGCACAGATGAGAGGCAGTCCTCGCCATGGAGAGACAGATGGGGCAACTGACTCCATGGAATAACCTTGAGGTGAAGGAAGGCTTCCTGGATGATGACACCCTAGAAACTGGGAGCACCAGGATAGGCCTGGGAGGAGATTAGAACTGAGAGCAGGCATATGGTGGCAGGCTAGACCTAGGGTAGGAAAGGCAAAGGACAGAAGACAGCTCTTCGATGCTCCCTGAGATGGGGATTGAGAGCCAGAAATAAGTACACAGTGGAGAAGGGGAAATCCAGGGTGTATCTGTTCGTTTAGTCTTCAACAAGCTCACATCAGACACGTGTCCATACCATGCAGAAGGCCTCCACACAGTCTGACAGATATGATCACATTGTATGGAGCCTTTGTTCCTGTATTTTATGTTTGTATGTGTGTGCGTGTGTGTATGCAAGTGCATGTGTGTGAGTGTGTGTGTTTGTATGTACACAAGTGCACGTGTGTGAGTGTGTATATGTAGGCATGTGCATGCACATGTGTTTGTGAGTGTGTGTGTGTGTGTTATGTGTTGTGAGGCAACTTGCCTGCTGTGTGGGCATATATGTAAAGGCCAGAGATTAACATCAGGATGCCTTTTTAATCACTTCTCAAACTTATGTTTGATACCTGAAGCTTGTTCTTTTAGATAGGTTTGCTGGACCTGAGTCCCCAAGATCCTCCTGTCTACTGACTCAGGGTTAGGGTTGCAGGCATGTGTTCTCACACCCAGATTTCACATGAGTGCTTGGGATCTAAACTTGGGGTCCTCAGGTTTGCACAGCAAGCACTTTACCTGCCTAGCCATCTCCCCAAGCCTTGTTTCTACATTTCTAAAGCAGTATTACAATCCTAGCTTCCCAGGTTCATCCAAAGGGTTAAATAAGATGCTATGTCCATGGCCCAGCACCCAAGCACGTGAGTCACTCTACAGCCTCGGCCTCCCATTGCTTCTCTGTGCAGGGAGCATGCTTCAACTCCAATGATCCTGTCGTACTTTCACTTTCTTCTATGCCACCTCCTAAAAAGCAAACAAGCACAATACCAGAGTCTTGATAAATGAAAGCTACTTATAAAATTCAGGTTGTCCACCTGTCACTGAAGACCCTGGTCCTCCTAAGCACTATATACAAGATGCCAGGAAGCCCAGGTTCTGAAAGCAGCAATGGCCACTGTTTGTCCCATTGCATGACTAGGGGCTATCCTCATAACCTATGCTCTGCAGTCTGGCGGGGCAACAGGAGGAGGAGGGAAGTGAAGGAGATAGATATTTACATAGGTGCTATTCTGCTAATCATTCCTGAGAAGAATGGGCGCTGCTCCCAGGCTCTGCCTCTCTGCCTGCCTTTGTAGCCTCCCACTAGGCACTTATATAGAGATCCCACCATTTGAAAACCACTGAGGAAGCAGAGTGCTGTGGGCACGTGGCCATCACCAGAGCCTGTGCTACCTTCGGCAGTCGCTCCTGGCACTCAGTTCTTCCTGTGACAACATCTCTAATCCTTTCCAAACATTATTCATCTTCAACATCTGTCTCAGACAGACAGGAACATCTCTGGCATTGCACGAGCTTGCAATGCTTCCAAGAGAGAGGATGCAGCATAATGTCAGGCAATGCTGACAGAATCCACACGCTGCCTTTGCTTGGGGTGAAATAGATCCTGATGTCAGTCATGGATAATAATAGTCTGAATGTCATGTGAAATCAAGATGTGCAAAGCAACTTTCTCATTTAAGATAGCTATCAGGCACTGTAGGTGCACTCGGGTGACTAGACGCTGGGATCATGCTGAAGCCAAGGGACAGCAACCTTTTCGTGTCTCATGGCATTTGACAGCATATCAGGGAAGGTGAGGCCATGGGTGCAGAGGACCCAGCTCGGCCTCCACACTGGGCACATCAAAATTAAATGGTTCTAATTCTGGACACAGGCTAGTGAGAGCTTTGACATGAACTGGTACTCCACAGGCTAGAAACGATTGATTTCTTAATCTCTTTCAAGGGATCAATACAGTCAGCAGCAAGACTGGAAAATTGCACTCCAACGTACTTTGAAGGGTACCCAGTTGAAATTGGCTCAGGATAGTTTGTTCCCTGCGAGAACTGTCTCCACACTGTGGCCTTGGGCCTTAGATCTACGACAAGCCCAGGCTCCCTTTCACTGAAGTCCTGAGACCCTCCTGGGGTTCTCCCCTATTCTAGCACACACAGGTTAAAATGAAAGTTTCTCTGGAGGTGAGGGCAGTCTGCTGGAGAAGGCAGAGGCTGCATTTGGCCTTGAAGTATGGCTAGGGCATCACTGTGATGCTGCCAGCTAGACCACAGCATTCTCACCTAAGGAAAGGGTTGAAGCCAGCCGCCTTCCAGTTTTGCTGGGCCGTGGTTTTCAGGGAAACCGAAGGAAATAAAATGTCTAGAAGAAGCCACAGGAGAGCTGAAGATGCTCACAGCAGCAGCACATTCCATCCAAGCCATAGCTGTCCCGCAGAAGATGAGGTTCCAGGATGTCTGGACCAGAGGGATCTCACAGCAGACCCTACAGGTTCCCTCTGAGGCCAAGTTCTCGTCCTGATAATGTTATTGCTTCTGGGCTAGATCAGGTCTTCACCACTAATGAGGGTCTTCCATCCTACAGACCCAAACAGCTCTAGAAACAAGCTTATGTGAAGGCCAATGAGACAAAAAGCAGTGGCCAAAGGAAGAGAACTAAATGGCCACAAAGGATCACAGGAGACAGCAGAGCAATGCCACATAAGGCTCAATGTACACTTGCTTCTGCCAAGGGTGAAGGACTTTACGGCAACTATTCTCATCAACACCTTGTCCTTCCCAGGTGATGGCATTTCTCAGCTTTTCTCCCTGTCTTCTGGCTCTTGCATTCCTTCTTTGCCCTCTTCTGAGATGTTCCCTGAGTGGTATAAATGTCTTGTTTAAGGCTAAGCACTCAACAATCACTTATTTGTAGCACTTTGTGAAGTCATGAGTTCTGGATTCACCACTCACTGCAAAAAGAGGCTTCTCTAAATAAGGATAAGAGTAGCATTTTCCTATGGTTACACAAATAAATATTTATATGGTGGTTTGATGCTGTGCCAGGTTAGCTAATGACAATATTAACCCCCACCTGCTTCTGCCCTCTCTGATTATGTTTTGATGGTTTTTTTTTAAACCAGGTTTACCATACCAGGCACTGGTCCTCTTTTATAGACTGGAGCTCAAATCTAAAGACTTATTGGTTATCTCCATAACCATGTAACTGGAAACATCTCCTACTCGTGAAGGAGAATCTGGGGCTTTCCCTGTGGGTCTCGCAGGGCAGAATGAACTTGACTTTCACAGAGCAGCAGCAGTACAAGCCATGGAGGGGCTAGAGGGAACAAGTCCTGTAATGCTCTGGTGTTCCCTTCATGTCTCAGAAAAGTGGAAACACCGCATTTAAGCATGGTGCCCCTGTGATTTCTCAAGACACGGGCTGATGGAGGAAGTCATGTTGGATCCAGTGACCGCTGCTCTAAAGCTTGCTCATGTTCTCCTGCTATCTCCCAGAACACCGGTGGCTGTGTGCTTCACCCTGAGGAGAATGCATAGTGACATGCAGAGCAGACATGCCATGTAGGACGTGGGAAGGATTTAAGAACGAAACCTCAGGTATGCATGACAGCAGCACAGGGCTCTGAAATCCTGAGGCTATAGACAGGTGAGGAGACAGGCCAGNCCAGCTGGAATGGCAGCCTCCTCCTAGGTTTCCAGTCCTATGGACTGCTCAGTCAAACCAGTGATCAGGTTAGTGACTGAAATTCATCTAGACCCATGCTGTCTGCTACAGTGCTTGCGAATCCCACTTGGCCACTTAAACTCCCATTTATATTAATGAAAACTAAATGTGATTTGTATTTTCAGTTTCTCAATCACAGTAACTACATTTTAAGTGATCTAGAGCCAGATATGATCAGTGGCTCTGATACTGGACAGACAGAGGAGGCTCTTAACACAGAGCTCGGAGAGATGGATAGATCTTCTCTCTGACACTGAAACAAACGGCAAGTGGGGAGGGTGTCACTCAGCAACAGCGATTTCTCTCCCGCAGTCCTAGAGATGAAACCCAAGGTCACGATGATTGATGGCAGATCCCTTACCTGCTCAGGGCTGCTTCCTGACTTATAGAGAACTTGTCCTTTTGCTGTGTCCTCACTTGGCCTAAGGACAAGGAGCTCTCAGGGTAGGATGACCCTCCTCTCTTCTTCTTTTCAAGGAACATGAATCTTACCATGAGTCTGCCTCCTGGTGAACTCATTAAACCCCATCACTTAAGGACCAAGGGCTGGGGCTCCAATATGTGAGCTTCAGAGAAGCAGGCCCTTTCAGGCCATAACAAATAGCAATGTTTGCTGTGGAGGACCAAGCTCTTCAGTAAGCAGATCTCTAAGGGGACCAACATTCACTCGTTCAGTTAGGGGCCTCGTTCAGGAAGCCCGTTTCCACCAGGGGCCCTGACATGCTGCTGCTATTGCCTTGGTTTTCACATCCTGTTACAATGACACAATCACTTTTCTGGTCTAGTAAGCACCGGTGACACACCCAAGTGACCTGGACAGGTGGCTGGTATCACAATATCAGGTCATGTTTTCCCGATTTGTGGGAGCACCTAATCTCCCAGGGAGTCTGTCAATTCGGAGTTGTTTTGTCTGCAGCAAGGAGTGGCAGGTCTGCAGGATCTGAAGCACACCGTTGACAAAGGCCAGGACAGCAGCGTCTCCAGCCTCCCTCGGCCTGGACCTGAGTTTTGGTTCATCACCCATGAAATGCATCATTGACAGAAAGCTAGTGGTGTATAGCAAACAAGCAGGGGAAGCCTGGCCCATAGCTGTGAGGAGAGACAGCTTGAGGAAAGGTATAAGATACTCACAAAGTAAATGACAATGATGAAAGATGGCTACATTTCTGTGATGTGGGAACAAGCGTCACCAAGCTCCTAGAATAAAATGTCTCATTTCCAGATATTTAAATGTCATGGGCTGGTGCCTTTCCCTACACCACAAGAACCTTGCTGATTGCCAGTGTTTGATTGACAGTTGCAAAGTGTTTGAGACAGTCTCCAAATCAACACATTCCATCCACAGGCAATAGAGAGACCTACTTGGTCCAGGAGGGCACCAAGGCTCAGAAACTTCAAGGACTTGCTTGGTCAAGGTCACTTCACATATAATTTGAAAACAGGAGCTGAAGGTTTACAATGCTACATTAAATATGCCACTGTTTGGATGGCTCTCAGATAGTTCTTCTATGTTGCTCTAAGTTCTTAGTTTCCAAAGGAAAAGGAGGAGCTTTCTGTCCAAGATGCCCCCTGAGTGCCTCCACCTGCATTACCCAAGGTCAAACTAGAACAACCTGGGAAGGGTTCCAGTGTAGACCAGACCTCATGACAAAGTCTTAGACAGTTAGAAGAAATCAGCATGACAAAAAGAAAGAAAGGAAGGAAGGAAGGAAGGAAGGAGGAAGGAGGAGAAGGGAAGGGAAGAAAAGACAGCAAGGACACCAGGGAGAGAAGTTTCTAGAAGACTTAAGTATAAGGGAAGGCAGTACAGGCACAAGCCAAGCATGAATGAGTCATGGTTGGCTGTGAGGATCCACAGGGAGCCACAATTAGAGCATGGTGTGGTCCTACAGTAGCTTTGCTGGGAGCACCTTAGCTTTTCTCCAGCTAAAGCTGAGGACCTGGTGGAGCTTCCATACTGACTCTCCTCCAGGAAGGCACTGATCGTTGGACTTTCCCAGAAGGCAGAGGCAGCCCCTCCCTCTAGCGCGGATGCCTTCCTCCCAATGGACCTAGACAACTCCCTGAATGGGCAAACAGTTCTTCCACTAGTAGATATGAACCCAGAACCACAGTCACTAAGCATTTGATAATCCTAAGGCAAGGAAAGGAGCAGGCTAAGCAAAGGGAAGCTCACAACAGGAAAATTCAGAAATAAAATGGGAACTATCTTGGAAAACTCTGCTTTGCTCTTAAGCAAATGACCTTCCTAAAAGAGCCAGCACTCAGGAAAAGGGATAACAAGTGTCCTCTGTCTTTACCTGATTGCCCAAAGACTACAATCCTCCCATAGAGCTAGAGAGTGAATGTAGCCAAGGGAACACAAGTGACAACTTTCTGAACACTATGAGGAAGAGACACCAAGAGGTGTCCATCTGATGGGCTTCCACGGACAGCACCCAGAGAAAGCCAGGAACCAGGCATACAGGATGTTGTCTGTCTTAGTTAGGGTTTCGATTGCTGCGAAGAAACACCATGACCACGGCAACTCTTATGAAGGAAACCATTTAACTGAGGTGGCTGCTGACAGTTCAGAAGTTCAGTCCATTATCATCATGGTAGTGAGCATGGCAGCATTCAGGCGACATGGCGCTGGCTACATTGTGATCAGAAGGCAACAGGGAGTGGACTGTGGTATTGGACATGACTTGGGCATGTATGAGACCTCAAAGCCCATCCCCACAGTGACGTACTTCCTCTAATAAAGCCACACCTACTCTAACAAAGCCATACCTTTAATAGTGCCACTCCCTGTGAGTTTATGAGGGCCAATACATTCAAACTACCAAAATATCTGAAGGAGCACAGAATTAAGGAAAGAGCCCTGCATCCCACAAGAGGATTACAATGTCATTTTCAGGGCTAGTTCTCCAAAGTTCTGCTTCTGGACTCCTTTTGTGAAATCCCGGAGTGCTATAGCCAACACCATCCACAAAGGGGCCAGTAAGAAAAGTGTGGAGGTCATGGACATGACCAACCTTGAATCACTGAGGCTGGGTGAATACAGTCAGAAGACTCCATCACTAACAATTTTTATGCATATGCATGCAGAGCCCCAAAGTCAGACATGTTTCCCAGCTGTTCTATCTTATTTCTTGAGACAGGGTCTCTCACTATACCTGGTTTCTCACTGCTTCAGCAACAGTTGCTGACCAGCAAGCCCAGAGGATTCTCCTATACTCTTGGGTTGCAGGCACATGCAGCTAAGCATGACTTTTCTGTAGGAGTTGGTGATCTAAATTCAAGTCCTCATGACTGTACAGCAAGTACCCTAGTGACTGAGTCATCTTTCTGATCCCTGGGACCAGAAGCTTTCCACCTGGTTGTGATGGCTTGATCAAGAATGTTCCCACTTAGGCCCGAGTATTTGAATGTTCGGTTCCCAGTAGACGATGCTGTTTTGGATGGGTTGGGACATGTGGTCTTGCTGGAGGAAGTCCATCACTGGGGACAGGCTTAGCGGGTACTTAGCCTCATCCTACATCCAGTTCTCTCTCTGGGCTTTGTACTTGAGGTTAAAGTGATGAGCTCTCAGCTTTCTGCCTCATGGCTCCTTGCTGCCACGCCTCCCTGCCATGATGGCCTCTTAGCCTTCTAGAATCATCAGTGAAAATAAAAGTCTTTCATAAGTTGCTTTTTGGCCTTGGTGTCTTGATGGAAGCAACAGAGAAGGAACTAATGTATCAGCAAAACCATGAATCAAATATGAGGGAAAATGCTCAAAATTCACAAAATTTATAATCATAAAAATTATGGAGAAATAAGTTGAGATGATACAAAGGGGCCCTGGTGTGTCATCCCAAATGGCTACATAAGTAGACAACTATGGATAGAAGCTGCAGAAGATTCACTAAACACCATTGCTTAGGAAAGGGACCACAAGAGTCTCATTCAGATCATTTTTTATCTCTAAAAGGCTCTCTATTTGCACTGGATGATTAAAGACATCTTGGAGAGAAACCCAGACAGTTACAGACAATGCAAGTGTAATCAGACTTCACAAAGTCAGAATCACTGCATGGCAACCCAAATCTGAGAAGTACATCAATGGCCGCAGAACAACCCCGGGTGTCATTTCCTAAGGAGCCATCTAGCTTGTTTTTTTGAGACGGGGCTTTTTAGTAACAAAAAAAAAAATCACCAGTAAGCTAAGTGGCTGTCCAGCCAGCCCCAGGAATCCACCTATCTGTCTCCTCAGTGTTGTATTACAAATGAGTGCCATCACACCCTGCTTATTTATATGTGGCCTGGAGCTCAAACTCAAGTCCCCAAACTTGCAAGGCAAGGAATTTACCAAATAAGCTCGATCCCTAGCACATTCTAGACACTACATCATCTCTACCTTATGGAAAAGGAAACTGAGGCACCGTAATATTGAATAGCATGTACAAATAGCACTCAGCTAGTAGTTTTGACCTATTTGTCACTTAAAGCATGGGACGTGTACTGTGTAACGATGGTTGGGCTGTGGATAATACCAGTCCCACAGCATTCGCCCTTACTTTAGGGTATGAGAAAGGTCGTCTCACACACACATCCTCCCTATCCAGCGAGCTCCACCTTCCCAAAGCAGCACTGGCTGTCTCAGCTGCAGCCCTCCTCCTCCCACCGCTGTACCACCTGGTCCTCCTCTGCACTGGATCACCAGCACGCTTCTCTCCCCTCTGTCCTCTGCTGCAGTCAACCAGCCTAAGTCCCTCTGGCTCCCGCGTCATCATGGCATATAATGACCACGTCCAGGATTTGCCTTGCTCCTTAAGACTCTGTAGACCTGCTTTGTCTCCCTCACCACTACCCCATTCCACACTACTCTCCCTGTGTTTCTCATCAGAGCCATTAGAAAGCCCAGCACTACACACAGCCATTCAATCTATGAATCCTGCTGTTTCTGCTTGCAGAGCTCACCCCTAACCAGACCCTGGGAGTCCTTCCCTGGCCTGGAAGAGCTGGTCTACCACATGTGCAGTCCTTACTTCCTGTAGAGACTGCAGTCTGTTTGCAAACCAACATTCCTCCCATCTATCCTCTTCTTGTTGCCAGAGACGTCAATGGCTGTATGTATCCCCCATGCCTCTAATGCCACCCCGACTCTTCCCCCTCCCAGGTTCACTAGCTTTCTTGTTGTTTCTCTGGCTTCCCGTCTAGGGCCCTTGCTGCTCTCTCTAGTCAGAACATGCTACACTCACGTGTCTGTTTGCTGAGCCCCTGCTCCTCTGCTTGCAAAACTTTGCTCCAACGCCATCTATTTAATGCTGCAACAGCCCCCATATTAGTCCACCGCTCCTTCACAGCACGTACCACCTTCTAACATGCCAAATAACGTGCTTGTATACATATGCATCAGGTTATTTCCGTTCATACCCAACATAATGCCAGCTCTTGAGGAGTATGGCTCACTGTCTTTTGGCCCCGAGTGTAAAACACTATCTGGCATATAGTAGGCGTCTTATAATTGCTTGAGATAAATGAATGAACCCTCTAGGATTTCTGTGATTCACAAGGCCAAGCCTAAGCTGTTTCTGTGCTCAGTGGGATGGGCTTATCTATTTGAATCTAGAACTCCAGGACACCAACAGCTTGCCTGGGATGAGCATGAAGCCAGAGTGGACCATGCCACACACCTCTCCTCATCATCTAAGGAGTGAGACAGGATGTATGTATCCCGCCAAACTTTTGTGCCCTAGATGCTTGCTCTGCAGGGTTGGGTGTTGAGATGGTGGAACCTATAGGAGGTGGAATCATAAAGGGGGTGGCTATGTATTGGGGAGCTTGCCTTCTCTCAGAAGGCACTAACACAGTTTTCATAGGATTGTAGCTAGCTTCCACAAGAGTTGGGTTACTTTAAAAACAGCTGGACTTCCATGCGATACCTCCCCTACACCTGCTCCCACTGTGATGACATCCTGCAATGTTGTAATATAGCCAGAGGATCCTCATCACAGCCTAGTGGGCTCTGGTATCTTGCTGTTGAATTCCTGGAACTATGAACTAGTTAAACCTTTCTTCTTTTTACAACACACAGTCTTGAGTATTTCATGATGATAACAGAACCCAGAATATGGTAGGTCAAAAGTGAATGAATGGAATCAGTTAGTAAATGAAGTATTTGCCTGAAATTCAAAGCTCAAATGTGTTTGGGGTGCTCACACAAGCTGACGGCTTTCGTATGCTAAGAAAAAGCATGTAAGTATCCAGACTAAGCCCTCACAGAATCTCCCTCTGGGGTGGACTTAGGAAAGCAAGAGGTAAAAGAATAAAAATGTCTTCATACCTCCTTGGCTCTTTCTATAACAATCGTGGACATTACTTAGCATGATTTATATGTAAGGTGTGCTCTGGGGAGGAGAGCCAGTGCCAGTGGTTCTGAACCCAAGTCGTTCCTTTTCCCTCTCGAGGTAGGGGAGAAGGTGTAAAGAAGCTGGGTTCTTAGGCAGCTCCCCTGCCCCAACCTGTCCTTTCCACTAATATGGGATAAGGACAGAACTCCGTGCGACCTCCCGCCCCCACACTCAATGTGCTTCTAGCCCAGCCAGAAAGGGGAATAGGACTCTCCAGATCTGAGAAGGCAAAACCAGGGGCTCAGAACTTTGGGGGTATTTTGAAGACAGCTGGACAGAGGCAACATCTAGAGGGCCCCTGGCTGTGCCTAGAGTCCCTTCCCACCCATGGCCCCTTCCTACCTAGCCCCTGCATGTAGCCCTTCACAGCGGCTGCAAGGCTCTTAATTCCTAGCTCACTTCTTCATTATGAAAGAAATCGAATTTGCTAATCTCATAAACATGTATTACAATCTTGGGGGTTTATCAAACGTGTACACGAAGTAATTATAGGAAGAATGGTGGGTTATTTGCATATCTAGTGTTTAAAGGGTTACTTATGTAATTATTGAATGTAACTTGGAATAAGCTGTTCAGTGGCCTTTCATCGTGAGCCAAACATTGGGTTTTGAAAGGAATGCCTTTAAACTTCATAATCTAAAGGTGCAGGGCAATGCTAACTTACAACTCCAGCTTAAGTGAGTCAGACATGAAAGTATTTCTGACTGGTGTGCTTTGAGCTGGCTGACTGCAGACACTTCTGAAGCAGTCAAGTATCCATCAGCCTTGGTAGCAGTGAGGACGTTATCAGTGATTGGACTCTCCTCCCTTTGAGAGGCAATAGTCCTTCCTAACTTACATTGATTTGAACTCTCAGCACAAGCCTCACTGTGTTCCTAGTACCTCCAAGCAACTCTCCCTTTGCTGAAAGGAGATTGAGTGACTGGGGGCAGACGAGAGAAGGAGGCTAGGAGAGACTAAGCCCCAGGGTGAACAGCATCTCCCAGGAAAAAGGCAGAGATGTATTTCATGTGCTGCTTCTCCCACTGCAAAGGAAGACTGCTTCTGGCTTTTGCAGACAGGAGGCCAAGTGAGACGTGTGTTCTGTCGGAAGCACTTTCCAAACCGGGGGAGTTGGCTCAGCTAGTAAGGTGATCGGCAGGCAAGCATGAGGACCTAAGCTCACACCCCACCAACTAGGTTAAAAAATAAGAAGTTGTGCTTGATGACGTAAGCCCAGCCCTGGAGTATGGAGCTGGGTGGTCCCCTGAGACGCTCCTATTTGGTAAGTTGAAGTCATTGAAGGATCCTGTCTCAGTAAGGTGGACAGTTCCCAGGAAATGACAAAGATGACCTCTGGTCTCCACACATACATGTATGTTTGTGCACCTGCACATATACATACATGTACCTCCTACACTTATGCCTGTGTGTGAGCATACCCATGCACATACTTACACACACACAAGCCTCCTCTACACAAAGGTCTTCAACAAGAACTTAAATCTAAGCACTAAGGAATAAGTGTGATGTTGAAAAGGATTCAACCCCAACTTTGATGTAAACATCCCAGGTTTCTTGGAGAACAGCCATATCTTTGATCCTACACAAACTGCTGAGAATCAAGTGTCTTGAATCCTGATCAGTTGAAGTATAACGAATTTTACAGTTATTTCCAGTTCAAGGTAGCTTGCAGGCGATTCGTAGCGGGGTGACATGACAAGAAGTCCCGCCTTCGGAATTCCTCAAGCTAACAAAGACATTTAAATAAATTAAATTAGTCTCAGTGTGTTGAAAATCTTAAAGCTGTGTTCATGACATTCATTTGACATCTGGAAATAGCCTTTAATATTTTCAAAGTATTTTTCTTCCTTTTCAGATATGCCAGGGAGTGTTTCTGCCCTTGGCTGTATTGCTGTGTTCTGGTTAGCTTCCCTTCTGACACGTGTAGAACCAGGGGTTATAAAAAGAACATGGAGCTGGAAGTCAGCTGCCTGTCCTAGACTTATTCTGTATGGTTTTGGCAAGTCCCTTTCCCTATAAACTGGAGAGGTGAAAATTGACAGGTCTATGACTCCGTGTACCCCTGATATTTTACAATTATTTACTCCCCAGAATGCCAAGCCTGGTCGTCACTGGGCTGCACTGTCTAAGCCAGGAGCTTGCGAAGCCCTGGTGTCTGGGCTGCCAGCGCTGCTCTGAAAGCTGCTCGGGTGATTCTCTGGCAGAGCCGAGACTGCAAACCCTGACTTAGCAGGTGAGGGGCACTCATGGGAGTGATAGGCTGGCAAGAATGAGGCCTTTAGACCTTGACCATTGCTCGGGTTGCTGTCTGGAGTCCTCAGAGAGTCTGATGGAGGAACAGGCCTGATGCTGCTGAGGTATCTAGGGTCTCCTGCACATGTCAATAGCTCCTCCACCCTGCTTTTGGTGCTCTCTGGTAGTGCCAAGAGGTAGACAGGCATCCTGGAATGGCTAAGGGTATAGTTGGATATGGGTGGGATATCTGGAAGGCAGCTTTGGTAGACTAATGGTTGGCATCATTTGAGGGAATTATTGCATGTAACTTGACAAGGGACATTATGTCTTTGTAGAGAAGTGGAGAGATGACTCAGTTGGGAAGTGCATTAGTATTTGAATTAAGATCTTCAGCACACAAATAAAACCCCAAAGTCATAGTGTATGTTTATAACCCCATTAGAGTAGGAGGTAGAAGTGGGTAGATCGTGGAAGCTCAACAACTAGTCAGCCAAGATGAACTGGTGAGCTCCAGGTTAATGAGAAACACTGTCTCACAAAACAAAGTGGAAAGTGATCAAGGAGTACACCCAACATGTGAACCCACATATGCACATTCACACCGTTATCCATCCATGGACACACACACACACACACACACACACACACACACCCTTTACATACAGAAAGAGATGGGTAAACATAAAAAGGACTGCTCCAGTCTGGCCATGGTTTCCCACAACAAAACACCTATCTGAGAACAAAGCCAGCATGGGTGGAGGGTGAACCCACAGATGGCATTTGGGATAAAATTCTGTATCTGAGCCCCAGATCAGATACATGGGCACCCATTTTCCTAGTAACTTACCTGGCTGGTGTTAATGATGGCTCCTCTTCAGTGAGAGGACTGCCAAGGAGCATAGCCTCTGTGAGGAGGTTCTCTCACCTGTGTGAAGAGGCAGCAAATGAGGACAAGATCTACACATGGTTCTCTGATCCATAGCTATTCACAAAAAGTTAGCCAAGCACATTCAGTAATGAGCAAGAGAAAACCCCAAGAATAATTTTGACTTGGGCTGAGGAGATGGCTTAGTTTGTAAAGTGTTTCTCTAGTAATCATGCGGACCTAAGTTTGGATCCCTGGAAGGCATGGTAGTGCACGCCTGTGGTCCCAGTGATGGGGATGGAAGGAAGAGACAGTTCCCTGGAACTCACAGGACAGATAGCTTAGCTTCTTGGGCAAAGTTCCAGGCCAATGAGGGACCCGGTCCCAAGTAAAAGGTGGAAGACACCTGAGGAATGACATCCAAGGTTGTCCTCTAACATCTATAGGCACACACACACACAAACACACAGAGGCACACAGACACACATGCATCTACACAGGAACATGCACACGCATACACACACACATCCATACAGGAACATTCACACACACACAATGACACATGAACATGCACACACTTATACACACATCTATACAGAAACATACGCACATTGACACAGGAACATGAACACACACATCTATACAGAAACATGCATACACACACATTGACACAGGAATATGAACACACATACACACACACCTATGCAGAAACATGCACACACACATCGACACAGGAACATGAACACACGCACATCCATACATGCGCACACACACACACGAATAAGTTGTAGTTGCATGGACGCCTTTCTAGACAAACAGATTCTGTGTTTTGGAGAGTGAGACTGCAGCAGGCGAGAACAGCTGTGCAGAGCTGAGGGAGCTGGACTACTCCGGTGTCTGCACACAGAAATCTCAACCAAGTGCAGTACAGGAGCCTGAGACCGAATCAGACATGCAGCTCTCGGACCCCACCCCAGACCTATACAAGCTGGGTTTCCATTTAAACCGAATTCCCCGGTGATACGAATGTGCAGTGAAGTCTGAGGAGCTCTGCTCCACAAAATCCACATGGCCAGATGACTTGCCCAGAGAATTATGAATACACACAGCAAAACCCTATTAGCATCAATTCCAAGGGGCAAAGAAATAATCTGTCTCAAAGTGGGGAAAATAGCACAGGATGTCAGCCCTGAAACTAGGTCACCTTCGTAGGGACTTTGGGATTTGAGTTCTATGAGCGGGGATCCAGGAGGCAGATGTGGTGGAAGGTGGTCGATATTTCGGATGAGAGCGTGGAGGGGAATGCTAACGTTGTGTAGACGTGCTTGGAGGCCATAGAACATACATGTGGCCAGCCCCAGCCCCTGCCATGTGAGGACATTCAGAAGTCACAGAAAACATGATTAAGCCCTGGCTATTATAGGGCTGCTGGGGTTGCGCTTAAACCTGGGAAAAACACTGAGCCCACAGGGAGCATCAGAGATGTCCACTTTGAGTTAACAGCCCTCTGGATCCAGCCTAGTACATTCTCCAGAGTGATTGACATCTGGAGGGAATACTGCTGAGTGACCAGAATCCTGACAGGCTATGAATACACCCTGAAAAGGTGACACCAGGGGAGGCTGTTTGGAAACAGGTATAGGAAGGACCAGAACAGAGAAACATGGGCCTGGAGAGTTGATGTCCGAGGTCCTTGGTCATCCTGTTGACCTATGGGCAAGGCTTGAACACCTCAACACCAAGAGAGAGGTGTCACAAAGATTCCTCCCACACAGGCCTCTGTGTGCCTTCATTTCATCATGAACAACGGGCAAGAATCCAGAGGAAAGCCAATGTCATGTCCTTGGTGGTCAGTGGTGCTGAGGTAAAAGATGGGCTGGTCATTCAGATACTGAGAAGACCAACAAAGTGGGGTGTGGTGAGGACCATGGAGGACTGAGAGAGTTAGGAGATCCCAAGAGGGAAATTCCAGGCCCACCTCCTACAGAGAAGTGAGCTGCGTGGGCATGAGAATCTGCCTGACAGGCTGCTGGGGAGAACTGCTGGTCCCAGGTCTGCTTCTGACTCTGGCATACTCTGTGGTCTCTGATCTTCATGGGCTCACCCTTCCACACCTTGGATTGCAAACAGCTAAATCAAATCTGAGAGGTACCTCCTCCTCTAAGACATACGCCTGGGTCAAAGGCACAGATTGCAGAGTGGCTCCCCTCGTGAGTACCTTTCCCAACCTTTCAATGAGGCCTCGGGAGAACAGAGATGACTTCAGTGGAGTTGATAAGTGAAGAAAAACACAACTAACTTGAACTGTCAGTCTCCTCGCATCACCTCCGCTAAGCACAACCTGAATCCATTTGAAAGAAAATGGGTGTCAGCTGTATAAGCTATGCCAGACCGGTTTCACTCTCAGCACTAGCTCAATTAGTGTGGGAAATGGAGAAGTGTTGAGAGGGTGTCTGGAAGGTCCTTCGGTTCACGAGAAACTCCAGTGATGGTTAGGCCTAATTAGGTGTGTGAATTTCCCTGTAATTGTTCTTAGCTGGGATGTGTGTTGCAGTATTAAACAAAACCAGGTTATGTTGGGCACAGATTTTAAATAAAAATAGTCACCAGAACCATGCACTACCTCCTCTTGTGCGCTCTTGCTCTCCCGCCCCCTTACCTTCCACCACAAGAAGCTGTCACCAAATCGACCCTTTGACCTTGGGTTTCTCAGATGCTAGAACTCTAAAAAAGAAACATCTTCTCATTAGAAGTTGCCTGATCCACATTATTCTATGGCAGGGACGCAGAATGGAATATGATGGAATCAGTACCAAGAAACGAGGCCATTGCTACAGCAAATGCATCCATGGGTCACCTCAGGATAGGGAACACACTCCCCACAATGGGGTATTTGGTGATTTTATTATCCCATGAACAGCACAGAATGAACCTATAAAGCCTAAGGTGACTATGATGTTATCACATGAGACCGATGTCTCATAGCTGGCCCATCCCAGAACAAAACTGTTGGGTTACACACAGCTGCGCCTGGGAAGGTGGGCATGACTCTGGGTGTGTGCCACAGGGAGAGCTGGAGGAGCCGGGGTGGTCAACTAGCTACTGTGATGGAGAAGGTGGGACATGGAGAACCTGCAGGAACTCCTTGGAGATCACCTAGGGACTCACGACGTAAATCCTAGTAGTCAGGGTAGGAGAGGAAACGTGCTGGGAGCTGAAGTGTAGCCATTTTGTCAAGAGCTGGGCTGTGTGTGCATCCATGCTGAACAAGGAGTTCATGACTTTGGGCATCAGGTAGGAGAGCTGCCTCAAAAGCAAAGCCCTTCAAGTTGGAGTGACTTCTTCCCTCCTCATGTGACAAAAGACCATGTGAGAAGGAAGGAATCCCAGACTGCAACCTTCAGCCCTTAAAAGGTGGGGCCTGCTGGAAGGAAGCTAGGTTCTTGGGGACACACCTTTAAGGATTTCAGGACTTTGGGTTCTCCTCTCTACTTTTCTTCCTGTCACCATGAGGTGAGCAGCTCTTCCTCACAAATCATACCTCACAATGGGCCCAAAGCCGTGGGACCAAGCAGCCTTGGATGGGAAGTTCTGAAACCATGGCCCAAAGTTAGCCTTTCCTGACTGTAATATGATCAACCTGAGTATTTTCTCACAGTGCTGAAAAGCTACTGAACATGCCCTGAAAGGAAGACGACGTGAGTTCATTCGGGTACACTGAGCATGTGGCCAAACCATCTTTGCTAGAGTAGCCAGACACTAGTGACCTGCTCAGCACAGAGAGGGCCCCAGAGCTGCTTTGAGACAGTCTGTCTTGCAGGTCAGTCTTCCGGAGAGCTGCCTGTGGTAACTCAGGAGTCTCTCTCCGACTTGCCTTGGGACTCTGCTCCTGCAGCCTAGAGCAGTGCTCCAAGCTGTCAAGAGGCTCAAGGGGTCTGTGTGCAATGCAGGCCCCTGCTCAGTCACACAGGTAGAGAGTCAGGGCAGCTCTTCCATGATCCTGATTCTGCCAATGTACAGAGTTCAGGAGCTCTAAGGTGGCCCCTCCAGGTCCCAAAGGATGTGAGAGACCGCTTAGAACCTTGGCAGATGCCGGCCACAGGAACCCTGCTTCTGCAGATCCCTTCAGGGTAAAACGTTTGGGAACCACAGGGGTAATATTGAGAGTGAGAGCTATGGAGCCGCCATAAGCTTAGCCTGTCTACCCACACGGTAACACATTGCCCAGGAATCTTGGGCCCTCAGACCTGGGTGCTGACAAGTCACATGCCCGGCACCTTGCTGAAACAATAACCAGGTGCCCAGCTTTAAAGGACGCCTTCTGAGTCATTATCAACCACCTGCAAGAGGAAGCCTTAGCTTAATTAATATTTACACGGAACTGACAAACATGCCAGCAGCAAGAAGAAAATAACCTTGGAGCTGGAGCCTGTGCTGGCACAGTGAGGAGATGGAGATGAGCTACCAAAGCCTTGATGAAGGGAGGTTAGCTGGTGTGGGCCTAAGAAAGCCTGCAGTCTTCCTGCAAACCCAAGAGAAGAAGGTGCAGGATTGCTGCAGCCATCAGAGCGGGTGGTCACAGAGCAGGCGGCAGGGACAGCGAGATCAATGTCACGTGGATTTCCAGAAAACAGCAGCTTTTAGAGGAACTGGGGGATGCACTCAGCCGGGAGGCCACTTCGGTTCATCCCAGCACGTGCAGAGAGCTCAGGAGAAGCTGCTTCTCATTCAAGGACAGAGCACGGCCTCGTGCTGCTGTGTTCTGATTGAAGAAGCTGGCGGTGAAGCGCTGGGGGCTCAGAGCTGCAGGGACAGGAGCCGCTCTCTCACCACCNGACCCCAGCTGGAGGACTCTGGACTGTCCCAGCAGCCTCGTGTTCAGAGGGGTTCTCTGGCTCTGCTGCAGTGAGGTCCGCAGGAGGAGGCCTACGGGGTAGTCTGGGGACCCATGTGGGGTAGGCTACCCTCTGACTCCTGCACTTCCAATCTGGAGGTGTGGCTCCAACTCTGAAGCGAATGAGCCCACTGTTCATCGGTCATCCATCTTGGGATGTCATTTCAAAGCTGTCCCTTGTTCCTTATCCAGTCTGGAGATATCAGCACAGGACAACCATGCAAGGGTGAGATTTTGAGAGAATCTCTACTTAGCCCAGTAAACCATATAACAGGCAGATATAGACACCAGCACACCCAGAACAGAGACCTTAGAGGTGTCACATGTTGAACTTTTATTTCACCTGGAATCAGAATAAAAATAATTTTCCAACTTTATTCCAGGTATGGCAACAAACTTCTGTCATCCCAGCACTTGGAACTCAGAGGCAGGAAGGCCAGGAGTTTAGGAGCATCTTTGAGTGCATAACAAGTTCATGGCTAGCCTGAGCTACATGGGACTCTGTCACAGTATACCGCCCCTGCCAAAAGTCCCTAGACTTCCTCTTCATGGAGTCAGAGATATTTAGGATAAAGTCTCAGCTATTATGCAATAATAATGATGATGATTATAATAATAGCAACAATAATAAATAATGTCCTCATGCTTGAAGAACAAAAAGAAAAGAAAACAAACTCTGAGTTGTGGTAATTCAGAAAGCTGGAACCAGCCAGGTCTCACCATGAGCTGGGGTTAGGAAACAGCTGGACAGTTGTGATTTACTCTTGAAAAATAAAGTATGATGTCTGCTTATGGTTGAAAAAATACCACTGTGCAGTTGGCATGTGCTATAGGGTCTTGGTCCCAGAGTTTACAAAAAAGAAGGGAAAAAAATCTTTCTTCCATTGCCTTTAAAAAAAGAAAATGTAAGTTTAGACAACTCTGGCTTTCCCACCTACATCAGCATAAGATGTATTGAATGTATGGATGAGTAGCAAACGAACAAAGGGATGAATGATCAACAGCCTAGCCCACATCTTATTGAGGGTATATCTACATTTTAAGAATTAGTTGCGCACATAAGGATAGTTTGTTTCTAGAAACCTCAAAAAGATCGGTGTCCACAAGTGATGCTGCCACCTCCTGCCACCCCACCAGGCCATTGCAGAAAGCAGCACAGTGGGGCTTGAGGTGCCTGTGAACAAACAGTTCTTTACCCACGCTTGTCCTTGTCCCACAGTGTCCTCTAACACTTGAAACTTCATGCATTCTATTTTTTTTCTTATGAAAGTGCTGGTCATGACCCACTACATTGATTTCAAAATCCACTAATGGCTCACAAGCCACAGATAGAAAAGCTGTAGCTGTGGGAAAGGAAGGCACTGGCTGTGCCAGGGAGGCATGAGGGCATTGCAGAGCAGACCACACTGTCCCAAGAAGGATGAAGAGATGCTGAACTGACCAGGGGATTATGGGCATCTCCACTACCGTGCTCACTGCCCATCCAGCTTCCAGTGACAGAAAGTGTCTTTCCCTGCCACTGGGACTCCTGGTGTTGCTGATAGTATGCAGGCTATATCTGTACAGTACCCTCCTCGTTGTTCTGATGGTGTCGTCACCCTTTGCAGGAGGAAACCAAAGCTGAGATCAGGCATTTCTCCTGCTTCGGCTGAGCACTGATATGTGAGGCCAGGCTGTCGTGGTCCCTGCGCCTGCAGTGCTGAGGCCTGTGAGATGGAGCAGATTGCATTTGCGGTGCATCTGGAAGGAGCGGGTGATGGGAACAAGTACCATGGTCCCGGGAGACAGCGAGGAAATCTGAAAACAGGGCTGTGGATGGGGTGTGAAGACAGAAGCTCGGTGTGATAGAGGCGCTGCCCGGAGCCTGCTTCAGCAAGCGTATCATCCAACAGAGCTTTAAAGGAAGGTTGGATGGTTGGATGCACGGAGATCTACTGACCCTGGGACGTGAGGACCAGCAGGCTGGGGGGAAGGATGGACTAGATGCCTCTGTACTCTTCTGTGGCTCGCTGACTTTAAGGGAGAATGCTGGGAGCCCATTCTCTGCCC
>LOEQ01000325.1:22734-39630 GCA_001685075.1 Bramus lutescens | reverse complement strand
GCTGCCAATGGGCCCACACATAAGAGGGATCCTCCTGGGGCTCCAGGAACAGGAGGCACAAAGGCTTCCAAAGAGAAGCCACCTTAGCACAGTGGTGGCAGTGGGTGCAGAGACCTGCTACATTCAGTTCTCTCCTGTCTTCATTCATTTTCTAGCTGAATATTCATCCACCCACCCAAGCCTATTCACCCACCTATTCACCTATTTACCCACTCATCCACCCAACAATCTGTCCACCCAACCACCCACCTACACACCCATGCAGCTATTCCTCCACTCACCCACCCATGCATCTATCCACCCATCTACACACCCACCCACACTGACTACTCACCCACCCACCATTCACTATGAGTCTTTATGTCCCTTGATAACTCCTGCCTGTTGAGTCCCCAGGTTTCCCTCTCCCAGGGCCTCGTGGTCACCTCACCTTCAGGATGCAAGAAAGGCACAATCTCCAGAACATCCACTATGTTTGGTTTCTGTGTTTGTACATTTGAGGAGTGACTGCATGCTAAGTGAGATACAAGTGAAACCACACAATCACATGGCAGCGTGACCACGTGTGCAAACAGGCACAATTCTTACGGAAATGCTGAAGACCAAAATGTTTTCTTAGCTTTAGAGGACACTGTGATTTTATCTTCTCTTTTGATAGTTTTTATTTTAACTTAAAGTTAACTTTCTAACTTTTCCAAAGAGAAAATATGTACTATAAAAATGCATTTTACACAAAACATACAAAATCATAGAAGAAGTGATTTTGATGGCACAAGGAAAACTTCTGCCAGACACAGAGCAAAATAAAACAAAGTTCAAAACATGATAAAATGTACCATGTAAAACAGTGTGTGTAGTGTGTGTGTGTGTGTCTCACATACCTTAATACAAAGTTATTGCACTACAGCACACTATTTTGGGATTATGTGTGTGTGTGTATGTGTGTGTGTTTTCATTTTTCTGTGGTTTGTAAGATTTTTGAACATTTGATATTTTACAAATCAAGAAGCCATTGATTTTTCTTTCCATGATTTATATGTAGCTTTCTGTGGCACTGGGGATGGAACTGAGACCCTTGCTCAACTTCTGAGACCCAGCCCCAATATCAGCCATTGGTAAACTCATACCTGAGAGACAGTGCTAACTGTATTGTGTGGTTGGGCAGCCATCACCACTGCTTCTTAAGCTGCAGCTCTGTCCCCTTGAGGCAATAACTCACACACACACCCTTCCTAGCCCCACCTCTGATCATTCTTTACTCCTTCCAACACATTAGAACACTTTGGGTGTCCCTCACAAGCTGGAGATGGTGACTCGTGCCTGCAACGTCAGCACTTGGGGGGTGGAGGTAAACATTCAGGAGTTCTAGGTCATCCTCAAGTATATCATGAGTTCAAGACTATCCTGTTTCAAAAAAGGGAAAAAGTAGAAAACAGGATGGGTGGGGAGTGGAATCCTGAAAACATCTTTGTGGCTGGCTTGTTTTATACAGCGCAGTGTCCTCAAAGTTCATCAGTGTTGAAGCGTAAGTCAGGTTTTCTTCCTTTCTTTTCTGGATTGTAGTCGTGCGCAGCACATTTTTCCTCTGCTGACTGACGGACCCCGGGCTGATTCCACCTTTGACTGTTGTGAATCCTGCTGCTATGATATCACATGGCTATGCCAGCATCTGTTGAAGACTGTTTTCTCTTCTGGGTGTACATGGAAAAGAGCAGGTACTAGATCATGGTTATTCTAGGTCTAATTTTTTGAGGAACTAACATTTTTTTTCAGTTTCTCTCAAACATGTCAATAGTTTCTGTTTTCTGATTTTTGATAATACCCATCCTAATAGGTGTGAGGCATCTCTCTGCAGTTTTGATACGCATTGCTAGGATCATTTATCACCTTAGGTTGTTAAATAAAAATCTCACTGCCAGATACAGGTTACCTCCCTACTAATTATTGGTCAGGCAGGCACCAGAGGTACCCCCAAACAATATAAGCTATTGTTACCATTGCCCTTGGATTTCTACCATGTAATACCCTCTTGCTGAAGAGACCACACACTTTCTACAGGACATGGAGACATCAGTCTTGGATTGGTCTGGAAGGTCTCTCCCTGATAGTTAGATTTCATGGTGCTGGACAGTTGCTATGTAGGGTGCTGGGGAAGAAAAGGCATCAATGGTCTTACCCAGTGCTGGATCCTGCATGCTAGATACCAACCTGCCCTACAGTCTGTGCCTACCAGTATAATAGTGGCAACATTGTTTATGGAGCAACCAACCACTTGAGGTCTGCTCTACAGGAAGGATTCATGCCTGATATTATAAATATGACCAAAACTTATGCCTCAGGAAGTCATTGTCTCTAGAGAGAACCTAATGATATTGTTTTGTTAAATAGTCACATTGTCAAACTGCATTTCAAATGTTTATATCTGTAGATCTGTGCTCTTCACAACTTTGGTTGGAGAAGCTTCTTGCTGCAATTCACTACTGTTCAAAGTGCTGAGAACAAGCAACAGATGAGACATCTATATATTCCTCCCCTCAAGGTTCACAGAACATCTTGGAAGAAGGGGAAGGGAGAATGAAAGAGTTAGAGGGTTGAATGAAATGTGGCCTCTAGCCATGACGTAGCTGTTGTGTTCATGAGCTCACCCATAAAAGACCTACACAGATCAAAAGAGCTAAAATTCCAGCATAGATAGAGCAGGGGCTTCTGGTAACCCACCCTTAGCTGAGGAGATATTAGTATCTAATGGTTGCTGTGGTAGGGAGGGTCACTTTTTTGGAAGGATGAGCATCAGAAGATTGCTCATACCCCCAGTTGATAATCTAACACCCATACATAAGGGCAGCATCAACTGGACTTGGTGGTTTATAAAGAGAAAAAGGAAAAGAAGGTATGAAATTGGGAGGAAGAAGTATTAAGGGACCAGAGCTTGGAAGGAAGGACAGAATGTGGATATGACTAAGATATATTGTATACATGTATGAAATTTCCAAAGATTAAAAAGGAAATAAAAACAAACTCTTGCTTCCATTTCTCTCTGTATTTTCTTTTATCTCTCACAAATATGAAAAAAGAACAGGTGGTCTAACCAACCAACACCTCTTGGCCTACAGATGAGGACACAAGGTGCAACTGAGTTTGGTTCAGCTGGGGTCTTGATCCCTCCACCCACCCTTTGGCCACCCACAGCCTTGCTGTCTCCATCTCCGACCATCAGCTGTGCTTCTCAACAGTTAGACATGATCTAAGTTCTGAGACTCCTCGCCTCCCACATCACAACCTCAGTGCCTCTCAGCAGAACTCTGTTCTAGACTCATCACACTGAAGATAAATTAGAGAAATGCTAATCAGGATATCTGCTTTGATAAATTGCTTGCTTACCATGCTGGAAGCCCTGGGTTTGGTTCCCTGTCATGCAAAATAAAGTGCTAATCAAAAGACCAAATTGTTATTAATACATTTTCCTTCTGACTTGTATCATAACTTAACCAAATCCCTTTTAAAGGTCCCATGACACTGAGTTTTAATTTGGTAAGCAGTGTGGCAGGCAAGTGAAAGAGAGAGAGTTCATCAGAGGATACATGTAGCTGATATTTCCTTCCTTGTGTCAGAGACCCTAAGGGCTAAGGACAGAAATATTCACATTCTACCGTTCTTGACACAAAGGTAATGCAAATGGTTCTCCAGTTTTACCTCATATGTCAGATAGCAATATCAGTAATCTACCCTTCACCCTTCCACTCACCCACCTTCATCCATATATCTACCCACCAATTACTCTACTACCCTCTTCCATGTACCTATCCATTCACCCATTCTCCTTCTTTTCTATCCATCCACCTATACACCTATTTATCCACCTACTCAGCCAGCCAGCCAGCCAGCCACCCTTCCATTCACCTATCCCTCAACCTCCTGTCCTTATACTTCCACTCACGCCTCCATTTACTCTTCCATGCACCCATACATTCACCTGTACTACCCCCTTTCTACATGACTACCTAATTATCCATCCATCCATCCATCCATCATCCATCCATCCATCATCCATCCATCCTCCATCCATCCATCGTCCATCCATCCATCATACATCCATCCATCTATCATCCATCCATCATCCATCCATCATCCATCCATCACCCATCCATCATCCATCCACTCACCCATCTATCTACCCTCCTATCCAATCACATATCCACTTGCCTACTCATCCATGCACTCATCCCCTTAGCTGCTCCTATCCACTCAACTGTAGGCTCATTCATTTGTGTAATAAATGTTTATCACATGCTTACTGTAGAGAAAACAATATTTTGAGATTTTAGAACTCCCTAAGAGAATTTAAACCATTCCAAGAGAAAGATAATATATCAAAAAATAAAAGGCAGTCGACATTATGTGAATAGTGATGTAATATGCACTGAGACTGTGAAACAGGGTGCATTAGAGAGTAACAATGGAGGAGGGAGGGGAGGCCATCTGAGGATCCCTCTGAAATGAGACCTCAGCAGTGGGAGCAGCACAGGTGAGAAGCAGAAGAGAGGTGGCCCTGAGATACATCATCTCTCACTTTGAAGAAAACTGACCTGGAGACAGACTAGGTACCACCAAAATATTGTGTCCACTGGTCACAAGACAGGTAAAGAGCAGTGGTGCATGGCACACACAGCCAGGTGTTTAAATGTGTACACATTCTCTCTGAGCTCCCATCACTGCCTGCAGACCAACATGTCAGCCTCTGCAAAACCTTGAAAATTAAGAGGATGAAACTACACAGCCTTGCAAGCTTACATGGGCAATGAGTAACCTCCCTGAGTCAAGACACTGGGATTTGAGTGCCATGGCCTTCACAGCGGTTGGCTTGTCTTGTGCTAATCAATAATGCTGATCAGTGGACTAACTACTAGTCATCAAACTGTACTTGTCCTTAAGAGTTGAGGAGACAGACCTGCTTTCTAAAGTGCCACTCTCAGATTGAAGGTCCCACTCTGAGGCACCGTAAGGAGCCAGGAGGTGGGATGACACAGCCAACCCCAGCTGGTTGGAGAAGTCGCTGAAATAATAACCAGCAGATCTATCCAGCTGGAAATGGGAAGGTGAAGAGATAAATCAGGTGCTAATCACTAGAAGGTGGAGGAGCGCTGCCTTCCCAGGATGCAGCCCTGCTTGGCCAAATGGCTTCGTAGTGGGCCACTCAATCATACCTTCGGGTCTCGATCCCCCACATGCTATTATCTTCATTACAGGGAGAGGACTTGAAGCACCTTGAAATATAAATGAGTGTGGCCCATCTAATTAGTAAAGGCAAGAACAGTTCAACCATTTTCTCAAAACTGTTAATGCTCAGAGGAAGACAGTGCTGCCAGTTCTTTCTTATTAATTCTAACTTCACTCATCGACTGAAGCCAAGTACCTGGGCTAGGAGGGCACTGGCAACTCCAAGTGGCCCTTGTGAGTCACTGAGCCTAGTTCTAAACTTCTCACATAGTGGCTGAGTGAGATTAAAATGACCTTTATTTAAAGGATGGTCTTTTATCAATAAGAAGAAAAAAGAAAATCAAAAATGGCAGATAACTTTTTCTGTTTCTTCGTTCGTTTGGTTTTGGTTTTCTGAGACAAGGTTTTTCCGTTGCTTTGGAACCTGTACTGGAACTAGCTCTTGTAGACCAGGTTGGCCTTGAACTCACAAAGATTCACCTGCCTATGCCGCCCAAGTGCTGGGATTAAAGGTTTGAGCTACCAGTGCCCAGCAGCAGATAGCATTAACGAAGGGCCTACTAAGCATAAGGTACCATACTAAGTGCTCTGGATATTATTTCATTTCATCCTCATCAACACAGGAGCTGGGTTTCACTGTTTGTATTTTAAGGAAAAGAAGCCTAACACTTCTAGAATTGACCAGCTTGCTCCAACCATACAACAGAAGCAAGATTGCAACAAAGAGCTGTGTGCCTCAGAGCTCTGTTTTCCCACTGCACCTGCACCCTGGAGAACAGCCATGGCCCAGTGTGTATTAGCAGACATGCCTTAAAACACAGGGCATGTGCAGTAAGCTCTTATCCATTAAAACACAGGGCATGTGCAGTAAGCTCTTATCACATGGGTTTCTTCAGGAAGCACAGAGCCTTCTCTGTGTACTTTAGCAGTCTGAGGCTGCTGCGTGGATGTCCTGTCTACCTCAGGTGTGCTGAGGTGAAACAGTGTGTTCCCTCAGCATGTGGAGCAGAGCTACAGAGAGGGTCATGCCTGTAGCTTCTCTCAGCCCTCAGCATCCTTGTTTTAGAGGCCCCAGTCAGGGGGGACCTCAGACTGGCCTGGTAGGGGGACCTGTAACTGGCCAGACCTGGCTCCTCATTGCTGAAGACCCATCCCAAGGAGTAGGAAGCAGGGTGCTGTGAAGGCCTGAACCTCTCTCACATAAAGGGACAAAGAGCAGTTAACTAATCCTCTTTGCCTCCATTTCCATATCTGGGAAACATGGACATCCGCATTGCCCCCTTGTTGGGGGCGGCGTGAGAAACAAATCACAGACTTTCATTTTCACCGCGCTGTCAGTTAGGGACACCAGGCCACCTGTTTCTGTTGTCCCAGATCCTTCCAGCCTCCTATTCATGTGTTTGTTTTTGGTTCAGAGCCATAGGCTTGAGAAGTGCCCCAAGCTACATGCCACACTAGGGAAGGATCAGACTCCCTGCTTTGGTGTAGATCTTTGGGGTGGTTGTGATGTTCATATGTGACACCTTCAAAGTGCCAAAAACAATGGGTGCTTGCTTACCATCTTCTCAGCTCCCATGTCTGGGACTCTCCAAACCTACCCATCCTGAATTAGGAACGCAGGAGGCCTCACAGGACTCAAGTATTTGGGGAACTTGGTAACCAGAGGTCTTCACATGCTTCAAGGTTGAGGAAAGAAAGAGCCACAGAGCATCCAGAAAAACAAGGTCCTCACCTGTTCCCACAACTTTCTATCCCCAGAGCTCTGTGACTGGAGGATGTGTGCAGTCTCAGCAGCTGCATACCCTTGTGCTAGGCTGGCTGTAGGGACAGTACCAAGTCAGAGTGTAACCATAAGGCAGCAATGGTCCCCAGAGGTGATTTTTACCAGCCCCAGACCTCAGTCCATCAGGAATGAGTAAGCATCCATGAAAGGACAGGTCTCATGGATGAATGCTGAGGGAAAAATGTTTTCGTTCAGCTGAGAACCACAGGACACTTGAAGGAAGCGGCTGGATGCGTTGATTCTTCCTCAGGTCCCCAAGGGGTGGCCGGCACACCCCAGACTCCCTGTTAGGAGCTCTTTGTTGCCAGTTCTTCTCAACGATCACAGCCCTCTGTCATAAATCACAACAAAACACAGAATCACTGATAGTAAGGGACTACCGTCTAGAAAGAGCAAGGGACTTTCTATCCAGAGGCAGTGGCACTGTTTGTGAACCTCTCAGAATCTGCTCCTGGGACTTCTGCCTTTGCTAAGATTGTGGTTAGCAAATGCCTTTCTTGCCCCCATGAGCTATCTGAGGCCCGACTTTCTTCACATGATCTGGGTTCCAGGGGCGAAGTCACTTTGTCTTCTTCCAGCTGTCTCCAGCTCTGCCCCAGCTCTTCTTGCAGCAAAGACAGGAGCCCAACTGAATGTAGGATGTTTTCCAAGGGAGAGTTTCAAAAAGACCCACAGTGAGCCACACCTAGCCTGCTGGGGGCACTTCTGGCTCTCTCTGCTGCAAAGGCTCCTTGGTCTCACTTCCCACTGGAGCAAGGGAAAGGAACCCGCTGCACAGTAAACCGCAAGCACAGGCCACAGATCACTGGACCTAAAGCAAGGGACCTTGGGCTCTGGGGTGGAAAAGATTTGCTTGGCCTCCAGAGCTCATCCATTATTCACATTAACGGCAATAATAACTTCTACCGGCTTTTCATCTCCAAACCACAGCACAGATAGACTGTTTAACTTCAACTTGAGCTTCCACTTAATTCTTTTTATCAAATTTGCTCCACCTCTACCTAGTCCTCTACTGTGTGGCAAGACCTGAGCTGTGTATGTACTGGGCTCCCACATGAGACTAGGTCTAGCCTAAACTGGCTGCAGAGTGATGACCCCAAATGCACTTGTTCTCTGTATTTTCTCTTTATTTTCCTGGCAAGGAACACGGTTTGTTTAGATAACTGAAAAGCAACCACCATTCTCCCTATGCCTTAAAAGAAAAAAAAAACATGACTGTCAATATCCAGTCTGCAAAGACTATTTGCACACATAGAATCATATATATACTATTGTATTAAGTTCTACATTTTTCTCTGCTCCCCTCCCTGCCTCTCCCTCTCCCTTCAACCCTCTCCCAAGGTCCCCATGCTCCCAATTTATTCAGGAGATCTTGTCTTTTTCTACTTCCCATGTAGATTAGATCTATGCATCTCTCTCTTAGGGTCCTCATTGTTGCCTAAGTTCTCTGGGATTGCACACATAGAATTGTAAAGTACACAGTATATAGGAAGCCTTTTATGAATTTAATTCCCCCCAGAACCAATTGTCCTTCCCACCAATAACACCCTGTGAATGGTCACCTCCTTACACCTATCAAATCAAAGGTCTACACATTTGGCTTGGCACAGCCTTGACTCAAGCTCAGAAACTTTCATCCATGACTGCTTTTCCAACTTTCCAACCGGGGGTAGAAAAACAGACAGACAACACCTCAGGCCAAGAAGAAGGCAGGCTAAGGTGCTGGTGGGATAGGAAGGTGGGGAGGGTTGGGATGGATGTGGGATGAATGGGAAGGTGGGATGCAGGTTAGTTGGTAGGGAGGGTGGGACATAGGTGGGATTGAGGTGAGGATAGAATGCAGGTGGGATAGAGGAAAGGTAGGGTGCCAGTGGGATGGATGGTGAGGATGAAGGGGCAGGTGGGATAGTGGAAAATGTGAGATGCAGATAGATAATCCAGGTCCTGGGAAGCCTGTGGAGACCCAGCAGGAGGCAGGACCTAGGACGATAAATGACTCAGGAAGGTAGTAAAAAGAAGGGCATCTCTTTTCTTCCCTATTCTTAACCAGTGGAGATAGTATAGCTGAGAAGGAGGGAGGATGGCTAGGCTCTTCACCGGTCCAGCCCCAGGGAAGTTGGCAGTGGCTGCTGTGAACTGATCAGTGCAAACTGAGCACCAGGAAGCTGCTCTGGATGGATGGCATCTTGACATAAGGTGTTCTGGAGAACTACAAAATATATATTATGCCTGCACCCTGCTTTAGTCAGGATCTCTCTTCCTCTCCCTCACCCTCTCTCTCACCCACACGCACACACACATGTGCACCCACACACACACCCAGCAAAGGTGGAGACTTTTCCTAGCATTTAACTATGCAAGCTAGCTAGTGGCTATTCCAGGAATTCATCCTGTTCCCCAGAGCAGGGGGTTCCGGCTCACCTGTTGGTACTTCAGGCCCCTACCCTGGTTAGAATTGCAGAGGCCCATTTGTCACCCCAGTAGGCCCTCAAACAGATTGCCTGTATGTCGTCCTCCCTGGAGGCTCTACTTAGACAGCTCTCCGGCTGGCTGGGCAGTCGTCTTCCCTGGGAGACACAGAGGTGCTCCTGTGGGTCAAACATCACCTGTAGGTACCAACGGCCATTGCCAAACTGCTCCTGCCTCCCTCTCCTCTAGTCCTGGGGCTTCTGATGTCTTCTAAGACTGGACCTGGTCTTGCTGCTTCCTTTCTCTTCCTTCTCACCTCTCAGTCCTCCTAGTATTCCCCCTTGTCTCCCAGTTTCACTTCTATCTCTCTCCTAGACTTTAAAGACATAAAACACACACACACACACACACACAGCAGTATATATATTGCTGATGACATGGATATAGAAGCTAAGCTCCCTCTGAATGATCCATCTTAATTGCACCTGTAATGACCCCACTTCCTGACAAGGCTTCATTCATAGGTAGAGAACTAAGGTTATATTTTGGGGGGATGCAACTCAACACTATCAGGAACTGAACAGAACTCCAGTCTCCCCAAAGCCATAGATCCTGAGGCTCATCACAAAGGTCAGAAGCAAAAACCTCAGGCAGGTGATCATCCCTGGGGATGAGGGGTGAGTTTAGTCTGCTAAGCATCGCACT
The DNA here is from genome assembly GCA_001685075.1 of Bramus lutescens. Taxonomy (NCBI): domain Eukaryota; kingdom Metazoa; phylum Chordata; class Mammalia; order Rodentia; family Cricetidae; genus Bramus; species Bramus lutescens. The sequence goes on along the minus strand of LOEQ01000325.1, from coordinate 29,516 downwards.
AAAAGACAGAAGTTAGAATCTACTGGAAGAAGAAGGATGAGGATGAAGATGAAGGTGGAGTCAGCTGAGACTGGTAATTCTGCGTGCTGGAGCAACAAACTGACAGGCCATTCTGTAGGACTGGATACTGGAAATAAAAGCCATCATGTGCCCAATAAGAATGAAATAGTCACCCAATTACCTGGCAGCAAATGTCCCCATGGGTACAGAATGGACTGTTCTGTGATTGCAAAGCCATGCAGAAATGCAGCCTGCAGGGAAAGCAAGTGAAGTTGTGTGTTCACTGCAGCAGAGGTTGTGGCTGCATTGTTGTCATTTGACCTATGAACAGCCACAGAGTCTGATGCAAACAGCACCCCTTAAAGGGACTGTTCTAAGACCAATGGTGATTCCCTGTGCTGTTCTTCCACATTGATGAATATTTTCCATGACCAGATCCTCAGATGCAATAACTGCATGCTAGAAGGTCCTTTCCTTTCCACCCTTACTGTGACCAAGTCAGCATGTCGCGATCCTTGTGGAAAGGAAAGAAGTCCTTATTAGGGAGTTGTTTCTCCTTCTACGTCAGCGAGAAATCACCAGACAGCTGTTCCTCACAGCTCTGAAAAGACACAAGTAGGGCTCCAGACACCCCATCCAGAAAACCCACAGGACAGCTTAAAACATTGAATTCCCAATGTCAGGGACACTGTGGCTGATCGTCTCTTCCAACCCAGGATGTCCAGGTCAAGACAGTGCCCTGGCCCCTGCCCAAGGGAGGACCCAGGAAAATGAGACCTCATGACACTCCCCCTGCACACACCTCTAGTCAGCCGAGCCTGCTACTCCCCACGCCTAGTCACCTGTGCCAGGAATTCCAAACTGAAGGAGTGGTGTGATTCCATCCTCAGTCTGTTCCTGGGAGTGGTGAGTGTGTGGCCTGTGGGTAGGATGGCGTCTGCAGGAGCGCTGCACCGTCCGTAAGAAACCGGCTGCTCTTCTCGCTGAACAGTTCCAGTGCCTCTGTCAGGGCTCAAACGTTATCAGAAAGAACGTTTCCTATCAAACTAGGCACATCTTTACCCTCAGATTTATTTAAAGAGACATTTGTTTTACACATCATCCTGAAGTCCCTAATATGGATGACACTTTGATGCCTTCAAGTCTGAGAATCTGGAGTCATGGCAAATTCCGCAAAGACAATCATGGTGGTAATGAATGCTGCTGTTCTAGGGTGTGACAGGCACAGGGAATTGCCTGTAGAGTCCAGGGCAGAGCTCTGTAGCTGTGGGGTTGGAGGAAGGGACCTCTGGAAAGGGCCATAGCTATACTACAGCAAGGTCCTGTATAAGCAGTCTGGGTTGTGTGCACCTGAAATTGCAAGTGTTGCTGAACTGTCAAGGAAAAGATCACCCCCATGACAGCTGATAGCAGCTCAGATTGCACACTTGTGGGGAGAGCAGCCTGATCACATGATGTGATGTGTGAATGTAATTGGCCCCCATAAACACATAGGGAGTAGCACTATTAGAAAGTGAGGCTTTGTTGGAGGAAGTATGTCATTATGGGGGTGGGTTTTAAGGTAAGCATGCCTAGTGTCTCAGACTACATCCTGTTTCCTGTGGGTCAGGATATAGGGCTCTCAGCTCCTTCTTCAGCATTGTATCTGCCTACATTCTACTGTGTTAAGATAATGGACTAAACCTCTGAAAATGTAAACCACCCCAATTAAATGGTGTTCCTTTGTAAGAGTTGCCATGATTATGGTATTTTTTTAAAGCAAAAGAAACGCTAAGACAGATGTTGGTACTGGGGGTGGGGTATTTCTGTGATAGGCCAGACATTGTTTATGTTTGGAGAAATGTGGACTTTGGTACTTTGGGTTAGAAAAGCAGCAGAATGCTTTAAGCACTGCTTAATGGGCCACACTAGTGGGAGCATGGAAGATAATCATGCTGAGAATAATTTGAACTGTGGAGAGATGGTTCAAGAGATTTCAAAGGAAAAGAACTTTAGTATGTTGCCTAGAGATTGTCCTTGTGATATTTTGGTGAAGAAAATGACTGCTTTTTACCCTTGTCTAAAGAGTCTGCCTGAAACCAAAGTAAAGAGATTTGGATTAATTCTGTTGACAGAAGAAATCTCAAAAAAAAAAACCCAAAACCTAGTATAGACTCTGTCATGTGGTTGTTAGTGTTCATGCCTATAAAGATTTATAATGAAAAGGAGCACACCAAGGAAGGAAAAATACTAAGTGTAACATTTGAGGAGAAAGGGAGGAGCATGAGGAAGTAGAATGGAGCTAAATTCTGTGTTCAAGTAGAGAAACAGAAACGGGGAAAAAAGGGAGTGGTGACTTCAGGGCAAGATCCCACCCAGCTATGTTTCCAACTTGTGCAAAGAAATTAAGCTTAGAGTTAGTATGGTGGTACAGGCCTTTAATCACAGCACTGGGAAGGCAGAGGTTGGCAGATCTGTGAGTTTGAGGCCAGCCTGGTCTACAAAGAACGTTCAAGGGCAGTCAATGTTAGGAAATCATCAAAAACAGAAAGCTGGTGAATATGTAATTGAACAAGAGGGTCATGTTCCAGTCCCAGCGAGCAGCAGAACTTGGCAGTTTAGGCCTTGTGGTTCTGGCTTTAGAGTTAAGGATAAAAGAAAGGGGTTATTTAATTTGCCTCCACTACTAAAGAAAGCCACTGAGGCCAGGTATGTGAAGGGGTGTCCCTTAAAGCAGACCTAGAGGAGTCACTGTGTGAATCTGTGTAGCTGAAGTCTGGATTGCCTTGGAAACCCCAAGATGTTGGAGATTCCAGAGCCATGGGATACCTGCCAAGGAAATCTGCTAACAGGGCGTGGAGCCAGCCCAAGAGAAAGAAGTGTTGCAGTCAATAACACTGAAAAAAGTTGGAGATCTGAAGAGCGTTTTGACATTAGACATGGAAATGCAGAGTTTGGAGTTTGCCCAGCTGGTTTTCAGTCTTGCTTTGTTCCAGTATTTCCTCATTATTCTCCCTTAGCTACATGTTGGGATGTAATGTATGTCCTGTGCCATTATATGTTGGAAGTATGTGATGTGGTATTTTTTATTTTTATTTTACAGGGATTACAGTTAAGAGGTTTTATGAATCTCAGAAGAGACTTGGAACTTCGGACTTTAAAACATTGTTGAAACTATGATAGACTATGAGGACTTTTGAATTTGAACTAAGGACTTTTTGCATTACAATATTGTTACAAGCTTTTTGGGGTCAGGGAATTGAATGGGGTAGTTTGAATATAATTGAACTCCCATAAGCTCATAGAGAGTGGCTCTATTAGGAGGTGTGTCTTTGTTTAAGTAGATATGGCCTTACTGGAGGAAATATATCACTACGGGGGTGGGCTTTGAGGTCTCTTATATGCTTAAGCCAAGTCCAGTGTCTCAGACCACTTCCTGTTGCCTGTAGGTCAAGATGTAGGGCTCTCAGCTCCTTCTCCAGCATCACGTCTGCCTGCACACCACCATGTTGCACCAAGATAGTAATGAACTGAGCCACTGAAACTGTAAGCCACCCCAATTAAATGTTTTTCCTTATAAGAGTTGCTTTGGTCATGGTGTCTCTTCACAGTAATAGAAACCTCAACAAAGACACATGAAGACACTGAGACTCTCTGTGAGCAATTCAATTTCCAATTGACAGTTTTTCTTTCCTAGGCTGTAGCAGGTGCTGGTTGGGATCCCTATAAACATGAGATCAGTGCACACCTGCTTTTCCACCAGGGTGGAAGATGCATCTTGCCCTCAGAATCAGCTGATTTGATATTAAGCCCATAGAAGAAAGCTTGAGTAAAGAGAATGCCATTTTCTTTGGGGACACATACACACACGCAAAGACAAAGAAATGAGAAAGGAGAAAAAACTTAGGAAAAGATGGTGATTATTAGAACAGTCTAGTTACCTTTCTGTAATCTGAAATGTTTTATTCACTATGAGGTACATTTACAGATATTTTTCATATTCTGCAATTATATTTTTTACATTGACATATTTATACACACTTTATTTTGATTGTGTTCCCCCCCATTGCCCTCTCTCCCACTTCTACTGACTCCTCTTCTTCATAACTGTCCCATCTCTACTCTCATGTCTGTGTGTGCATACAGGTCTTACACAGGTGGCCACAGCTGCTACGTATGTATAATCACACCAACTCTGCCATGTCCGGAATACATTTCACAGCACATCCTCCTCATCCAATCTTTCTACCTTCTCTTCCACAGCACTCCCTGAGCTTGGAGAAGGGGATAGAGATGTCCCGTTTAGGTCTGAACACTAAACCATCACATATTCTCAACACTTGACCAGTAAGTAGTGGATTGCTGCATCTGTAATCTCAATGCTGGTCTCCAGCTTGCTGGCCTCCCAGTGTAGCTGAAACAGCAAACTCTAGGTTCAGCAGTGTAATGGTTCATTTCAATTGTTAACTTGATAAACTCTAGAATCATCCAAGAGATGGGTCTTTGGATATTTGCAGGAGGGATTGCTTTGATTAGGTTAATTGAAGTGAGAATGCCTGCCCACTGTGGGTAGCACCATTCCCTGGGCTAAGCTCCCAGACTACAAAAAGAAGAATGATCTGAGTACCAATATTCCTTATGTGTGTACTGTCATCATTAGCAGCTATCTGGTTTAAGTAACATCTGGCTCATTCCCCTCATGACATTTTCAAGATAGACTTTTATCTATACATTATTCTTTCCTATTAACTTATACACTATCAAGCTTACCAGATTAACACACACATCTGCCAGTTTACAGATAACCATGCTTTTTCACACTTTGTTGTGAAAACAGCCCCTGTGGCTTAGACACATGGATGTCTGTACAGTTTCTCTTCCTCCTGGGTGAGGCTGCAGGGATATGTAGGGAGCAAATGCTTTAACTTAGCAGGCACCACCCACATGCCTTCCAGAGAGCCTCCACATCAGAACCACATGTGTCCCAGTTAGCTGTAGACAAGCTACCCCCAGAGTGTCCTCACACAGTTACCAGGACAAGCCTGAGTATGACAGATGGGCTGTGGCTTGCTGTCTGGCACCCAGGCAGAGGTTACTATACCAAGAGTGCCTTTTGCATGCTGGCCCACAGTCTTCCTGGGAGTGTGGGAGGAACTGTGCTGAAGACTTAAGTCAACTCAAAGCTTAGAAGAGTGTCAGGAATCGCCACCCTTCCTGATTTCTGGCTCATTTCTATCTTTTGGTTTCTGAGACTGACTCTAACAATGAACTCTCTAGAAAAACTCACAGAAGTCCATTTGCAGAGGAGCCAAAGCATGCACCTCACTCCCAGGGCTCAGGTGCATGAGAGATACATTCCATTTATTTTTTTTTATATTTCAATGCTGATTTCTATTTCAGGCTCCCATCCTTTCAAAGTGGATGAAACTCAATTCCAGTCGGCTTGACCTTCCCTTGGACCTCAGGTGACATATTAGAGATAGCAGATTGACTGATCCTCACAGTCTTCTATCATGGTGGTATCTGCTCCTGCCCCTCCTCTGACTGACTCTGAGCACATGAAAAATCACTGTGGAGTGGATGGCTGCTTTATGAGCCACACAGGCTTTTTGAGTCCTGTCTTCTCTATCCGTTTACAGCCACACAAACACCCCAAGGAGCTATAGGCTCTCAGTATCTGAGACTCATTTATGCCTTTTTCTTGGATCCCAAGACCTGCTTCCACACATTTGCTAGACTCTGTCCATTCCAGGGGTGTGTAGCAGGGCTAACATCACCCCATTTGCTCCCCAGGACCCACCAGCACTGAACCTGGCTCCAGCTCTTCCTGGCCTCTTTGCTCCTAAACACACACACACACACACACACCACAAGCATGCGCACATACCTGCCTCACACATCAGCCTACAGGACAACTTCATCAAAACCACTGAGCACTCAACATCACAAAAGCAAATTGACTGTTTTCCCCAAAACTTTTCTTGTACATTAACATGTGTGCCTCCAACGCAGCTGCACAGAGGGGTCTTCAGCAGGCATGCTGTGGACCATGCATCTGTTTGTTGTCTGGCTGGGAAAACAAAATATTCAAGTGATAATTTACTTTGATGTAGAAAAGAAACAAGAACCTTGGGCTCCACATTTTCCCACTCACATGACCCAAGGAGGGAAAAGTATTCCTCACAGATTGCAAATTCAGAAAGTCATTTCCTCAGTGGAAGGGCCCATAATTACTTCAATGGAAGATGGACATTGATTTTAATTAGTTGGTTATTTGATCTTGCAACATCAATGATCAAGGATCTCAAAGAGGAATTAACTGCTTAAGTCTGAGGTTCCTCAGAATCTGACAGTGTGCTATCTCATTAGAATGAGACTTCCACCCAAGTAAATATCCAAGATAAGTGTCATGGGAGGTACCATTAAAATGGTCCACAACCCAGGTGTGAAAGGCTATGATATCATGGAGCCTCCACAGAAAGTAAATCTCACTGAAACACCCACTCAGGTGAGTGCTGGTCTAGATGTGGTTGGCCATGATGTGCTTTTAGATTCTAGTATTCTGCCAGTTATTGGAATAAACACTTGGTGGACTTACTGGTTCATGGATTGCTTAGGCAGCTCCTGTCAAGACACATGGCTTCTTCATCCTGAGTGAGGTAACTCAGACCCAAAAAAACAAATAGTGCATGCTTTCTTTTATATTTGGATGCAAGCTTTTAAGCTTTTGGCATGTGTGCTGCAATCTGATGGTGTGGGAGAATTGTCTGTATTCTGTCAATCATGTTTTAAGTAAATGCTGA
>LOEQ01000325.1:8345-22557 GCA_001685075.1 Bramus lutescens | reverse complement strand
TAATATAAGCTACAAGAGCTAATAAGAAGCCTGAGCTAATGGGCCAATCAATTTTATAACTTATGAAGATCTCTGTGTGATTTTTCTTTGGGGCTTGCTGGCTGTGGGGTGCTGGATGGGACAGAAACCCCAACAAGCTGGCCCTCATGTTACAATCTGAATAACCACAGAGGCTAGGTTTGGTACCTAGTAATGGGCATGGGGGAGTAGAGGGTCTCCCACAGAAGGGGAAATAGAACATATTGATATGGAGATGAAGAGACAAAGGGGAAACTAGAATAGAAGGATTAAATGGGGAAGGAGCATTGGAGAGGGGGTAAAAGATGAAATAGAGGGAGGAAAAACAGACAATAAAGTATTTTTGAAAACTATGAAAACCTACTACTGTGGAAGCTTCCTAAATTATATACATATTTGAAGCAAATTTATATGGAGTCATCATACAAGTAGTGAGGCAATGTCCCAACTAGACATCTTATGCCACAAAAAGAAATCCTCTACTGCTAGGACTAGGTAATATTTTTGAGTCGCCAGCCAAAGGGGTACCATTAACCTCCCCCGGAACATCACAAGCTATTGGTTACTTTCAGCAATCTGATACTAAGTCACTATTGCTACTGAATACAACACTAACTAACGTCATCAAATAGAGAACTCAAGCTGCTGCCCAACCAGAAGCTTCACCCTTACTGACTAGCCTTCATGATGCTAACAGGGTTCTTCAGGCTACCAGAGGAGAAAGGTTAATCCACCCACAAGTCCAGCTACAAACCCTGACACCTACAACAGGAACCTGCCTGCGGGAGACACTGGTGCAGGAGCAGCACAAGTGTTTGGAAACCACCTTTATGAGTTTGATTTAAGACCCAGTCATTGAGCTAGAACTCAAGCCTAACACTGCTAAAGTGGTGATGAACCTGAGACTACAGAGGTCACAGGGCTAGAATAGCATCACCATCACTACTTATTATTCTGCTGAAGGAGTATGGCAATAAAATGAATCCTGATGACATTATGCTATACCATAAATGAGTGACCCACGCAGCTATCGGAAAAGCTGGGTTTTGCAGTAGTAGGGAATTAACACGGCAGCCCACTACTGGACCATGTGCAAAGTGTGAGAGACTTTGGAGCACTTGGCCTTTTGTGCTGATTGTTTACACTGCAGAGGGAGTGCATCAGGAACACCTAAGATCTCGAGTGGAAGGCCAGCAGGTGCCTTTGGAAAGCCTTCCAGAAATAACAAAGCCCGCAGGAGCCAAAAAGACACACAGACTGTCATCACAAGAAGAGAGTATTGGGGCATGATTGGATGGTATCACTTGTGGAATGTCAACAAAAGATGCTTTGTAGGATGTCTAAAATATCAACAGAAAATCTCAGAGTTAGTCACTCGCTTTTCTTTTCTGGGTATACAACTAGCAAAGTCATCATAGATAAAAAGGGAAAAGAGACCATTACCAGCCCTATTTCTTTTACTTCTTAAAGATAACCTCTGTGAATGTTCTTGTCATTGTCTTCTAGTCTTCTGTTGATATTTCAATACTTTTTTCATACAATTGGAATAAAAAGTGCAAGCACCTGAAAGGATATCTTAGTGAGAAAAAAAAAGACACATGGTTTACCTAGCATCTCATTTGGGTTCAACAGTGTCATTATTATTTTCTGCATTTTTATTTGGACAAATAAAAAGTTAGCTAAGAACTTTATAATTTATAGCTGGAAATGAGGGTCCAACATGCATGGTCCCATGGGACCTTAATCTCTTCTCTAAAACCCACCATGCTGTAGCTCACCACGAAGAGACAAGTGTGCAGTGCAGAAAATCCTTCCAACAGGCGGGCTTTGCCTCAAGCATGGATTTAAGGAAGATTGGAGTGGCAGGCTGTCAGCTCCAAAGCAATAAGGCACTGGCGAATTTCAGTTCACAAATTGCCCCTAATTGTCACCATTGGGGGAGTTTGTTAATGTGCCCTTCATCCTTTGAAGAATGCAATGGGGAGAGAAGACTGGCAAAAAGCAGAAAGTCAAACAAGGAAGTCCAAATGTTTGGCATTCCCCAGCACTGCCATCTCTGGAGTGGACAAAGCCCTTGATTGTCTTTGAACAATCACGGAAAACACAGCTACAAGCTCAAACCTTGCTAAAGGGCTGCAGTGGTCAGGTTTTCCTCTGCCACTCACTTTAAAATTCAAAGCTTTCACTGGACACCCCAAAGGAATCTGGTGGCGCTGTCTAGGAGGAAAGAAAGGACTGAGCTTTAGTTTTTAAGTATTAGCTATCTGGGATTTTGAGCTGCTTTTGGTGTTTCCTTCATCGTGGTGTGAGGTGGGTGACACATTTGCCTCTCAGAGAAGGCCACGAACAGTTGGTTTAGTGACAAGCCCATGGAAGATGATGAGCAAGTCCAAGGTTCTCTACCCACCCTCACTTGGCATCTGTCTCTTAATTCCCTACTGCATGTATGTACTCCAGGGACTTCCCTTTGGTCACCCAGTGCCACTGTCCCCCAGGAAATCTTTCGCTCTGGATTACCTGAACAGAGCCACAGCACACATTGCCCATGATCAGCCTGTGAGAGACAAAGTGCTATGGGTAGCTCCACAGGCCAGACACTTGTAGGAAGCGCTGTGTGCCCAACGTTGTGCTGGGCAATCTCTGTTATCAGTGAGGAGCGTGATGCATGCTCAGTGTTGTCACAGGGAAGAAAGACGCTAGGACATTTCACATAGCATGTACATGTGGGGGTTAGGACCAAAAGTCAGGGTTCCTTACAACATGACACCTGTGTCTCAACTCCGCTGGACACTTATCCTAGGTCACTCTTGCTCTTTTAGAATGGAGTGAAAAGGTTGATTGCAGGACCAATAAGCATTCTGCCCCTTGACTTCAAAGAGAAGGTCGATTTAAATTTATAGATGTCTTTAAATTTCATGTGTGCTTTGTGTGTGCACAGTGAGGTTAGCGACACTAGGCCTAATCCTCATCTGTGATTGGCTGAGAACTGACCTATTGAATGGTGGAAGGATTGAACATCTCTTTGGCCCGTTTCCAAGAATAACCTGTGCTGTCCTTGAGAAGACGAGGTACACATGAGATGAGGTACATGCGCTGAGCAGACAGCTGCTGAGGAGGGCTTTCTTAGGGAGATGGCCAGGGCCCCGTGAGGAGGTACTATCTACCCGATGGGCATGTTGTCCAGGGCCCATTAGTGTGGGTGCCTCAGGGATCTTCCAGTTAGGGTAAGAGGACCTCAAGTCTCAGAAAGCCTAGAGCTTCATTCTTGGTTAACTGGCCCTGACTGGTCTCTGTTGAATAAATCTCCTTCATCTCTGAGATCCAGTTTCCTTTTTTTCTAACCTTTGTTGGGAAATTTCTTTGGTTTCCCCAAGTCTTAGATTATCGGGGTCAAGGCTAAAGATTTTAACAGACCCACTCAGAATATCTATTAATTCAAATCAGATGCCAGTCTACTTTGAGGCTGCCAGATAAAACAGCAGCTACCCCATGTGTACGCATGCACCCTGCAATGTTTGGGACATGCCGAAAAATGTGTCTACTACTTCTCTGAAATTTGCACCCAACTGTAAGGCTTGGAGTTTTTCTTTGCTAACTCTGGCAACCTTACCTGGGCTGAATCCAGCCTGCTGCCTGTTTTTGTAAATAAAGTTTTATTGGCACACAGCCACACACATTCATTTACATATCATCTGAAACTGTTTTCACACCAGGACAGTTGAGTGGCTGTGACAGAGACCATCTGGCCCACAGAGCCTAAGATATTTGCTATCTGGTCCTCAGAGAGGGAGAGGAGGGCTCCAAATGCTGGTTCAGATGGCTTGTACCAAGTTTATAACTTCTTGACCTTGCAGTTAGTAACACACACCAGGTTTGTCTGCAGGTCTTCTGTGAAATGTAGTGTGCTGTGTCTTGGTTTCCCCACAGTAGACAGCAAATGTGTTGACACTGTACTTTATATAGCTTTTATAGTTCTCAGAGTTCTTAACAGGTACATACTGTAAGAGGTACTTGGTATATGCTTGTGGACTTGGGTATTGACAAATAAGCAGTTTCCCCACAGCCTAGTGTGAAGGTGAGGATGAATGACACAAGGAAATAGTGGAACTCTGCCTGAGGGATGGCTGGTGCTGGACTTTGCCTGGCAGACTCTACTCTGCCAAGAGGAGTTAAGATGGCACCTTATTGGTCAGGAATACTATGTAGGGCACATTGCTAAAGATGGTTCTCTTCCTGGGTAACTGAAGAAGCCCTCAAGAACCTTAGTGGATTCCCATAAAGCATGGTCCAATTGGCAACTCTGAGTTTTGGGGGGTTTTTGTTGTTGTTGATTTGCTTATTTTGAGACAGAGTCCTGGTTGGTCTTGAACTTGCCACATAGCTGGGGGTGATCTTGAGCTGTTGATTCTACTACTATCTCCACATCTCAAATGCTGGGACTATAATCATGCTCTATATTAATGAAACTAATATGTTTGGAATAAAACCCAGGGCTTTGTGCAAGCTAGGCAGGCACTCTATTAACCAAGGTACATTCCCAAGCCCAGTTGGCCAGTCTCCTAACCAAGGCCCAGTCGTCCAGTCTACTAACCAAGGCCCATTTGGCCCTCTATTCATCTATAAGATTATGTTCATAGGCAAGAGCAAGTGCCCATGTCCCTGATACAGCAGGAACATCTGCTGTCTATCTAATGCCAATGACAAGAGCTGAAGACCAGATAGCTTTAACAGCAGTGAGCAGTTCCCAGAGGCTCTTCAAGGGCAAATTCCAAATCATCCTAGAATTGAGTCTAGAGGACAATGTTAGAGGTGTGGCTGGATGTAGAGAGCCCCGTTTCTGCAGCTGCCACCTAAGTCCCTCAAGGCCTCTTTCTGTGGCTTGTCATGGGCTCCCCAAGAGCACTGACTTCTGCCCCAGTTCTCTTCAGTTCACTGTCCTTCCTTAGCCTCAGTTCACAGGTCACCTTTACAGGGAAGTGTGGGCGACAGGTCCTTACAATAGCACTCTGTGAAAGGACAGTCACACCCAAGATGCTTGAAAATGAAATAACTTTTCCTAACATTCTTCAAGAACAAGGCTGTAAGTGAACTAATATCCCTTCTGTCACTTTGCTATGTCACACTCAAGTGAGGAAATTTGCTCCACAGACAGTGGGCCTCCCCAGGAGCCTTTGAGCTAAAATGTTATGTTTATTTTCCTTGGGTGGTCCATGAAATGGACCATAAGGCTCTGTTCTTTGCTGCGTGCACTATTAAAGGGCTTTTGGTGGCTCTAATAGCAAAATCTTCTTGTCTCCTCTCTGCTAGATAGAGTGGCAGAAACATGGGAAATGAGTCAACAAACTGGGCTCTGGCCTTGGGTTTGACCTTTGACATTACTTCTCCACCAGTCTCCGTTTACTTAATCCTAGGACAAGGAGCTTGAATTCTGTTCAGGGTGGAGTGGTTTAACTGTGCATGGTCATAGATGCCCAGTGGCACATCCCATGCTGTGCCAGAAGCAGCATTTGTGTGTTCATCCTGTGTGCTGATATTTAGCTCTTGAGACCTAAGGACATAGATATCATCCTACTCATTCACTGAAAGACAGTATAGTGCTCTACTTAGGGTACCTAACCGTAAGCTTGTCAGGCCCAAGTATGCAGCTGTGGCCTTGCTGACATGAAGTCTGGTGGTCTGGTAGGGCCCAAGATTCTGCATTCTGGAAAGCTCCCAGGTGAGTTGGATGCTGCAGGACCATGGGTTATAATAAGTAGCAGTATCAAAACCACAGACAACACAAGGGCTCCCTGCAACCAAGGAAATCAGTCTCTTGTCACTGTGCTTTTTCTTCAAGGGACTGCGACAGCAAGGCTGAGACTATTTCCTCGGACCCTTCCAAGTCATCTACCCTCCAGAAGTCTTCCTACTTGTCCCACAGAAGATTCTCTCCATCCTCAAGTGATGAGGCAGGAGGATGAGAGTGCCCAACTGTTCACAACTGTCAAAGCACCATCATGCACCCATGGCCTGAGCTAGGATCTGGTGTGGGAAGTCCTTCTGTCTACGTTTTGTTTTTATTGGTTAATAAATAAATCTGTTTTAGCCAGTAGCTTAGTAGAATAGAGGAGGAGAGAGTAGGTGGAGTGAGCGAGAAACCATGTAGCCCCACCAGAGAAGCCACACTGGATGCTGGATGGAACCTTACCTGGTAAGCCACAACCATGTGACAATATACACATTAATAGAGATGGGTTAGTTTAGGATATAGGAGCTAGCTAAAAATATGCTTAAGCTATTGGCCAAACAGTATTACAAATAATATAGTTTCTGTGTTATCATTTCAAGTCAGGGTGGCCAGGAAATGAACTAGCAGCCTCCAGCAACAAATTGGCACCAATGTGATCAACCAAATCCTTTTAAAAACATGAGAGAGCTTGAAAAGTAATTCTACACACACACACACACACACACACACACACACACACCAATTTAATTCAGCTTCTTTCTCTGTTTGCTGGCAGAAAGCAGAAACATGGCTCCCTTAAGAGGTTTCTTGACTCAACTTTAGCAGTAAAAACTGAAAGGCTTCTTTAAAAACAGCAGCTTCCTGGTTCACCAGCACAAATGGCTCTGACTCTTTCAGGAGGTCTGGCTACAGAGCATTTAAATGGGTTTTGTGAGCAGAGTGCTACAACTTGCTTAATGGCAACACAGACCCACTGCAACCTGAGCCTGGATCTGGTGCCAAGAGAATGACTCTCAGGGGCAGTGAACATGCCTCTGCCATGCTGGACTTGGTGGAGCCAACAGTCAGGACCACAGAGTTGGTCCTAGCCATAACCACTTAGCATTTTTAAAAAAAAGTGGTCCTGGTCAGAAAAGGATTACAGATAAATAATAGGATGTATTCAGATGTAAAAGACCTCTAAATGAGACACAGTGTGTTCAAAATACATATATAGGCTTAAGAGAAGAAAAAGAATACAGACAGTCATAAAAGGAAGTAAGTGGTTTTAAAAAATAAAATAAAGTCTTTAAAGAGAGTATAGACAGTCATAGATTAAAGGAATAAAGAAAAATAAGCCACATAAAGATGGAATATACACAGAGAGTTTGGATTATGTATATTATTGTATTTTCTTTGAATTTTTTGGCTATGAATGAGCTATAGGCTACTAAGCTAAACCAACACGTATTTTTAAAGTATCTTGATTTTTAAAATTTGGGTCTAAGGATATATTGATTTGGAAAAGAGGTTCTACTTTTGTTTCCACAGAGAATGAGAATCTGTGGATTCCTTCCAGACTGATGTGGTTTGATGAACCAAGACCCTCTGAAAGTCTCCATGAACCCCCATAAAGAAAATGCTTTGTCCAAAAAAAGCAGGAAGCAGTTTGGAGTGATCTATGCTCAAATTCCCTAAATGATTGTTTATATATGTTTGTTTATGTTTAAAGGGGGATATGCTATAGAGATGGATACTTTGTAATGGTATAGATCTTGGTTTATTGATACAAATTTAAGGTAAATTTTGTTAGACTTATATTTCTACCCTTGATTAAAGCATGTGTTTGTGTAGCTTATCTAAAAATGCAATGCATAATTAAGAAATATAGGTTAATAGATAGCCATCTATAATAGTCAAACTTGTAGTCATATTAGTTAGGTTTTCCAGATGTACAGAGATATTTCACATGGATAGTTATTCTTCAAACCTCTCAAATGCATAACAGAATATGGCATTTAAAATGTTTTAAGGACTTAGGACTTTTCATGACATGAGGCACATCTGCTCCTGGCAGCACCAATTATTTCAAAAGGATGATGGGAATCAAAGAGGCTTGCTTCTACAGGACACAGAAAAAAGCAACTAGTAGACTTTGCCATTACAAGATAGAACAGATCTTCAAATTTCCTGCTCGTGGAAAAGTTTTCCAGATACTATGGGCCTGTGGCGTGCAGACTGCCTACTGGATGCCCCAATGATACAGAAAAACTTTGGGTAACTGTCTAGGCAGCAAGATGTCTCTGTCAATTCTAGAGTTTTAGAAGTTGCTTACATTGCACTTTCTGTTTACTTAGGTAATATTATATCCTTCTGGGGTCTTCGATGGAGTTGAAGAATAGATAATTATAGTTTTCCTTAGTTATGACAAAATATAAAGTAGATATAAATATTATAACTGTAATTCTTGCTTGATATCTGTTTTGTTATATGTAATTTTACTATTTTAAAGTTAAAACCTTTCCTTTTATTTAAACAAAAAAAAGGAAATGGTGTGGGAAGTTCTTCTGTCTATGTTTTGCTTTTATTGGTTAATGAACAAAGCTGTTTCAGATAGTAGATTAGCAGAATAGGGCAAGACAGG
Source organism: Bramus lutescens (assembly GCA_001685075.1). Lineage (NCBI taxonomy): Eukaryota > Metazoa > Chordata > Mammalia > Rodentia > Cricetidae > Bramus > Bramus lutescens. The sequence continues at coordinate 14,188 of LOEQ01000325.1, read as the reverse complement.
AGTTCCAAGCAGATAGAGGAGGAGAAAGTAGGTGGAGTGAGCAAGAAGCCACCAGAGAAGCCACACCGGATGCTGGATGAAACTTTACCTGGTAAGCCACAACGTGATGATACACAGATTAATGGAGATGGGTTAATTTAGGATATAAGAGCTAGCTAAAAATATGCTTAAGCTGTTGGCCAAACAGTATTGCAAATAATATAGTTTTGTGTGAGTATTTCGAGTCAGGGTGGTCAGGAAATGAACTAACAGCCTCCAACAACAAGAACCCAGGACACAGCCTGTGCCACATTCAGGGTATTTAGTGACCACACTTATGGGGAACAGCTACTTTGACTTCTGAATCTGAGGAACCAGTGTCACTCACAATTCTCCATGATATCATGTCCTTTTGGACAGCTAGAGCCTTGAACAAAAACCCTGGGGGTGGGTTAGGGTGTTCCTACCAGACAGCTCTGCTCTGCCAAGGTGTCTAGAAGGTAGACAATAACATACCTCTTGACAGGGTTTCATCATAATTGTCATCATAGATCATACTCTTGTCTCTGTCTCCATCTCTGACTCTTTCTCTGTCTCTCTCTCTCTCTTGTGTGTGTGTGTGTGTGTGTGTGTGTGTGTATGTATGTATATGTCACGCTCGTGAAGAACAATCTTGAGGGTTATTTATCAGGCATACATATATCCTTTTTTTTCAGACAAGGTCTCTCAATGACCTGGAACTCACCACATTCTAGGAACTCACCAAGGCTAGGCAGGCTGGCCAGCAACTCCTGGAAAGTTTCAGCTATCCCAGGGCTGGGATGACAGTCATGTCCCATCAGACCCAGATGTTTTTTAATGTGGATTTGGGGATCAACCTCATGTTCTTGTGCTTGTAAGGCAGTACTCTGCCCACTGAGCTATCTCCCCAACCCCTCATTTACATGTCCTGAGAGATCTGATTCTCTTGAACTATCTCGTTTCAGTCAGCATCTTGACTCTTCAGTTGCTCCTGACAATATACTAGAATCCTGCTCAAGTAAGAGAGCAGGTGACAGAGCTCAGCACTTGAGACTTGACTTTAAACTGGAATGCCTTAAAGCCTCACCCAAATCCAATGTGCTTAATGTTCTGTTTGTGTGATTAAAGCATCCCTTGGGTGCAAACACAGCAAGACATAGTGGCAAAAACTAGGAAAAGTCAACAAAGCCTTTGACCACCAGGGCTAAAAAGAGATCCATCCTGTATGCTCAGACCTGTGCCCAGTGGCACAAAAATATATAGGTTTGAAGTTGCCCAGGAGGGAGGCAAGGTGGAGTTGGTCCAGGAGATGTGTCAACAAGGCTTGTGTTGGTTGTAAAGGGTGTGGCAGTTTGAGGGGAAAGAGGCTGTGCTGAACAGGAAATGGAAACTCATCTCATCACTTAGTAACCATCTCTGGCCTTGTTGTGTGCCTCTGGCTGACCTGGCTGTACTTTCCCGCATCTCGTGTTACGGGGATTGTCACCATGCCGGCCATTCATTCCCTCTGCTCGTGAAAAGTTCCAAGCAATCCTAGGTTATAAGCATGCCAAAAAGATATTGAGAGACATGTTCTGTGCCTGGGACTGTGTGAATATGAGACACATATCTAGTAAAGAAATACATTTCTATTAAACATGCTTTACATAATGAAAAAAGAAATACAATTCTCATGTTTCCCAAATATTACATAGGACTGACTTAAGGAGAGACAAAAGAATTCACTCTGTAATTCAGATTTAAAGAGATATATTGAGCTTCCCTACTCTTAAGCCAGTTGGCTTTCCAAAGACTATAATACAACTGACATTTAGTCTAAACCCAGAACTCATTGAGGTGGGATGGGAAGCCACAAACCAAGGTCAAGTTTCCCTAAAGGGAGAACATCAGAAAGGCAAGATTTGACTGAAAACTTCTGTTTGGCATTTACACAAATGTCTCTGTTTGGAAGTTCTAAGAAAACCTTAAAGTGTAAATATCTTTATTTAAATTACTCGCTTCTTAGACAGTGACGAAAAGCAATCATCTAAAAGTGGAAACAAAATGTTTTTCCTAAAATAGAAAATACTATCCACTCTCTAGATCCAAAAGTAAATGAGGATTTTTGAACCATTTACCATTTGCCACCCACTACATCAGCCGCTGAAGAAGGCCCTACATCTGTCAGACTCCCAGGTCAACCTGGGGTGCTGTCTGACCCTCCTTGAGGACCAGATGCACTTCTTCCTAGCCCTCAGAGTCACCCCTGCCTAACGCTAGCCACTCGTGGTCCCTGGGAATCAGTCTGAACCTTAAGACAGGCCTCACTAACCTCCATTTGGTCTCTCTCTGTCATCCTTCTGTCACTTCATGTCCTTCCAAAGTCAGACCCATTCCAAATCTTCGCACATATCCTTTAGTTTCTATGTGTCTGGGCATGAAAAGCCCTCACAGTTCTCTGAGTCATATTCTTGCAAGCCTCGAGGTCTTCTGCCCAGACTTTCCTGCACTGCAGCCACCACCCTCCTCCCCCAAGCCTCATCTCAGTCCAAATAAATCATAAAAGTCCCTTGAGGTCCTGGTGAGCACCCAGCCACCCGAGCTGGGTCTCCAGCGGATCCCTAAACAAAGCCCTAAACAACCCTCAACACAGCCTAGTCAGATGGCTCCGGTACATGTCTCTGCCTCAGACAGAGTGCCCACTAATATCCTGCCGCAGCTAAGCAAGAGCTGTCAAGCCCAAACTGCCCAGGCTGGTCTTCCTCGAGCATCATGAAAAGCAGATGGAAAGTAATGACAGCAGTTCTTCATTAACTTGTGATTTATAATGTAGCCTGGACGAGATGACCACACGCTCACACTCAACATCCAACTTCCCACGAAAGTCATCAGGTTTGTTTGGATAGTGCCTCCCAGGCCATTCATTCCTGCTTTCCTTCAAAACTTGTTTAAAACACTAGCTTTGAGTTGCTTCAAGTGCTTTATCTGTCCCCCAAATCCAAATACAGATTTTAAAAGATCAAGCTTGTCCAAGATTGAAGCCAAAGTAGAGAACGGCTGTGACCAATACCAAAGTCAAGATCTTAGAGTGTTCTCAATGTTACCTGTAAGCACAGCCTGCTTAGAGCGTGTGGCTTCCCAGAGAAATCTCCATAAGGAGCGGAGCCCTGCAGATGGGATATTGCTATGTGTGGTAGTTTGAATGAGAAGTTTCCATAAGTCCATGAATTTGAACATCTGATGGCAATGCTTAGAGGTGGGGTGGAACCTTTAAGAGGCGGAGTCTTGCCAGAGGAAGCACATTCCTGGGGACAGACTTTGGGGGTTTATAGTCCTTCCTAGTTCTAGTTTGTGAATCTGCTCTCTATTTGACTGAAGATAGCATCCCTCAGCTTCTTGCATGGACTCCCTCATCACTCTTGCCACACACTCATGCCATCCGCTCTAACTGGGGCCATCTTCTGCATGGAAATCTGTTGCAGAATTGAGCCATGGACTCTAAAGGAATTCCACCCCCCAAATACAGGTTTCACATCCACAAAGAAGATGGAGTTGGGATGTCTAAAATGTGGGCTGCATGCCACTCATGCTGACCCTGCAGTCCAGAGGAGAGCCAGGGCTCTCAGCCATGCTCTGATCACCCATATATTCCCAGGGCCAGAGTGACTGAAAACCATGTGAGTCAGGAAGAGCCATTCACTGTGGCTTAAGACCTATGAACTCTACCCAGAGTTTTGTTGTTAACACATGGCTAAGTCAAACTTGGATGTTAGGAAATTGTAACTAAATAGAAGATAATAGGCTTTTTTAGCATCCCAGGAGGAATCCTGTTATGCTTTAAAGACCATAACACAAAATATCCAGCAACAAACTTTCAAAGGAATTAAACAAAAGATGATGTTCAGTCTTATTTCATAATTAATTTTACTTATGTATATGTGTATGACCATGTGTGCCTGTGTGTGCATGTGCACCTGCATGTGGGTGCCTGTGAAGGCCAGAAGAGGGTGTTGGATCCCTGAGCCTGCAGGCCAAAGTTACAGGTGCTCATGAGCCACAAGTTATGAGCACCAGAAACCAGATCTGTGCTCTCTGCAAGAGCATCAAGGGCTCTTGACCATCGAGCCCTCTCTCTAGCCCTTGGAGTTTGTTACTGTGCGTTTTTCTTAATCTGTTTTCTGTTACCTTAACAAAATATCTGAGATTGGGCTATTTGTAAAGAATAGAGGCTAACCCGGCTCATAGTCTAGAAGTCTGGGAAGGTGGTGCCAGCCTCTGGGAAGACTGCCTGTCTGATCATCACGTGGTACAGGCAGTGCAGAGGTATCAGTTAGGTTTTATTTTCTTCTTCTAAAGCCACCAAACTCATTATGACCTCCACATGACCTTATCTAACCTTAATTATGTCCCCAAAGCCCTGTCCTTAAGTCTCCCTTAGGTATGAATTTCGGGGTTGTTTCAAGCACGAAGCTTCAATGGTAGATGGTGGAAGGAGAATAGGATTCTGGGCTACTATGTTGCTTCACTGAAACTTAGAGGCAGGTAGAGGGTCTGGGGGCTTTTAAAGAGGCTCTGGACCATTCTATAAGGAGAAGTTTCTATGGCACCCACAGAGACCAGAAAGGACACGTGGCTTATCCTACAAAGGCCCTGGGGCCATCCTTGACCAGGGTATGGTTCCCTCAGCTGATGCCAGGAAAACCTGGGAAGAACCGGTTCCCTGCAACACTGCATGAAACCCACAGATACAAGTGTGTCAGGAGAGTCATTCCTCCAAGGCCCTTCCCGCAGCATTGCTGGGCGTGCAGGGCAGCTAAGGACTTTCCAGCAGCCAACCCAGGACTTAACTTCAGATTCTGGAATGAGCGAAGTTGACAGTGGTGCTGCAATATGGAATCCTCGTGTCTTTTCAGCCTTGGAGATTGGGACAACCTAATCCCCCAGAACTTTCTGTCACCTCCCCTGGAGCCCTTCCTCACAGAACAGAGCATACAAGGTTCTCGCTCTTCTCCTCCTACTCAGCTTAATTTTCTCCCAGCTACTGGACAGTTGAGAAGGAGCCTACGCATCCATGCTGAGACACAGGCGGTGAATAACTTCACAGCTGCTACTTCCTCCCAGTGTCTGAGGAGATTCTAAGTGCCTCCCCCATAGCAGTGAGCCCCTCAGTGGGGGCTGGGAGGTCAGAAGGAAGAGAAGGCCCCTTTTGCTCCACTCTGACCACTATTAACTCCCCTCCTGTTTCACATCACACCTTCACGGCTCTCCTGCAGCCCTCAGGACCTGAGGAAACAACTGTATTGGGTTCAGCTCTTTCCTTCCTACTCTTGAATTAGGAAATAGGGGCTGTGCTGCAAATAACACCTGTGTTAGAGCTTTTATGTGCCCAAAGATGGCAGTTGCAGATTTCGATGGCAGAAGAGATTATGCAAATTTTCATTTGCTTCCCAAAGCAAGTTTAAGGACATATTTAAAAAAAACCCTCTATTTTCAATTAGGCGTAGATTTACAGAAAGAGTTACAAATGTAATAAAGAGAGCACCCCTCACTCAGTATCCCTGTGTTCCTGTCAGACGAGAGTTGAAGTAAGCATCCATTGTGGGCACAGCCTTGAGGGGCTTACTGAGACTTCAGACACCACATGCTCACCACTGACATCCTCTTTTCTCCCCAGGATCCCCAGAGACATTATGTTTTATATTCTTAATTTGTGTGTGAGAAGATACAAATATACATGCATGTACATGTACGCCTGTGAAGCAGAAGTCAATGATGGGATCTTTCTCAGTTACTCTACTGTAGTAATAAGGGGAGCGGGCCCTGCTTTTCGTCTGGCCCAGCTCCCGCACGGCTAGCTTATACCC
>LOEQ01000324.1:386118-400756 GCA_001685075.1 Bramus lutescens | reverse complement strand
GAGAGAGAGAGAGAGAGAGAGAGAGAGAGAGAGAGAAACATTACTTACTACAGGTTTGCCTATAATTAATTTTAGGCAGCCTTCCTGGAGGGGCAGGGGTTGATGACACAAGGTCCTTCAACAGGTAGCCCAGGCTGCCTCAACTCGATCATTTTTTGCCTTAGCTTTGAGTACTGGGATTAGAATGACATCTTCACTTTTGAGGGACATTTTTTTTAAGTGTGTCAAGGTAGCAGTAAATTATTCTGACTGGCACGGGTTTAGAAAGAGGTCTACTACTGTTCTTGTCCTCTGTATGTCGTCTTTGTTATTTTCTGACTTTGTAGGGAATGGCGGTGTACCTGTTTGTATCTTCTGCATGAGTGCAGGTCTAGAGGACCAGTGGGTTTATATGGTTTATGAAAAGCTTCTAACCATTGCTGTAATTCTTCTGCTTCCACACTCACTCTTCCTGGCCTTTAAATGCACAGTTACTCCGCCACTTTCAAGTAGCCTATGATGCCGCCAGTGCTCTGTTCAGCCACTCTAGCTTTTCTCACGCTACCCATTTTCAGTAGTTTTCACTCTGCTCATTCTCCCTGATCTTTTACAGATGGCACCTAACTGACCCAGTATATTTTTATCACAATACATTTTCCCATATCTGGATATGGCATAGAAGCACTTTAATTTTTTTTTAATTTCTCTTTTTATCATGGTCAGGCTTTTCTCCATCTTCTCTGACTACATGAAACATAAAATATGTGATATTTTAATGTCCTCATCTGCTGACTTTACACTGTCATTTATGGTTTTGCTTCTAGGGGTACATTTTCCCTACAGTAGAGGCTGTATTTTTCTCTGCAGTCTGCTAATTTCTGACTGGGTCCTAGACACGGTGACTAGTAACCAATGATTGTTTGCTTTTGCCACAGTAATTTCAATAGTGCTGCATTTTCCTAGGTTGAGATAGGTGACTTGGAACCTGCTGACCCCTGAGCCTTGTTTTCAAAAGCAATGAGAACAGCTCCAGAGCAGCCTGTAGTCTAGGGCTAATTTATTTCGAGAGAAAAAAAAGAGAAACTTTTTACGTCCAATGCCCCGTGTATTAAGAGCTGCCCTCTACCCCATGGCTAGCAAGAGCACAAAGCAGTCCCAGCATTTTATAAGGCTGAAGAGTTGCCTGCCTACTCCTTCCCTGACTTCAGGAGTGTCCACTCATGTCTGTGTCAATCTCTATTCATTTAATGGTTCAAAGTGGTTCCTTTGCAGATACGTGATGCTTTCTCCCTGCACGGTTCCATCCTCTCTGGTACTGTGCCTTGCAAATTCTCACTGCAATGAAACCTTTCACGGCAGTGAGAATACTAGACTCTGGCTCTACTCTTCCTATGCTGTGTGCTGTGGCCTGGTACTGTGGGGCTCGTCTACACAGGGTTTCTCTGGGTAGCCTTGGTTGCCCTGGAACTCATGGAGATCGGCCTGCCTGTCTCCAGGGTGCTATGGCTGAAGGCACAGTGTTGGGTATCTAAAAACAGTGTTTCATCGTAACATTTGCTTTTCTAGTTCTTGTAAGCAGGTGGGCATATCTGGTGTGTTATTCCCTGGAGATTGAATTTTCTATCAAAGTTTAAAGAAAACTTTGCCTGTACACTACGAGAACTGTTTAATATGCTTCCATCATGAAACACTGCCAGTGTCTTGCCCGCCTTACACACTATGTAACCTTCACATATGTTTTACAGTCACCTGCACAGGGTGATTGGTAACTTTGTCACTTTTTTACCTGCAAATGCAGATACTCTGGTTAGAAGAGTTATTAAACGTTTAAGTAATTCTTTCTAGAATAGCAATTCAGACTTGGTTCGTGTAACATTGGAGGCTTGAAAGAAGACAGATTTCTGCAGTGTACAAGTTTCACATTACCAGAGTTCAGTCAGCGCTTTTACCTCACTGCACATCATCAACAACACACTCATTTCTTTCTTTTTATTTGTTTTTCCCCAAGACAGGGCTTCTCTGTGTAAGCTCTGGGTGACCTGGAACTCACTCTGTAGACCAGGCTGGCCTCAAATTCACAGAGATCTGCCTGCCTTTGGCTCCCACAAGTCCTGGGATTAAAGGTGTGTTACATTAATTTCTAAGTTAAAATGCTAGGAAGGTTTTATTAGATGGGATAAAATAACCCCAAAGTTAATCGTAAAAAATGTATGCAATAATGACTGATGTGTTCAGTTAGATCTTTAAACACTTATTTAAACACTGTGGTGCTGATCTACCAATACAGGACCTAATAAATCAAACACTGGAATACAGAACAGAATCTGGATACAGATCACTGTTTATCTGGCAGAAGGGGGAATTTTAAATCAGTGGGAAAAGGATAAACTATTAAATACTGTTAGGGACAATTTTTGGAAAAGCAAGGAAACATGTAATAGAGTTTTATCTCCTTATATCATTTAAAACACATATATTTAAGGCACTTTAAAAACTTACATTCTTAAGAAAATTATTTATAATTCCAATGTGGGAAAGACCATCCCATCTTGAGCAAGCCTACAAAACAAAGGTCACGGGGGAAGCCTTAACCAGCTGAACAATCTTGCCAGCTCCTAGTTAAAGGTCTGGTAGTGAGTGTTCAGGATGACTCACCCATGGCTTGCCAGACAGCACCTAACTCAGGCTAAGAATAGGAAAGACATATAAATGGTCAAAGAACACTTGGGGGTGCTGTAATTGCCAGACTGGTGATAGCTATAATTATAGGTTTAACACCTGACAGCCATCTGAGACATCAAAAACGCCATTTGCCACGTTACCAATAAAAGCAATTCAAAGTAATGCCCATTCTAAATCAACCGCAAAGACTTAAACAAAACTGACAAGGCCCAAGACAGTTTAAAGATCGAGTATTTTTCTGAGAACTCAGTAACAAATCATCAAACCACACACACACAAGTTCAAGATGACCAGATGCTAATGAAATGCCTATAAAAACAAAAATCAATATCCCACAGAAGAGAATAGGACTTAAAATCTCTATAATGTGCCATCTATAATGTCTAGCATACAATTAAAAATTACTAACAAGTTGGGTGGTGGTGGCACATGCCTTTAATCCCAGCACTTGGGAGGCAGAGGCAGGCAGATCTCTGAGTTCATCAAGGCCAGCCTGGTCTATAGAGCGAGTTCCAGGACAGGCTCCAAAGGTACAAAGAAACCCTGTCTCGGAAAACAAAACAAAAACTAACAGAACATGACACACATTAGGGAAGGGGAAATACAGCAGTCAACAGCAGCGGAAACGCATCAGGGCAGCGTCAAGGACTTTAAAGCCAACACTGAAAACCTATTTAAGTAACATAAAAACACATAGTTTGGGGGGATAGTGGCTCAGTGGTTAAAAGCACTTACTGTTCTTCCAGAGAACCTGGGCTCAGCTTCCAGCACCCACATCAGGTGGCTCACAACCTCCTATAAGTCCAATTGCAGGGGATCTGACTCCCTCTGACTTCCAGCAGCACCTGCATACAAGTGGTTCAAATAAAACTACACAGGAATGCATGCCCGGGCATGCACACACAGACACACACACACACACAAGTAAATCTTTTTAAAAAACATTATAGTTTAATGAATAAACTCTAGATAATCTTGGCAGAGAAGTGAAAAAATATTTTATTTTAAAACGTATGTGTGTGTATGTGTTGTGATCCAGCTGCCCTCACTCCCCCTGACTGACAGCGGAACTTCCTTACAGTCTGTAATTGACAAGAATATTTGTGTTCTTTCTGGCAGGTGGTTTTCCACAGAAGCAGTAGAGATATAAAAGGCTTTAGGTCAGGGCAAAATAAAGGTTGCTGTTCTTCCACCTGAAGAGAAGACTCCGCGTCTCAGTCCTGGCTCCCCCCCGCCAGTCTTGGCGTCCAGGCCGCGCCATGTATGTGTGTATATGGTGTATACGTTGCAAATGTGAATATATAGGTTTGCACGCCCATATGCACACATGCACAGACTACAGCAAGACTTCAAGAGTCTTCCTCTATTACTCTATGCATCATTGTGACAGGGCCTCTTACTGAAGTGAAGCTTGCCATTTAGCCAAGGGATCTGCCTGTTTCAACCCCTCAATGCTGAGGTGACAGGCATATGTGTCCATGCCCAGCTTTTTAGATGGATCCTGGAGATTCAAACTCAGGTCCCCATGCTTGCAGAACAAGCATCTTATCCAATGCACCATCTCCTCAATCCTGGAGGTGGACATTTTACAAATTCAAATGGGAATGGTATAACTGAAAAATAAAGTAACAGAAAGGATTTCACTGAATGGGTTTAGCGGCTGAGAGTGGAAGGCAGAAGCATGAGTGAGTGACCAGAAGAGGCAATCAGCAGCAAGCACACCTTAGAGCAAATTACATACATGCACACCAAAAAGACACTTGTGTAAGAGAATCTGTGCATATAAAAGAATTCAGTGACAGTCTAAGCAAACCACAGAGTTAAAATAGTACTGATGCATTTACTATACTACACCAAGGGCTGGCAGAAGGCAGCTCAGTGTGGAGTGCTTAGCTGGCATGTGTGAGGCTCTTGGTTCAATTCCCAGTACTATTAACACACTCTGCCATATGCCTCATAAATCTCTGCTGCTTAAGACTGATTATCAGCCCAAGAATGAACTGCTTTTTTACACAACGAAGAAGTTCTTCTTTAAAACTATTAAAGTTCAAAATATTCTAGTGGACAGTTGTTTCTCCATGTTGATAGGTCCTAAGTGAAGTCAACCAACCACTGATGGAAAATATCTAGAGCAAAACAAAAGCACCCTGGGCTATCCCGAAGACATAAAACCTTTTGTCATTCTTCCCAAGTCCTGTGGTCAAACAACTATATAGCATTTACATTGTACTAGATATTGTAAATAATTTAGAGATGATTTAAAGTACACAGACGAATAGGCATAGGTCAAATCCAACACTACACTATTAAGGAACTTAGCATCTGAGCATGTTCTTTTCTCCCTGTTTTCTAGGCTACATGATGAGGTGAGTGAGTCTGGACTACAGAGGACTATCTCAAAACAAACAAAAAGAAAGTTCAACAATCAACAATTAAGACCTTATCAAATTAAAATCCTTCTGTATAGCAAAGGAAACAATGAAATAAAAAGCCTACATAACGGGAGCAAAGTCTTTACTAGCTATATATCCAACAAAGGATTAATTTATGAATACACAAAGAACTAAAAGAAATTAAATAACAACAAATAAAAAAACCTAGCCAATAAGTGGGCTAAGGAAAATGAACAGGCAGTTCTCAAAACATGAAATAGCCAATGGATATATATAAAAATGTTCCTTCTTTCTAGACATTTGAGAAATGCAAATCAAAACTACATTGACGTTGTTTTACATCAGTCAGAATGCCAGTCATCAGGAATACAAATCACAACAGATGCTGGCAATGAGATGGATAAAAGGGAACGCTTATATATGGCTGGTGGATGTGCTAACTAGTTCAGTCACCATGGAAATCAGTGCAGAGGTTTCTCATATGACCCAAGCTATACAATTCCTGGGTGTTTACCCAAAGGACTCTGAGTCAATGTATCACAGAGATAATGGTCTATTAATGCTAACTGAAACTCACAAGGCAAGGTTATAAAGTCATCTTAAGTGTCTGTCGACAGGAACGAAGAAAGAAAAGGTAGCACACATACACAACTTTTCCAGCTTTAAAACAGAAAGCACCTATGCTATTTGCAGGAAATGGATGCAAATGGATAATCATACTAACTGAATTAAGTCAGTATCAGAAAACAAATATTGTATGTTTTCTCTCACTTGTAATTTCTAGATTTTTATATATAGTTGAATAAAATCACAAATGCATATGTAAAATGAAAGAAGTGAAACTGCCTTGGGCTGTGGTGCTCAATCTTCCTAACACTGCAGCCCTTTAATACAGTTCTTCACGCTGTGGTGACCCCAACCATAAAATTATTATCATTGCTACCTCATAACTGTAATGTTGCTCCTGTTATGAATCATAGTGTAAATATCTGTGTTTTCTACTGGTCTTAGGCAACCACTGTGAAAGGGTCATTTGACTCCCAAAGAGGTCATGGCCCACAGGTTGAGAATAGCTGGTCTAGGAGGTCAAAGGAGACAACTAGGAAGTGGAAAGGATTAGAAAAGTCAGGGTAGGAGGCATGGGAGAATATGTTCAACATATAATATTTACCTGCATAAAAATTCAAATTAAATTAAAAAATTAAAGTTCAAACCTCCAAATAAAAAAGAACAATCATTTGATATTAATTAAAGCCATTAATTAATAATAATAAGAAAGCACCCTTCAGGAAAATAAACATATTTTCTGGTTAAGCACTCAAGAAGAATGGTTTTAATTCTGGTGAAGGTAGAGCTTAAAACTCTGGCATTTACAGCAAACCCAAGCTGGAGACAAAGACTACATGACAGACATTTACTGTTCAGAATTATGCTACAGTGTAAACACTTTTATCACTGTATCAATATAAATTCCAACAGCTCAAGCTCTCAACTGAGTCTAAGACCTTATAATGTGGAATAATTTGGCTAGATAAAAGGAATTTAACTGGTTTTATTCCATTTGGCATATTTTCAACATTTCTGAAATGCCAAGTTAGCCAAATATAGAACTTTTTTTTTAAATGAGGGAAAAAAGTTACTGCCAAGAGTTAAGAAGCCAAGCTCCCTTTTAAATAATAACAACATTAAAAAAAAGCACATTAGAAACAGTTTTCAAATGTTACTTTCTGTTACATTAGGACTTACCCACAATAATCTACCAAGAAAGAAGAACTAAGACATAGTAACAGCAATATAACTTACTTCATATGTGCTTCAAGACTGCTTTTGGACAAGATACTTTTTTAGAGAAATCTGTTAAACTTTGTGTCATAAATTGTAGCTGTTGAACAACACACTAGAACATTTGACATTTAAGAAACAGCTGGGCTGAGGCTCAGGGAAAGATGTTGTCCAGCACAAACAAGGCTCTAGGTTTAATCCCAAAAAAGAGATGGGTGGTGGGGGGTGGGGGAAGAAGTCAGGTATCTTCTGTTCTCTACACAGGCACCACCACTACTTAAAGCAATTTAGCTATGGTCAATCCTTGGAATATTTAATTGGGTACTCCTAAGTAAATCCTTTAACAATCACGGCACAAAAACATCTCAGTTGGAATGGACGTGAGATCTTAGTTTTTCATTTTCCAAACAATTTGTCAAGTAAGAGCACAGGGCAAAAGAGGAAATTAATATTTTCCTATTAAAAGGAAAACAGTTAATTCTTTGGGTCATGATGGAAAACTGTAATATGCCTATTTTGGAAAGGACTTAGTTTAAAACTTTATGAGTGCTAGGCATCATGGCAATTTAGTAAGGCTATCCGTGTTAAGATACAGCTTGGATAGACACGCGAATGCTTCAGTTATCATCTTTGAAAAATGCCACCTCTCAAAGCTATCATCTGTTTTGAGGAGAGAAGCAGAGCTGCAAGGCACACGGCCTGCAGACTGCGAGTAACCACAGTGCTCCCACAAGCTTCTTTTCTGAGGTTCCTCTCCTATAAAAAAGAGGAAATGGCTCCTGCCAACCTTACCTCAGACACTGACTGAATAAAAGGACAATGAGCACGAAGCAGGAAAGCAGCAGCATATAGTGAGAGTGAGCTGGCGAAGGGACTGGTGGTGCAGGCCAGCAGTAATCCCTGCTATTCAGGAGGCTAGTGCAGGAAGATTCCAAGTTCAAGGCCAGTCTAGATAGGTTAGCACGATCTGCTGTGTCAAAAGAAAAAGGAAAGGATGGAGGAAGGGGGCTGGGGCTCTATTTTGGGTGTGTGAGGTCCTAGGCGCCATATCCAGCAATGAAGGGGGAGAAGGGAGTAAGTGGGTTCAAACTTTTACTTTTCTCACTTTTCTAAAACCCAATACAGTTATTTTGTGGACTTTACAGTCAACTGTAATTCACTGCTGCATGGACATGAAAAAAGGCATAGGATTATGTAGGTTATATAGTCATTGCCTTAAGTTCTTCAACCCAAATTAGGGTTTTAACATCTGGTTATTTAACTATACTAATGAATGTATATAAAATTTCAGGTGACTTATAAATTTCTTTAGTTTATGGCACTTTCATAAAACAAGACAAAACAATGAAGTGACGAGTTTGTCTGGTTCTTCTGTCAAGGTGTTTCTAGGCACTTGGCAGTTTGTAGTTTTATCACACCTGTAAACAGGTCAAAATGCTAACGCTCATGAAGACCCTGACTCACAAGACCAGCCTCCTAGAGGTGGAGCCCAGTGTTATCGAGAATATGAAGGTTAAAATCCAGCATAAAGAGGGCATCCTTCACTCCCCAGAGCAGAGACTCATCTTCACAGGCAAGCAGCTGGAAGATGGTCCCACTCTTTCTGATTACAGCATTCAGAAAGAGTCAACCCTGCACCTGGTCCTCCATCTGAGGAGTGGCTATTAATGATGCAGGCTGCATTCCCAGGGAGCAATGATGGTATTACTCTGCACGATAGTCATTTGCCCCCAATTTAAGTTTAGAAATTACAAGATTCAGTAACAGCTGAACAAAGGTTGTGTTGCATAGTTAAAATGAAAACAATGAAAAAGGTACATCGGCAGACTACATAGAGAACACTGTTCAGTTTTGGAATATCTTTTTCTCAACTTCTGCAATTGATCACAAATGTTCTGAGAAATTATGGCTTACATAAACACTCTTTAATATGCTTTCTAATACTTTCTGGTCACTTTGAAATCTATGATTTGTTTTTGAAAGCAGTTACATAAAATATGGAAATGGAGAGGCATTTGAGAATGAGTGCACGATTACGCCTGTATTAATTTAAACATTGTTTCATTCAAGTATTTTACATTCTAGTGTTTCTCTTGTAAAAGTCACACAACTGGTGGAGAAAAATCTAGCAATCACAGCTATGCAAAATGAAATATTATCTTATGTGAGAAAAGTAGCTCCATGGTATAGGACATGCTTAGCTGAGATGTGTTTACTCTCCAGCCCCTTCATCCCTCACATACACAAAATAATCCTGCAATTAATATCTTATGTAAGAAAGCAGTGTGCAGTCGTAAAGAAACACAGGTTCTTAAAGAATGAGGCACTGCTAAGGGGAATGAGCAGTATTTAATTCAGCGTGCTATAGAGACCTATGTTTGCTTATGTTCACAACTATTAACTCTCTGGAGGAAGACAGGCTCTCTTAGGGAAAGGGCTTTGTGAATGTCATATGATGTGGCAAAGGACATAATGACCCTGGGGGATTCCAGTGACAACAGACCAAACGCAGAATCACATTTGACAAGATCAAATGTTTAAGAACACAAGCAAGAGGAGGCAATAAATGTAAGAAAAACTGTATCAAATGAATCCTGGAAACCACTGGAGCTAGCAGCATCGGGTTCATGCCTATAATCCCATCAGTCTAGAGACTAGGCAGAAGGATTCTGAGTTAAAGATATGTAGTAGAACATGGTGCACTCCTGCTTCCCATCTCACACATGTATGTACGCATGCACGCGCGCGCGCACACACACACACACACTAAATATATACCTAAAATGTTACAACTCAATTTATGAGCTCTACAGTCCAGGTGTTAATGAAGTAGAAAATTGTTGCTGTCTAGATCCCTATTATACCCAAATTACCTTCTAAAATAAGAAGCTGGAGATAACGCTCAGTGGGTAGAATAATTAGCCACTCAAGCCTGACAACCCAGCTTTGCGCCCAGGGACTCATAAAAGGTTGGATGCAGTGGCTTGCATCTGTAATCCCAGCATTCTCACAGTGAGATGGGAGGTAGGGACACCAGAGGCCAGCAGGCCAGCAACCTGGAGTACATGGCATAGCATCACAGCAGAAACAAGAGACCCTGCTTCAACAAGATAGAAGGTAAGAGTCAACTTTTGAAAGTTGCCCTGACCTCCACACATGCATCATGGTGTGCACACACATGCACAATTATACACACAATAAATAAAAACATAAAACGTTTAGAGACCAAAACCCTGAAAAGAAGGTCTTTAAAATGTAAGTGAATGTTTTATTTTTAAAAGCTATTATTTTCTATTATTGTCAGTAATGTACTACTCAAAGCTTCTAACATGTGAACATGTGAGTATAGAAAAAGACATACAGAATCATAGCAGTTTGAAAACTAATGCTTTAGAGTAAAAGTAATGGGGACTTTGAGCTTTACAAAATTAAAAAACAAAAACAAAAAACACTCTCTTCCCCTGTTCTTCAAAAACTTCAGCTTCAGTTATGTTCAAGTAGATCTCACTCCAAATCCCACATAGAAAATGCAGATGGGCAACTGATAAATGATTACACAGAGAAGAGGAAGTTCAGACTGATGCACCCTCAGAGCCTCTTCTAAAAAATAAGCCAGTAAAAGCACAGATGTGCTGATGGAACTGGAGGTTGAGGGACTAGTAGAGAAAACTGTAAGGAAAAGCGCAGTACAAAGTTACGGTTCTGTCTACTTGGAAGGCTGAGGCAGGACGGTTATGATGTCAAGGGTAGCAACATAGCAAAAACCCTGTTCTTTATGGGAAAAATATGGGCGTTGTGAGTAACGCTCAGTGGACGAGCACTTGCATGTGAGTTAGGCTACATCCCTAGAAATGCAAAACAAAGGGTACCACATTTAAGGTTAGCCCTACATAGTGAGACCAGTCAGAAATAAGGGGGGAGGGTAAGAGCAAGGGACCTGAATTTGGATTCCCAGTACCTTCATCCAGAACAAAATAAAACCAAATACCAAAACCAGCCACACAAAAAAAGGACAGGCGGCAAGTGCCTGTAATTCCAGTTCTGGGAGACAGAAATGGAAGAATCAGGACACGTCTAGCCAATCAGTGAGCTCCAGGTTCAGTGAGAGACCCATGCATGCACACATGCTACTACTGTAGATTGGTCATTTTAATTCATGATATACATGTACGTGTGTTATACGTAAAGGAGTGTGTGCAACTAAATTTTGCCTACAAGAAGCTATTTGCGACATGGATGCACTTTTGCCCTGTCACATCTGGCAGGTGAGGGCAGGAGATGGGAGATGGGCTGGCACATAGTGGGTTAAGGCAGAGGCTTCTTAAACATTTGAAAGGTCGACAGTGCTCGTTTGATAGACTCTGATATCAGGCTACACAGCTACCGAACAGACACGGTAGGGAAAATGAGTTACTGCACGGCTCACTATAATCCCTTGCACACTGCTTTTATGGCCTACGTTGGAAAGCGTTACACCTTCCATTTCCAAGGATTCAAGCTGTTACGTATTTATTTACTGAAGGTCTCATATAGGTTAGCGCAGCCTTGAACTTGATCCTGCTGCTTCAGTCCCCAAGTGCTGGAATTGTAGGAGTGTACCACGTCTGGTTTTTTTTTAATCAAAATATTAAATTCAGTCAAAAGTAGGAAGACTGATATTGTAAATAGTGACACATATTACAACCTATATTATCTGATCCATTAAAATGTGTCTACTGGGAAAGCTTGAATGACACCTGTAGCCCATCCACATGCCTGTAACCTACACCTCTAGAGGAAGTCTGACAGAATGAACCAAGTGACTGACCCACTGCCTCTTGATCTTTTGGCCAACATTGTGTAGTTAAAATTCATAACTCAAATTCACCTCTGAGGAACAAAATTACATTTATTTTTCAAGAAGTCAAAAACCAGTTCCAGAGTTCCCCTTGAGGAGGTGTTGTTAATTATGTTAACGGATCAGTATGAACACAAGAACCCATCAAATTCCATGCCCTCACGGTGACATGTAAGTCCAAAGACTCTGACCTAGTTTGAGAGTAAACTCAATTTACAAAGCTCCTGTGTTTGCAAAGACACCAGAAAGAAAACAAATTTAGAATTTTTCACAATATCAAACATTATTCGTCTTCATCTCATTAAGGAAAACACAGACAATTATTAATCCTGGGGATGCAGCTCTGTGGTAGTGCCTAACTCATGCAAATCTGGGGTTGATTTCTAGCCTGGAGGGGGAGGGGAGAGAAGTTACTAAAGCACCTCATCTAGTTATAGTATGGATTCTCCTTTGATTCATTTGTCTTTCAAAGGACAGTATTATCTCAATTTTACTGCCCATTACAAATATACAAGTGGTCAACTTCGGTTGCTTACTTAAACTATGTTTTTTAATTTAAGATATATTTATAAACTGCTTTTTATTATTTTTGGCCAAGGTATCCCCCCAACCCCTTTTTAAGCTAGAAAGGGATTTTCTGAAGAGTAAGGTGTAAATCACTAAAACTGAACTCATTTGGCCTAAACATTTCCAACCATGCTATCCTAAATGTTATGAGTTTAGACCACAGTCTTTTAAATTTCTCAACAGGGCCATCCCCTTGGGGAGCACATGCTGTTACTGGGTTTAGGGCCAGGTGGGCTTCTATATCAGATGCTACACTACAACCAGAACTCCACCCCACTCTGACTTTAGGCTCTGTTCCAGGATCTGGTTTCCCAAAATACAGAATACAATCCCAAAACATGAAATTGGCGTACAGAGCCTTAGGTAATTTGACTTCCCAAACAAGTTCACAGGCTGTTTGTCCCAGCTCCCCCAAACAGTTCTCAGGACTGTATCCCCTGAGGATCCTGTTGTCCATTCTGCTCACCTACACCTTCTTCCCTTCTTTCCTGTGTCAGATTAAATACCACTTTCTCAGGAAGCCTTTCCCAACCCATAAAGATCTGCTATACCGGTAATCCTCACGGTTCCCATGCTTCCTTCGGCACAACCGTGACTGCTTTTACTGTCACGTCAGTGTTCCTTCCTAGACTGAGATCTGCAGGAGAAAAGGGTAGGACTGTGTTCCCAGGACCCATGACAGTAGTTTGTGCTTCTAGCTAGGTAGAAAAGGAAGGCTTTGTCATTATTCTGGCTAGTTTTATAATCTGAATAGTTTTGTTGTAATCTGGTATCTGCATGTACCTCACCAATTTGTGACGTGGGTGACTGAATTTTAATGCTACCGCTTCTGTAGTTGTAATTATGCAGGGAATTTGTTTCATTTAAAAGGTCGCTTTGTTATATGTGACTCAATTGCATTAATAGAAAATAATGTTTTTCTTAGTTATACTTCCTACCAGCCTCTACTCATCATAAGCCTGGGTTCCCTCTCATGCCCCTCATGTACTTCAGTCTAGTGTGCAGAAAGTATTCTTTTAAACTGCTATACAATTAAACATGTCCTTACAGAAAGATCAGAAGCATCTGGGAAAGGTGGATATGAAAAAAAAATCCTCACCGGGAAAGTTAGCTTAATGCTCACCCTTCGGAGTGGCCCATTATCAACGTTTCATAGTGGGTTTCTTTCTTTCCAAGTCCCTAAAGAATGAGTAATAAATTATGACTTGAACTAAACAAGTCACACTTGGCTCCAAAATGAAATTTCCCTACCTCTACTTTCTAGTCCCCAGGGTGGGAAGAGGAAATCCTGGTCACAGCCAAAGAAGTCATAGTTTTGGCTCTAACATACATTTTGCTGTCTCTCTAAAAGCCAAGCTCTGCTAGCAAGACTGTAAAGTCTTAGGTCAGTATTTTAAGCTGTATTTAAATTTTTACCTCCATAATCTTCCTTAAACTTAAAAATTAGTACCATAAAATTAATGTCATTGCCTTCTTTTTCTCACTCAAATCACTTTTCTAACTCAGACATGAATCTCAACTTTGAAAAATGTGAATTCAAATGAAAGACAGAAAATAATACAGCGGTTAATCTGTTTCATTTCTATTAGAATACAGAAACTGTTTTTAACCTATAGATGGCTTCCGTTCAATTCTGTGTGACAAACAGTATTATAAAACTGTGAAGTTCTAGGTTAAAGTCCAGCAATTTGAAGCAGTTTTGGGGGATGTGTTTATGGGAATCATTGATCTTGCTATTTCCTTTTATAGAAAAAAGAGTATGAGAACACACTCTGGGGGACTAGTGAAGAGTCACACCTATATACTCTCTTGAGAGAGCAGGCGAGCATATGGTGAGGAGTATAAGTTTCGGGACAACCACTCACTTGATGCTGTATGGCAAAGGAAGGGTCATTCATCTCAAGATTAAAAGATCCTGTCTGAGCTGACAGCGCAAGGAAGTGTCCTACTGACCTTGAGGAAAGGTCAACATGCTGGGAAAGGACCTCCAAGACAGCCCTATAGCAGCAGCTCGGAGCAGTTTCCAAGAAACTAAAGTGGCTCCCGAGTTCTGAAAATTCTCAGCCCTCTCACCACAAGACACTGAACTCAGTGAACCTGAATGAGCTTGGAGGTGAATCCCAAACTACAGCTGAGAATGCAGGCTATGGAATCCCCAGAAGACCCAGGTAAGCCATGATCTTCAGTGTAAACCACCTGGCAGAGTATAAGACATGAACAGTGTGGCTATAGCCACACTGATGAATATCTTGCATATCACCATAGAACCTTCATCTGGCGATGGATGGGGATAGAGAAGACAGAGACCCACATTGGAGCACTGGACTGAGTTCCCAAGGTCTATATGAGGAGCAGAAGGAAGGAGATCATGAGCAAGGAAGTCAGGACCATGAGGGGT
>LOEQ01000324.1:373985-386086 GCA_001685075.1 Bramus lutescens | reverse complement strand
GCAGGGAACCCTGACTGCTCTTTGGACTGGAAAGGGAGGGGGAGGGGGAAGGAAACGGGAGGAGATGGAAATTTCTAATAATAATAAAAAAGTGAAAAAAAGACATGAACAGTCAGAAATAATACAATGAATGAATCCTTGCATATGTGCATTAGGAAATAATAAAGGCCTGTGTGGTGGCACATGTTTTTAATCCTGGCACTCAGAAGGCAGAGGTAGGCAGACCTCTGAGTTTTAGGGCAGTCTAGTCTACATAGAGAGTTTTTGGCCTGCCAAGCCTACATAGTTAGACTCTGTTTTTAACAACAAAACAAAACAAAACAAAAAACTAAAGTTATCCAATCCTAAGTGGCCAATCCTGTTAAAACAGGTTCAAGTAATATTAAACAGGCTCAAGTTACACTTGCATACTTATTTGCACATATATAACAATAATAATTAAAGAATATGAGGCCATGAATTTGAAAGGGAGTGGAGGGGGCATTTGAGGGGTTGGAAGAAGGAGATGATGTAATTATATTTTAATTAGAAGAAAAAACAAATTAAAAAGTAATAGCCAGGTGTGGTGACATGCACTTTTAATTCTAGCACTCTGGAAGGCAGGGGCAGGTGGATCTCTGTGTAGTTATAACTCTAAACATAAACACTAACAAAATGACTAAAACCTACAAAAGGAAAGAGGAAGGGATTAAAATACAGGCTGGGATCCCTGAAGTCTGAAGCAATATGATTAATATGGAGCCCAAGAAGTTTCAGTGTTCAGACCACTTCAGATTTTCAGATGAGAGATGTTCATAGTAAAGTTTGCAAATAGGAAATACCTTTGGTCCCAAGCACTTTGGAAAAAGGACATTCAGTCTCTAGTGTACTATAAAACAACTGAACACAAAAAGGGCAAGAGTGAAGGATCTACAAAACAAAAAGCACAAGACACGGAAAACAAATTGTCAATGGTAACTTCTTCCTCACTATGAACTGCATTAAATACAAACAGGTTAAACTCTGTAACTGAAGGATAGAGATTGGCAGGATGAATCAAAAAAAAAATTCTATCCCAATTTGCTATCTACAAATGACTCAATTTGATATAAGAAATTGGAAATTTATTTTGTATTGAATATAAAAATCTATTCACCAAGGATCATACACCTAAATTTAAATTTATATAAGAAACAAAGAAAATATCTGTGGCAAACTTTTCATGACTTTGGATTTGCTAGCAACTTCCTAAAGCAGGAAGTAGTTTAACTGGATTTCACCAAAATGCGAAAATTTTGTATTTTTTTTACGCTCCGTTGTGGTATACAAATAAATATTTTTCAGTACCTGGTGCTGGCCAGCCAAACTCTGTAATGTGTGACCTATAATAAATAATTATTGTTTCAAGTCTCTAAGGTTTAGATTTGTCACACAGGACTGATACAGACATATGACAATGTGAAATATATGTTTCTTTACATTTCATATTCCTGAAAGAAAATAGTGCTGGAGCTGGGGAGATGGTAAAAACGTTTACTATGCGGGCAAGAAGACCTAAGTTGTAATGCCTAGCGACCACACAAAAAGCCAGGCATGGCTACACATACTTGAAATCTAAATGCTGGGGAGACAGGTAGATCCCTAGAGCTCTGGGACCAGCAAGCTAAAACAGTGAGCTTCAGTCTCAGTGAGAGACCTGTCTCAAGCAAGTAAGTTACAGAGTAACAGAGAAGACTCCTGATGTCTTCTCTGGCTTCTACATATGCAGACACGGCATATACATACATATGCATATCTACCTTATGGTACCCAAAAGGGAGGTAGGGAAAACTGATTAACAGAGAAATGAAGCATTAACAACACAAGTTCTGTATAACAAACAGGTCTAGAATTACATTTGTTGAAGGTAGAACAAAAAAAAAAGAAAGAAATTTAGGATTTTTCTTTTTTTTTTAGATTTATTTATTATGTATACAAAAATCTGCCTCCCTGTATGCCTGCACGCCAGAAGAGGGCGCCTGATCTCATTACAGATGGTTGTGAGCCACCATGTGGTTGCTGGGAATTGAACTCAGGACCTCTGGAAGAGCAGCCAGTGCTCTTAACCATTGAGCCATCTCCTCCAGCCCCTTAAGGATTTTTCTTATAAACATTTTTTAACTTTAAGAATTTTTGAAAAACTAGCAAAGAATATAACAAATACTTAAATGTTAATCATTTCTGAAACCTTTTCGGGAAAGGGTAAAGTATCTTTTGATACTATCTTTCTCTTCTTAAATGTAATGAGTATTGTAAGTCTGACATGAAAACTTTTGGGCTTCACTACTTTGTAGCTATTAATACTTAGTGTAGCCTAGTAGTAGCTATAAAGTTTGTCATCTTTTTTTCTATTTCTGAAGAATGTGTAGACTTAGAAAGAGTACGGGTGCAAATGGAAAGAATCTGCTTAAAGGGAAATACATTTAAGAAGCTAGAAGAATATGCAGTGTTGAGAGGAAAGAGGTTGTCCACATTTAACAAAATGAATCCACACAACACTGCAGGGCCAGTGTAGAATGGCAGGACATCAATAGGCAACCACAACAGTGGGCCAACAGCAGAGCTGGGCTCTTGCAGAACTTAGTTTGAAAATTGTTGATGGTGAACACTGGGTGTTCCAAAGCACACGTCACCCCACAACAGTTGTCTGGGCAACACTAGCCATTTCAGAATAGCAGACACAGCCTAGCACGCTGGCAAAAGAACACTGGTAGTTGCAGACAACAGAAGCTGTCAAGGCCAGCAAACTCTAGAAGGATTCGATCAGGAGGCACTAGATGATCACCTCCTGAAGATGCAGAAATTCTGCAGAAGTTTAGATTTTTGGAAAACTCAAAGCTGATGAAATACTATTGTTTGTTTATTGTTAATGTTACCCCCAAACTGTTCTACACTAGAGAATTAAAAGTAGCACATATAGTTTATAGTGCTTACTAACATACTAACAATAATGAAGGTAAGTATGCTCCCAAAAGAACTTGTATTTTGGCATGATACCTTAGCTGGCTGTACGCTATGAGTAAGGATATAGATCGTACTCAGTGGGCCAGCTCAGTGGCTAGGAAGTGCCAAGTCTTGTTCTCTTATTGCCAGCACCTTCAAAAGTCAGTGGGAAACAAAAGAAAACTCTCCCTATGATGCTACTGCCAGCTGGGGTGCTAACTTTGGGTGCTGACTTGACTAAGGGATACCTAGGAAATCATTATTTAGGGGTGTCTGACCATATGTCCAGGTATTGGTTTGTGGGTCAGCAAACTCAATGAGGAAGATGATCAGCTGTGGGCCACAAAGAAGTAAATAAAGGCAAAGAGAGAAAGCTCTGAAGCTGATACATTTTTCTGTTACAGTTAACTTTGGATGTCAGATTGTAAGTTCTTTGGCCTTTGGACCCTGAAACTTGCAAGGGCTGTCCCTGGAGTGTGATATGACCTTTGACCTTGGGTGGGGCTACATCATCAATGTCTGTGGTTCTAAGTCTTTCAGCTTCTTGAACTGAGCCATAAAATCAGCTTGCATTTGGCTTTTGTTGAACTTTTTAGCTAGCTCCCACAACTGAATGAATATAGACACATGCAAGTACATACATGTATACACATACAAACACACACATGCACATTCTTTTTTGTTTTGTTTTTCGAGACAGGGTTTCTCTATAGCTTTGGAGCCAATCCTGGAACTAGCTCTTGCAGACCATGCTAGTCTCGAACTCACAGAGATCCGCCTGCCTCTGCCTCCCCAGTGCTGGGATTAAAGGCGTGCGCCACCACTGCCTGGTTACATTCTCTTTTTAATTGGTTCAGTTTCTCTGGAGAAGCCTAATACACCAACTTAGCACTTACTACTTATGAATAAACTTAGAATAAAACTTAGGAAGCAAACACTGATAATGAAACAAAACTTTTTATTGTCTAGATCAGTGATTCTCAATCTTCCTAATGCTGTGTCCCTTTAATGCAGCTCCTCATGTTGTAGTAACCCCAACCATAAAATTATTTTTGTAATGTAATACTACTTCATAACTGTAATTCATACTGTTATGAATCATAATGTAAATTTTTTGGAGATAGAGGTTTGCCAAAGGAGTAGGAATCCACAGGTTGAGAACCACTGCTCTAGATGCTGTTTTAGGTATGACTCTCCTAGTTAGAGCAACAGCAAAACAGAGCAAACATTCTCAAGGCATGGATGCCAAATGAAGGGCTCTAGCAGGCTCAAGCATGGTGAACACGGCAACAGGGTTCGCCTTTTACCCTTCCCCCCTTGCTAGGAACTGTTAGATTATATTCCTAAAGCCAGCCACCTTGTCTGTTCCTTATTTGGCACTTTTGCCTCCTGATGTTGACAAGCAACGTCCATCTTTTGAAGTCCAGCAATCAAAAGTCCTCTTTTGGCTAGTCTTTGATGGGGAAGCTCAACCAATCACATCTGGTTAGGGTGTGGCTGCCTGGAGCCCAGGTAGAAAAAACGGGGTAGGTAGGTGAACGCTCTCTCTACGCAGTGCTCGCCGGACCATTTTGGATTTCGGACCTCCCACTCTTACAACGTGAGTTCCCCCCTTTTTCAATTATTAAATGATATATGTTGTTCTTGAGCTGGTCTGGCTATTTATCTTAACAACCAAATATGCCAACACATACAAGTCTTAATTAACATGCCCAATCAAAACAAACCAACTCATTATAAAGGGGGTCCTCCTTTCCTTTTATAAACTGTCATTTGCTTATGGGCTACAGCTGACTCCTCTCTAAGCAGAGGCAATCCTTTGTCCCTCTGGGGCAAATATCCCTCCCCCCATCCTTGTTCCTTTTCCCTTTTCCCTCAACCTCTGTCTCCCTCCTGTCTTTGCCTCTTTTTCTCTGTCCTTTGTCCCTCTGGTGCAAATACATCTCCTTTGTGCTGAGAATTTGTTCCATCCTTTCACCAAACAACACAAGACTCGCTCAGGAGACTGGGGGTCAGTTAGTGACCTCCACTATTCTCACTTCCTGTCTGAGCGGCTTTCTTCCTACAGTAATACCACTGAAGTACAAGCTCAATGCAGCGGTCCTACTGAACTCTAGGAGGAATTTAGAATGGCTAAAGCCATGTAATCAACACAACAGGGCACTAGAGAGCTAGATAAAAAAGAAAGGACTCTGGAATCCCCAGGGGAACCTCTGAGTGTCTTGCTAAGAGATTTGATGAAACACAAATTGTGGGCCTCAATAGCACTGTTCCTGACTTAGAAGATTCTGATAGAGGCCAGAAAAAAATGGCTGTGTGTTCAACAAGTTCACAAGTGATACTGATGCTGATCAGAGGCTACACTTTCAAAATCACTTTTATTGAACAAAACAACACGCTAAAAATAAAATTTCCTCCTAAAACACTCTCATTCACTCAGATTCCCCAGAGATTTAAATGCCTGAGGATTCAAGAAAACCATACAATCAACTCTACATTAAGCACACAGACGGAATGCCTCAAGGCTTTTGTGACTTACCTGAAGATCTTTCACATTTGGGAAAGGAATTCCTACTGTTATGACAGCACGGGCATTATCATCTGAGAAATCCAGACCCTCGCTCACTTTGCCACGACAAACCGCTATGAGAAGGGCTCCATCTTAAGCAATAGGAATTAAACATTTCAAAAAACATACTCAAAATTCTCATAAATTGCTTATTCTTGTCATAAGTACTTTCAGTAAATTTAAAGTAACCAGGGATTGCTTTATGAGACACAGTTTTTAAATCTCATTATCTTTAACTAAATAAGAAAACAAAATTGATAGAAGTGGTAGCAAATCAATTTGCAAACCGTGTGTTTTTAAAGATACTTATAGCCAGACATGGTGACACCTATCTTTAATCCCAGCATTCGGGACACAGAGGCAGGCAGATCTCTGTGAACTCGTGGCCAGCCAGATCTACAAAACACAAAGCAAGTTCCAGGACAGTCAGGGTTGTTACACTGAGAAACCACATCTAGAAAAACCAAAATAAAATAAAGTAAAAAGTTACTTATACTCAGAAGCAACAGTAAATAAACTGAATAAGCATTAAATAAAAAAACTAAAATCCAATCATTACTTTTACCAGCATGAATGTAGCCCCCTCTTCGTAGCAATCCTCCTGTAGCAGCCTCTGGGATTCTGTGTCTGGAGCTTTTGCTTGTTTCTGGTTTGTTCTGAACAGCACTCAGCACGTAAGCCATACTGGTCTTGAACTCTCATTCCCCTATCCCTTTGCTCCCCAAGAACTGAGATTCTCGCTCTCTCATACTTGGTTATAATCTCGTCTTTAAGAATGTATTTACATTTGTTGTTCTTGCAGAGAACTCAGGCTGTTTCTAACCCTCACATGGTACCTCAAGCTGCCTGGAGCCACTGTTCCAGAGGATTTGGTGCCCTCTTCTGACCTCCTTGGGCACTGTACACATGTGATGTACACACATATACTCAGGCCCACATACATAAGATTATAAAACATATCTTTAAAAATGTATTAACGACTACGTTACAGTACCTTCACTGTTGCACTGCTCCTAAATTACTGCTATGAGCGCTCATCAAACTCTCAAATGCGGAAACTGAGCCCTCAGTTATTTTCTGTTGTTTGAGACAAGATCTGAATGCAGGCTGGCATGCATGTACTACCCTCCTTCCCCGACTTCTTCTGAGTGCTGAGATGACAGTCAAACACCACACTACTACTGGTGTTTTAAGAACCTAAGTGTAATTCTGGAGGCAGAGCTAGGTGGATCTCTGAGAGCTTGAGGCCAGCCTGGTCTACAGAGTGAGACCCTGTTTCAAACAACACGAACAAAACAAAGCTAAAACAAACAACAACAAAACCCTTTAAGCTTATGTTATTTGGTAAGCTATAAGCACCAACTACGTAACCTGTGTAAAACCTACAGACCTTAACCTACAGACCTTACTTGGTCAGTGAAGAAGATATTTATACCTACCCTGCCTCCCTTCTTGCACAAAATATTTCAGGTAGTAGAAAGTAAAAGGTGGCTTAATATCTGAATATATATGTTCTTTTTATTTAATCTACTTTTTATTTACCTAAGATTATAAAATATAACTTTTCCAAGTACAATTCACTTAAAAAGACAATATAAAATGACATTTTAACAGCACCAAATTCTACTTGCTTTACAGTTTAAAAAGCCTTTTCACTGACCATAAAATTATTTCCTATTACCTTTTTCTCCTTTGAACTTGATGGCATCATAGTACACTTGTAGCAATTCATCAAAATCAGTTTTTTCTCCTCTTTGGGGTTCTGCAATGACCGTCTTCACTGACTCCAAACTATGCCATAAGCCAGTGGAAACCCAACGTTCTCTTAATTTCTCTAATAGCTAAAAGGAGATGGAGAAAATTGGTTCTGAAGTCTAGCTGAACAAAGACTTTTATTTGTAAATTACAAATACTAGAATAAAAAAACAAATTTTAACCTGTATCATAATGAACACACATTCTAATAATGTACTGTTAGATTAAAAATAAGAGACAGTGAAAAGCCCTACCTTAAAACAATCTTAAAAACATGGATGAGAGCAGAATACAATAAAATGTATGCACCAAAGCAAGATGAACACTTGGAAATATATCAACAGCTTGAATATATGTCATTTAAAAAATCTAAACAGAGTTAGGCATTATTTTCAATATGGTAGAAAAATTAAATACAGCAAATGAAAACAAGCAAAAATGAATAAAGAACTACGTAAATGAAAAGGACAACAGTCTGTTGTACAGGCAATACTTCAAAGTGAATTGTTTTAACCACGTTTGAATGTCATGAGCTCTACTGCACTGTGGACTAGTTATCACAATGTACCAATTTCAGTTGATACCAAGACACCAACTGAAATTCTCTAACAAACAAAACCTCATTTGTTTTCTTCAGACAATTTATTGTTCTTAGAAACTAAATTTAAAGGAACATAAACCAAATTTTCTATTACTGCTATTTACTCAATGATTAGGGTTGATCAATAACTTAATTTCCCCATAACATTATATTATGTTAAGAATCATATGACTGTCATTACTGAAAGTATTTTCTATTTGAAATGCCTTATGAATTGGTTGCTAGAATCTGATTTTTTAATATGCACTATTATGAAGTAAAAGTCTTGTGTTAGGAGTTAGACAGTATGAAAACCTTCTTGACAAATTCAGAACAACAGTGTGTAGGGAGGGGTCAAAATGGGTCTTTAATTGGTGGGAAAAGATTGATTTTTTTTAAATCAATGAAGCATGGAACAACATTAAATTACTTAAATTTCTCTATGGAATAGCTATGTAGAATTGGATAAAAGTACCATCTCTAGAATAAAGGAAACCAGATGAAATGTCTTACAAGTTTCCATAACTGCTGATACTTAAAGGAATTTAATACAATGATATACCATTTTCCTTGAATTTGAAAACAAATATAATATTTAATCATTGATTTCTTGATTCAGAGATAACAGCAATTACCAAACTTCAGGTCATAAATGCTCCAAGGTCTTGACCAAACTCACTCTACTCAAGCAATACATGTATACATGATGTGCAGTTAGATCAGAAGAGGTCTACCGAAAAAAAAAAAGCTTAAGAAATAACAAGGCAACTGTGTTTTGAGACTGTGTTTCAAAATAAAAAGTAAGAAAAGGGCTGGGGATAAGGCTCAGAGGTAGCGTTTACCTGCCATGTTCCAAGGTTCAATGTCTAACCTTTCATACCACAAAACAAAACAGGAAAGTGGTGTTAAAACTGGTCTGAAAAATAAGGCACTGAGCTTACTGATATACCTGAGTTTATTGATTCCATGTGATTTTTAAACAAAAATGTCAGCGTATCATAATTATATGACTAAGATTGTAATTCAGACAGTAAGCGAGAGAAAATAGAAGAACAGAGCACTCCAAACACAGATCTCATTTTCCCAGTTTGCATTAAAACCTTATTGTTAGTGAAGTTTATCAGGAGGCAGAGGCAGGCGGATCTCTGTGAGTTGGAGGCCAGCCTGGTCTACAGAGCAAGTTCCAGGACAGGCTCCAAAGCTATGAAAAAAACCAGTCTTGAAAAAAACAAAACAAAACAAAACCAAAAAAGGGAAAGTTTATAACTTGAACACGCTCTTTACCTTCTACAGAAATTAATCTTGAGCTGGTGAGATGGCAGAGAGGGTAAAAGTGCTTCCTGTGCAAGCCTGAACTCACTCCACAAGCCAAGATGGAAGGAGAGAACTGACTCTCAGAAGTTGTCTTCTGATCTCCTACACGTACTGTGGAATATGTATGCACGTATCACAAACACATATCACATTAAACACACACACACAGAATAACACACATGCATGCACACATCACATCACAAACACAGCATTGCTACACACCATACTCATGCAGCATATGATACATTACAGAGCATAACACACATATCATAACACACAGAGAATAATACATACACAACAAGATATGCATGTACAAAACACAGCACATGCAAACACTACATAAAATAAAAAAAGAAATCAATATTGCCTAAGTACTGTGGCACTAACATGTAGACAGAGGCATTAGGTTTCAAAGTCTATAACATCAGCCTGGGCTACAGTGAGAGTTTATCTTAAAAAAAAAGTACTCAAATTTGCTTTAATTAAACAGGAAGAACTCGTTTAAACTCTCAAAGCACAACTAAGGAGTTATTACACTATCTTTTGTTTTCCAGGAAAAAAAATGAGGCAAGAAAAGAATAAAAGACTGTAGAGAGCCAAAAAATGAGGAAATAGTTGTAAACAGAACTTTCTGTCCTGTCTGGTCCCGCAGCTGTTCAGTCCCAAAGAAACACACAGAGGCTTATATTAATTATAAACTATTTGGCCTATTAGCTGAGGTTTATTATTAACTATCTCTTACAACTTAAATTAAAACATAATTCTTGTCTGTGTTTAGCCACATAGCTCAGTATCATTCTTCAGTGAGGCATTGTCATTTTGCTTCCTGTGTGTCTGGCTGGTGACTGATTTTCTATCTTTCCTCTTCCCAGAATTCTCCTAGTCCGGTTGCCAAGCCTATACTTCCTGCCTGGCTACTGGCCAATCAGTGTTTTATTAAACCAATATTAGTGACAAATCTTTACAGTGCACAAGAGCATTAACCTACAGCAAAGAGTATTACCATCTTCCTTATCAGTTCTTTGGACTTAAGGTTATAAACAGGATTAAACTGAAAGACTGGAAAAAGATACTCCTAATAAGTGGTAAGCATTCACACAATCCACACTGAACTAAACGGGCAAGTCAAAAACTATCACAGAGACAAAAGAAAGACATTCTGTAAAGATAACAGGCCAATTTGCCAACAACATGCAACTAGCACACATTTATACAAGCCTACTTAAGAACACCTGAGTATTTCAAGTGAAAACTGGCAGAACACACAACGACATTGTAATAGTAGGAGATTGAAATACTCAAGCTTCAACAAATCGATAAGATATTCATACAGAAGATCAATAAGGAAATAGAGAATCTTAACAACCCCACAATCTGGAAGTCTTAAGAGGCATACAAAGAACATCCTACAGAACAGTAGCAGATAATACTTCTGAAATGTATATATCCATTATGTGTTAGGTCACAAAACAAATCTTCATAAATTAAACAAGAATCAGAAAGATGGCTCAGCAGATAAAGGCACTTGCCCCTGGGCCTGATGACTTGGATTCCATCCCTAGGATCCACATGGCAGAGGGAAAGAACTGGTCCCTCAAAGTTATCCTTGGACCTTCACTCAGCCACACATGAGTACACACACACGAGTACACACACACACACACACACATGCAAGCACATACACACAAAATTAATAAGACTGAAAAAGAATCACATCTTTTCCAACCACAACAGAATGACAGAATGAGACTAGAATTCAATAGAAAACTAAGGACTTTAGAAAGATGTAGAAATTAAACAATATACTTCTGATCAGTGACCATGAGTTAGAAGAAATTAAAAAGGAAGTTATGAATTATATTGAAGTCAACAGAAATGAAATACAACATACCAAAAGTAAGGAGCACAACAAAAGGGTATTAAGGAAGAAGTTTATATAGGTGAAGCAAATGCTTACATTAAAGAGAAATACAGTTCTGAAATACCAGGACTGGGTGGTTGAGGTAGGAGGATAGCAAGTTGGATGTCTGCCTCGGCTACAAGTGAGACTGTCTCAAAAAGCTTAAAAAGTGTTCTACTCAGTAGAAGGACACTTACCTAGCACACCCAAAGCTCTGTGTTTGATACCCTGCACTACAGAGCAAAGTTAGTAAAAGAAAACAAAGGTTAGAACAGAAATAAAAGAGGAGAGGAAAATGCTGAGTAACTGAACAAAATGAGAGTTGGTTATAAAAAAAGATCACCAATACTGATGAACTGACTAGGGAAAAAGATACATAAGAAATAGTTAAAACCATATAAACAAATAAGAATCCAAAAGGATGAATTACAAAACTAAACATGTTGAGTAAAAGAGTAAATAATAGTTCACTTAAAGCTAAAACAAAGTCCTATTTAAGAAAAAACTATTGGGGCAGCCAGAAGCCACTCAAGTACCCACCCTGGGCAGCAGGTGCCACTAAGATGAGGAGGGAAAGACAGAGAACATGGTGGGGAGACTAGAGAGAACGAGAAACGGAGTGGCTCATGCACTGTGGAGAGAGTTGGCGCTGGAGATGCTACAGCAGGGAGGAACAGGCAGATATGAGAAGCGTGAATTGCCACCTGAGGCCATGGTAACATCCAGGCCTGGCTGCTGCCTAGGGCTGCCTGTGTCTGTGGCCCTACTGCAGCTGGGATCTGTGTTGATGTCTGAGGCCCTTGTTATCACCAAAGGTCCCTCAGATGTCCATAGTCTGGGCTGCCAACTGAAGCCATGTTGATATCCAAGCTGGCCCTGCCCTTGCTGGCCACAGAAAAGCCAGTCACTATGATAGCATGGGGCAGGGGGCTCTGAGACCTGGCTGACCAGATTCAGGGCTTTGAGTTGGCCCACCCCAAGATCTACCCCATCTCTGAGCTGCTGGAGTGCCGAAGGGGCCC
>LOEQ01000324.1:360164-373970 GCA_001685075.1 Bramus lutescens | reverse complement strand
TAGTTGCAGGATGGGCCCCGTGACACAGGACAGCAGCAAGATATCTGAGATGCAGGAAGGGCTCAGTACCAGTGGTGTAGCAGAGGCAGAAAGAATGCATATTTGCAAATAAAGCTATTTGGGCAAAAGGATGAACTACTGCATGATACACCATAGCTTCCAATGTCACCACAATGAATGAATGTGACGGAGGGCGGGAAGACAGAGCGGAGTGGAACAAGTATGGCAGCTGGAGGTGCGACAGCTGTGTCTGGAAGGAGAGAAGGCCATTGCCTAGGGGATCGGCAACATGGTCTATTTCGGTTTTTTGTTGCTTGTTGTTGTTTTGTTTTTTTAATTGAAATTAAAATTTTTTATTTTCTTTTGGGGGAGAGGTTACAAAGGTGGGCAGCAGCTATGGAAGGACTGGGAGATGAGAGGTGGTGTGAAATTCCCAAAGAATTAATTTTAAAAGTTATGTTTAAAAAATTAATAAATAACTATCAAATTTTACATGATTGCACTCAGGTGCCATGGCATCCATGCAGAAGTCACATGCATTGGTCTTCTCCTTACATCATGTGTGTCCCAAGGATACAGGTGGTCAGGCTTGGTGGCAAGTACCTTTATCTGCTGAGCCATTTCGCTAGCCACTATATCCCCTTTTTAAAATACTGGGGCTGGAGAGATAGCACAGTGTTTAAGAGCACTGGCTACTCTTCTTAGAAGACCCAGGTTCAATTCCCAGGACCCACAAGGCAACTCATAGCCATCTGTAACTCCAGTTCCAAGGGATCTGACTCCCTTTTCTGGTCTAAGGACACTAGGCATGCAGGCAGTGTGCGCATTTGTGCATATGCACGTGCACGCACACACACACGGGTAAAATAACTATATACTTAAAAATAAGTCTCAAAAAAGAAAAGAAATATTTCCAAGAAGAAAACTTACCTTCTTTTTCTTCCTTTTTTAAAAATTTATTTTATGTGCATTGGTGTGAAGGTGTGAGATCCCCTGGAACTGGAGTTACAGACAGTGGCAAGCTGCCATGTGGGTGGTGGGAATTGAACCTGGGTCTTCTAAAAAGAGCAGCCAGTGCTCCTAACCGCTGAGCCATCTCTCTAGCCCCAAAACCTACTTTCTTATTATCACTGAGCATTTAAGCCACTAGCAAATCCTGCCAGAATTAGCTTCCAATGATACCTAGACTTTAAATGTTTCTTATCAGCTCTGCTGCTACCATGATCCTAAGTCACCAATCATCTGCCACCCTGCTTCACTCAACTTTGTTAAAGTATTGCCTTGTTCTTCCTACGTTTTCTGAAGTCCCCCTTTTGGCCTACAAAGCATCCAGCACAGTCCGTTAAAACTAAGGCTAGGGATGGGCATGTGACTCAGTTGGCAGGATGCTTGTCTTGCATGCGCAAAGCCATGGGTTCTCTCTCCAGCAAAACATAAACAAAAAACAGTGGTGTACATGTGTAATACTCAGAAGGGAAGCACAGAAAGATCTGAAGTTCATCCTTAGCTACACAACAGTTCATAGCCAGCCTGGAATATACGAGACTGCGTCAAACAACACCAAAGCTTAAGCCAACTCCTCCAAAGGCTTCCTATTGCACTTAGAAGTTACCCAAAACCTTACTGCACTGTTGCCCTTCTTTGACCTCCAGTCCTCTATTCAAATCACACACTGCTGCTATAGGCACACTAGCCTTTCCTACTACAAGGTTTTCCACCTGAACATTCCCCCCAGCTATCAAAACTGTTCTCTTCCTTCCATCCCTCCTTGACTTTAATTCAACATCACTTTCTCAAACAAACTTTCCTAAATCATCCTGACAGAATTATAAACCATCTCTTATATCCCCAGAATTCTTTTCCCCTTCTCAAACTGTCGCAGACCCCTTGAGCTGCTGTAACAAAATGCCACAGACTAAGTGACTGAACAAAAGAAATGAATTTTTCACAGTCCTAGAGTGGGAAATACAAAATCAAGATAGTGGTCAATTTGATTTCTAGAAAGGAAGGGTTCTCTTCCTGTCATGTAGATGGCCTCCTTTACTCCATGTCCTCACATGGCCTTTTGCCTGTGCCTATGCAGAAGAGAGCAACGGGCTCTCTAGTGCCTTTTGGTGCAAAGACACCAATGCTATGAGACCAGGTCCCTTCCTCAAGGTCTTCGTATAACCTTAAGTACATCCTTAGAGGTTTGTCCCATCTTCAAATGTAACCAGACTGGGGGTTAGAGCTGCCACATAGGCTTGATAGCACACACACAGTCAAGTAATAACATTATCTAACATATCCTTATCTTTTTTATACCCGGTTTAACCTCAACTTCTCATCCCTGGAAATGTAAGGAAGGCAATTAACTTTTTTTTAATGTTTAGTTCTCTGGTGATTGTCTAATACTATAATATATCACATGTAGAAAATGCTCAATAAATACAATAAATATGTTAGATGAACTTAATAATCAACAAAGTTCAAACCAATGGCCAATCAAGGAAGATAAAGAATGGCAAAAACAAAACAAAACAAACAAAAATCCCACAACTACAAAACCCGGGGCCAAGTCTTCTACAAAAGATTATTCAAGTGATTAGTAAGATGGCAAGAGACAGAGGGGAGAAGTGATTACGTTAGAGGACACGAACGTAGGCTGGGGTTTGCTGGTGAGGTCCATTAGCCTTCCCTTCCCTTCTCTTTACTCCATCCCTTTTCCCCAGCTTCTTCTCCCCCAGCCCGGCTCTCCTTCTCCTTTTCGACTTTGCTAAACAAATACTTAGGTCTACAGCTTTTCTGCTCTCATTGCAGGTGACCCTCAAAGGGCATGTGTACAGCTTAATTGTTTCCCTCTTGTCCGGAGTGACTAGATGCACAACTCAGTTGCTACGGTCTCTTAAATATCACAGCTAGGTACCTAGCAAACAACAGCTTAAAGGAAAGTACTTGGACACAGACCTGCCTCTGTTTTTCAGGCTTACTACATGAGAAAAAAACACAAGTATTTCTAAGTTATTTTTATAGCTCATAAAAAGTAAATACTAGTCATATTTGGAGACTAGCTGACACACAGTGATAGAGATGATTTAGTTTACCAATTGCTGTTCACATTACTTGGATTCATTAGCCTTAGAGGCAGGTTTTTGAAAAAGTCACATCTCACAAATTAAAAGAATACTTTGGAATGCCTGTGTCTTATCTGGATATTGTCATTTCACTTTTTCAAGCTTCTTAAAACCACTATGTCACCAGGGAGGCAATAAGTCAGAATCCTGCATTTGTCCGATGTCCGTAGCTTTTACAGACCAGATGTTCAGTACATTAATAACACACTAACCCAGAGTCTCTTTTTGAAACTTTAGAAAGTGCAAATTGCATTAAGACCTCTCTGCCCTCATTACTGGTATTGTTACAATCCTAGCCCTTTGGAAAATGGTTTTTGGCATGTGTTTCTCTTCATAATTTTGCCATTTACTCACTTTAATAGCCAGTACTCAAGTCCTAATGTATTTAATAGTCCTGCCTAAATAGACTATCTCCTATAATCCTATTCACATAATTTGCTTCGTAGGTAAAATGTAATCAAATTTTCCATCTGAAGATGATTCTTTGATATTCATTTCGTGAGGTATTAATATTTGAGAAATATATTTTTTCATCCAGGTGATATATGAGTGGTAGGTTAGAAATAAGAGTATTTTTAAATACTAACAAAAATGAAAAATTGGTAGTTTTTCTAAGTGACATGTTTAGTTAACACAAGATGAGCATAGCCTTAATGTTCAGTATTCAAATATAAACTATAAAAAGACCTAAAACAGTAATTTCTACTTAAGTGGTTACATTTGACTTAGTACTCTGACTTGAACACTTCAGGATTAAATCTTGATGAATACTCGCACAGTCAAGTAGTACTCTTGGAGAAAGAGTCTGGGTATTTACTACCCTGAAGTGAATACAAGGCTCACTGCAGTTTTTGGCTACCTGAACAGAAACAAAAGATCCTGAAATTCTCTGAAAAAGAGTATTCTTCTTCCTAATGGGTTAAAAGCCTGTGGAGTCTGATGATGTCAGAGCTGCACTACTGAGAACAACCGATTTTATTCACAGATATACAGGAAAGCACAATAGTTACAATGTGAACTTAAAAACCATACAGTACTTAAGAAGTAATTCATATAGTTCAAGGGACAATCTAGTTAATTAAAATTTCTTGAACAGAAACTAGGAACTTATAGCTATTTATGCATGGAAGAAATTTCTAACTTTGAAAAATGGATTCCGAACTTTTGTTGACTTAGCAACATTGATGAACAGGAGATTCACTAATGAATGGATTGAGCATATAATTTAAAATGTATATATTTGACCATTCTTGTTATTTTAAGAAGTGATGGCTTAGCAAACGATGGATGAAATCTGGATGTATAAATTTATTCACACAAAAATCAACTGTGTGTTTGATTCTGTGAGGAGATTAAGTACAATCCCCTCCCAAATCAACTGTATTTCTAAACTCCTGTAAAAAGACAAGAACTAATCTTAACTAGAATGTAATGGCAGAGCTACATTGTGAGAACCAACACAGACTACAGGCTGAGAAAAACAAACGAGCAAGAAGCAAATACTGCAATGTTTCCTAAGTTACCACTGTCAGATACTGTTAGGCTGAATCTGCTGCAAACCTGAACTACACAAGCTGTAGGGACAATACGTGTGGAAAGGTTAATTTTACAATGTAGAAGATTGTAACAAAAATAGTGAAAACATGTGACAGAAAACAGGTGAGGATGCATCAAAGCATCACACCAATGAAGAGACTCACAGACCACAAAATGCATCAGCAAGAGAAAAAACAAAGTTTCTAGAAAATAACCAGAACAAATCAGAAAATGACAGGAGTTGGTCCTAACCTACTGCGAGGGTAGAACATACATGTCACCCAAAGGCTTGGGGGGCTGAAGGCCTGGTAGGCAGCATGTAAGGCAGTATGGCTTATCTAGAAGAAGTAGGTCACTCCTTTACAACCTTGAAGAGCATGTTGGGTCCCTGAGATCTTCTTTTCCTTGTGCTTGGTTTCTAGATGCAATGAGGTGAGTTTTCTACCAAGTGCTTCTACCATGAGGCCTTGCCACAGGCCTAAGAGCAACCTGGCAGAGTGGCCACAGACTAAAACCTCTGAAAGCATGAGCTGTTCCCTCTGTAAAATACTTCCTCTCAGGTATTTCATCACAATGATAGAAAGCTAACACAAGTACCAATAATTACCATGAATACAATGAATCCAACTATATAGTAAAAAGTCATAGAGAATGAATACATAAAATATATAACCTAGGGCTCAGTATGATGGTGCATGCCTTTAATCCAATATTCAGAAGGAAGAGATAGGCAGCTCTCTGTGGGTTCAAAGTCCTGTTTTTCTTTTTTTAAAGAAGCTAAAAGAAAAAAACCCTAACTATATGCTCCATAGAAGAGAATTACCTCCTCTTAAAGGACATATAAAAATAAGGAAGGCATGCAAAAAGATCCTCTCCTTCCAAGGCTCAGGGATCATTGCAGAAGAGGGGACAGAAAGAATGCAAGCACCAGATACAGTGGATGAATACAGGGAAACAGTATCCTCTAGACACACAGGGCAGCTATACATATGAACTGAAGTTGTTTGTCTTTGCTAAGAACATAAACTTATATATAGAAAATTCTAACACCACTAACAAAACAAAAACCCTAAAAAGTAAGTTAAAAAAATTAAAGTTGCAGGATATAAAATCAACATGCAGAAATCTGTAGCATGGGCTGAAAGGGACATAGAGGCAGAGTTTGCCTGCCTAACATGTGCAAAGTCCTGGGTTCTATTCTAACACAATGAAAAGAAAAAACATCTGTGATGTTTCTATACGCTAACAATGATCTGTAAAAACGGAAGGAAGGAAACAATAAAGAAACTTTTTACTCACTGGAGAGACAACTTATAGATCTGAAAGGAAAAAGTTGCATCCACTAAGGGCTTAATAATCAAAATATATTCCCAATACAACAAAATAAAAGCGGAAAGAGGGAAGAAGGGGGAAGAAAAGGAAACAAGAGGGGGAAACTTAAAATGAGGGGAATAAAAAGAATTTGAGAAAAAAAAGGGAAAAAGAGGCAAAAAGAAATCAAGCAAACAATTGAAGGCCACCAAGAGAGACCCAGATGGGATACACAACCTTCAGAGAAGGAAACTGGGGAGATGGGAGATGAGGGTCATGGGATCAAGGTGAGGGACCTAGGTCCCAGTTCCTGCTTCAGAGTCCTGGTTGACAGTCTAGGTCTCTAGCAGGCTCAGATCTCTGACTGGGGACTGAGCGGGCATACAACTAGGACTTCCGTCGTCAGTAGGTGGGATGTATCAGTGAGGTTCCCAGCAGCCTGGGTGAGAAGTGCCAGAAACAAAGGTTCAATCTTTGAAGCCCTGAGGCCACCCCTTAACCAAACTATTTTAATTATTTACCAAACTGTGGTTTGTGCTCACCAACTATTTTCCAGTGACCACAGGAAAGAACACCCAGTGACCCACTTACTCCCCCTGTCCTAACATAGATTCTTAGAGTCAGTCTTACGGCCTTTACACTGGAGCCCTAGGCGGAGGGAAGAAAGGGTAGGAAGGGAGCATTTCATTGCGGCCTTTCCTTGTGTCATCTTTTAGTGGGACCATGTTCCTGCCCTGTGACCTTCCGAGTGTTTCAGTTCTTCACAGGTCTCATTAGGTGAGACAAGAGTCTGGAGGGAGCTGAATTTGAGGTAATTTTCCCTCCTGGATGCTGGATGAAGCTCTTAGAAAGGCTTTCTTAATAGTGGACTGCCCTTAGTTATGGGAGATGCTTCCAGCCTATTTCAGAACGGTTACTTCCCCTTTTATTGCTGGAAACCAAAGATTTTTCTTGGCTCGTCACTGTCAGAGCTGTGGGGTTCCTGGAAGTAATAGTTTCAAAACTGTGAGAGCTTCCACAGACCACAGGCCCTCGAGTTTCTTGCTTTAGAGGGTCTACATTCGGCCCCAGCAATTTCTCAGCATCACCTTTTAGCTGTTCTTGTCAGCTTATGTTTAGTTTACTGTTCCTACTAAACACACCTCCGTTGCAATTCTCTGGATGTGCCTCTCGCTCAGTTTAAGAATGGCAGTTTGCTCTGGTCTTAGTTCTCAGTTGAACGCCACAAAAATTATTCATTTTTAATGTGGTTTGTTTTTATCTTAAGGCAGGCGGTGATGAGTTTCAAGCTCTTTATATTATTGGAGCTGGATTTTTAAATCCTAATTTTTATCTGTGGGAAAAATGCATTTTTTTTCAGCTGAGTTTCACAGTACTCATACAGTTTACATGAAAGACACTTCCTCAGGACACAGCGCAGTGACTAAACTTAGCAAATGTCCTGTCCTCCCACTGGAGTTCGGCACAGGGCAACATTAGGAACCAGGATTGAAATGTGAAAGGGGGATCGTATCACTTTTTGTTGTTTCGTAGCCAACCACCACTAACTTTAGTACTTTAAAACAATGTACCTTATCTGGGTCAGGAGTCCGGATTAAAAACAAGCCAACCATATGTTGTTTACAAAAGGTACACTTAACATTCAAAATACACAAACTAGGCAAGTGCTCCATTGTGCTAAAGCCACAATCCGTAACAAACCGAAAGTAGAAAGTATTGCCCAGCCATTAAAACCACATTGACATTCTACCACAAAGAGAATCCAGACACAGAGGCCACTTGCTATACAATTCCATTTATATGGAAACGGCAAGGAAGACAGCTTTGTAAAAGCAGAAAATAGGAGAGTGTCTACCAGGGACAGAAGGGGAAGGACAGCATGACTGCTAAGGGCCGTGAGGAATTTCTGTGATTAGACAGTGGTGACGGCTCACGATTTGTCAATGTATGAGTGACTGCTAAACTCTACGCTTTATTTTCCAGATTTATTTTATGTGTATGTTTTCCCTGAGTGTAGTCTATAAACCAGGTCATAGAGGTGAGAAGGCATCGGATCCTCTGGGACAGGAGTTACAGATGCTGTGAGCTACCATGTGGGTGCTGGACGCTGAGCCCAAGTCCTCTGCAAGAGCAATAGGTGCCATGAACCACCGAGACACATCTCCAGCCTCAAAGTTTTATTTATTTATTTTCATCGTTATGTGTTTGTGCCTGCATGAGTTTATGTGCA
This sequence comes from Bramus lutescens, assembly GCA_001685075.1. Classification (NCBI taxonomy): domain Eukaryota; kingdom Metazoa; phylum Chordata; class Mammalia; order Rodentia; family Cricetidae; genus Bramus; species Bramus lutescens. Next base: position 365,780 of record LOEQ01000324.1, on the reverse strand, counting down.
GGCCCCACATTCACGCAGGCCCCTGCAGAGGCCAGAGAGCATCATATTCTCCTGCTAAAGGTGCTAGGAATGGTCTTTTGAAAGAGCAGTAAGCACTCTTAACCACTAAGCAATATACTTCAAGAGTGAATTATACGGTTGGGACTTAACACAGCAAAAGGAACCTTTATTTATTTATTTATTTATTTAGAGACAGGGTTTCTCTGTGTATCCCAGGCTGTCCTGGAACTCGCTTTGTAGATCAGGCTGGACTCGAACTCAGAGATCCACCTCTGCCTCTGCCTCCTGAGTGCTGGGATTAAAGGGGTGCATTACTACCGCCCAGCAGTGAAAGAACTTTTTAAAAAGAAGATTCAATTAGTTACTTTGTTCAGGTGTGATCAAAATAGCTGCGCGGATACCTAAACTGTTAAAAAGAAGAATTACTCTGGCTTCTAATTTATAGTCTCCGAGGGTTTGATCCATGCCTGCTTGGCCTTATGCACTTGGGCAGAACATCATGGCAATAGAAACATGTGGAATGAGGGCTGAGAGGAAACAAGAGACAGGGAGAGAGGAGCCTACCAGGCCCCACCTCCTAATGTTTCCAAAACCTACAATTGCACCTCTAACTGGAGACCAAGTGTTCAAGACATGTGCCTTTAGGGGAATTCACTTTAGGATCATGACATTCCACCGCTAGTCCTCAAAGATGCATGGCCATGACATAACACAAAATGCAATTAGTTCATCCCCAAGGGACTGCAGAGGCTTAACAGTTTCAACATTGTTCAAAAATTTAAATTCAAAATTTCCCCTGAGAGTCAGGGCAAACTCTTAGCTACAAGTGCCTCCAGAATGGTAAAAAACTAAGTTACATACTATCAACATACATAACACTTGATTTGAAATTCATACTGCAAATGGAAGGAACTTGGGTATAGAAAGGAAAGACGTGACTCAAACAGGACTGAAACCTAGCAAGGCAAATGTTAAATTCTGCAGTTCCATGTCGTATACCTGGGGACACAAAGTGTCAGGACGTCAGCTCCAAAGGCTTTAGGCACTCCAGCCCGATGGCCTAGTGGTTTGCAGCCTATATGGGATCTCACTTGAGCTGGTTAAAACCATGTGGCTGGCTATCTTTGGTAAGTATTTTTGTTCTTTGAGTCCCCTAACATCCTGGGGCTTCCACTGCAGCTTAGGTTTCACACTCTGACCTCCACATGCCCCCTCCTCAGAGACTGCCTAAGGGGTCCAACTCTATTCACACCAGCCTCACTTTCCAGGACTTATTTCAAAGACAAGTGGGTGGAAGAGGCCAGATGTAAGCCTAGGATCCGGGAGGCAAAGGCAAGAGGACCACATGTACAAGATCAACTTGGGCAAGAACCTGTCTCAAAGGATGTAGTGGGGCTTAAGTGAGACAACTATTTGCCTAGCACACACAAGTGCCTGGGCTCAATTACCAGCACCACAGAAAACAAAAGCAAAAATAGAAACAAAAACAAACAAAGCCAAGCATGGAAGCATTCATGACACTGAACCTTGCATTCTGTATGCCTACAAATTGAGTATCCAATCTGCAAATGAAGCCATGGTCTGCTGCAAACTCAGCAGTAGTGTTCCCTTGTACCCTGAGAGCAGTGGCCTCTGAGAAGCTGTGTAGTGAGCAGAGAGGACACTTTCTTAAGCAGTCCTTTCTTGAGCAGTGTGCTGTCTTCTCAAAACAAGGTTTTTCAGAGGAGTTGAAATTTCTACTTCCTGGAACCTAGCTAATTCTAGGCTGGTTTACAGTGGGAAGCAATAGTCCTCCTTTCTGGCTGGGTAGTGGTGGTGCATGCCTTTAATTCCAGTACTTGGGAGGCAGAGGCAAGTGGATCTCTGTGAGTTCGATGCCAGCCTGGTCTACAAAGTGAGAGCCAGGACTACACAGAGAAACCCTGTCTTGAAATCCCCCCACCCCCCCAAAAAAAAGAAAAAGAAAAAGGGGGGAAGGCTTTAGGGGCTGGAAAGATGTGGTTAAGAGCACTGGCTGTTCTTTCAGAGGACCCAGGTTCAATTCCCAGCACCCACAAGGCAGCTCACTCCAAGTCTGTTAACTTGGAGCTCACTGAAAAGTCTGTAACTCTAGTTCCAGGGGATCTGACACCCTCACACCAATACACATAAAGTTAAATATAGTATTTAAAAATATTATTTTTAAAAAAGGTCCTTCTATGAATTTAAATGTGCCCGTTTCTGGCCAAACTGAATATTTTCAAATCTTTCTACCATATGTTTTGCTCTTAATTTTCAATGTAAACCTCTCATTGTAAAGCCTCCAAGAATAAAAATGCCATAGCCTGAGAGCAATTCTGCCCTGAAATTTCTTCTACCAAATTAATTTCTCCATTACAGTCACAGTCAGACATAAGTCTCAGAACAATTTGAAAGGCCTCTAGTCTTAATTCCCAGCCCAGCTCCTACAGCCTTTCCCAGTTCTAGTAGACATCCTGTCTTCTAAGCCCCCGTTGGAACTGTTCACTGAGCTACTTTCAAATGTCTCCTACAAAAACAACTTCAGAGGATAAAGACTTGTATGATCATATTCGGTCCACACAATTACCTGGTTCTCTGATACTACTTTTCTACGTTAGCTATTTTTATGAAGCTAATGCTAAAATATTTGAGAGAATTTAAAGGAGAGAATCTAGCTCATGATTTCACAGGCTGCCTGCTTGAAAGTGCTTGGACAGAGCCTCAAGGCAGCAGGAGGTGGGTCTTTCCAGGCAGAATGGGAAAAGCAAGAGAAGGAAGCCCAAGGTAAGATGGTACCCGATGATATGGCCCTGTGTAACCAACCACCTTTTGCCAGCTACGCCCCACCTCCCAAAGTTCCCAGAAGCCCTGAAAATAGTCCACGGACTGGAAATGGCACAGTGCTCGACACAGGAGTCTGCAAAGGACCCTTCTATTCTAAACTGCAGCAGGAGAGTGAAGATATTAGAGAAAATTTAAAGGGAAAAGTAGTCAGGCTTCTGTATCTTCAAAAATTCAAGGTTTTGACAGAAAACTAATAATGATCCAAAAGAGTAGTTAAGAGTACACGAACTAGCTTAGGTTTATGAATTGAGGCCTATTTTTTTCTCCTGACAGAATATTACATGTTTAAAACACAAGCTATTGTTATGAAGATGACACCATAATCTCAAAGTTTATTGAATTTCGCCTTAAGATGACTTAATTCTTAGTATGGCATTTAGCCCCCTACACAGAAAAAAATAACATATTGTGAGCTTTTTTTAGACCAACCGTATAACTAGATGACATGAAAATATATTTAAAAGTAGAGTTTGCAAGTGCAATGAAATTTTAATCAATATTTATAAGCTTAGTTTTGATTTTTATTTATTTAGGAAATGTTATTATGTTTGTCACCTTGCCTAGGCCACAGGAAGCCCCAGCATCTCTGCATGCTTCTGAGATGCCATATCCCAGAAATTAGCATTTCAGTGTTAATCTTGGTAATGCAGAAGGCCTTCCTAAAAAGATGGACACATGGCTTTCAATTACAGCACAAGCCATTTCCCTCTCTGTTCCATTTCTATGGAAAACTCTAATACTTTTACTGTAACCTTACAACGGGTGACGTTTTTAGAAATTTTTTCGGTGATTAGGAAATAAGGGGACAGTACATTAAAAGGTATATTTACGGTAAAAGTAGCAGTGTTAATGTTAGTCAAACAACCTTGTAAAAAAATTGCTTAGAAATGTAAGGTTCTTGCTGGGCGGTGATGGTGCACGCCTTTAGTTCCAGCACTTGGGAGGCAGAGACAGGTGGGTCTCTCAGTTCAAGGCCAGGCTGGTCTAGAGAGAAAACTCCGGGACAACCAAGGCTGCATAGAGAACCTGTCTCAAAAAACAACCCCCCCCCAAAAAAAACAGAATTTTTCAAAAATACAGAATGCTTTTAACTACGGCTAAGATAAAAACTATTAGTGATCATATCATCAGCCTGTCTGCGGTAGGATGCAGCTAAGCATTGGTGCAGCCAATGGAATAACCCAACCACTGCCTCCCATGGAAGGCTAATGGTATCGTTCTCACAGCTACTGACCGCTCCACTGCTTACAATGCTATCAGACACAATTTAAAACTGAGCCATGAGACAGAAGACCAGAATAATATCTTATCAGGGGTGCCAATTATGTTACAGCTATGGAATGATGTTTAGTGTCAGTATGTTAATAACATTCTGAAAAGCTGTCATCAATAGATATTATAATCTCTAATTAAAAGAATTTTATTTTTTCTCTGGCCATTTAAAAATCTTTAATTCCATGCCTTCAATTCTTTTTCATATTTTGCTTTAAGCCCCTGCCTGTCTCCTGTGTCTGTCATACCAGGGTTCATGACGTAGGAGACTGTTGGGAGTATAAACTATAAATCTGACCCACTTGAAAATGAGGCATGTCAACTTGTACAAACAAGTCTCAGTATTCAGTATAGACTATAACATCTAAAAGCTATTTTTTCTTGTTACTTATTAATACTGAAACAACACCTGTTTTAATGGATAGGATGTATTAGTTTGCACACGTTTTTTAAAACAAATTTAGGATTTACTTACTTCTGGCTATATGCATGTGTGGCTGTGTGCACAGGTCTGGAAGTGGACGGGGCTGTAAGGTGCCAGGTACGAGTGCTGGGAACCAGCCCCGCCCTCTGCAAAGCAGTGCATGCTCTTACAGGAAAGGGAAAGCAATAAAGGTATTGCGGTATTGTCGGGTTAGCCAATTTTAGTACGGCACATGATGGTGCCATGCAATAAAAAGAAGATCTTAAATCCCTTCCAGATAAACGCTGTAATGAAGCTTACAATGCAAATTTTTGTCACATTTGGGCTGACATTTTGCCATTTGAAAAAAATTACTTTCTTATTATATAATTTACAACTAGAAGGTGTATTCATGTTAAGCTTAATGTGTTTTGACAAAATGCACCTAAGAAATTCCCACCATAAGTATAATATATAACATTTAGGACCCACAACCCCAGTTGTTTTCCCCAGCTCTGGGTTGGACTGTTGTCATAAGTTTCTACAGGGAAGCCCAAATCCCACTACCTCAGAATGTGATTGTGTCTTCAGACACTCAGTAACTTACACTGAGCTCTACAGGGAGGTTCCTACTCATTTTAACTAATATTTCATAAAAAGAAGAAATTTGAAAATTGAGAAATACTAGGTATACTTAAGCACAAAATAAGCTCTTTGTAAGAACTCAGCAAAAAGGTGGTTACCACAAGTCTAGGACAGACATTTCTGAAGAAAACATAACGCCCAATATCTAATCTCAGTTTCAAGCCTCCCAAGAAGAAAATAAACTTCTCTCTTCTGCTTAAGTCAGCCCCACCTGTGATATCTTGTATCCAAGCTGGAGAGGAATACATTACTCTGTGTACTCAGTCCCACCTGTGCGCTATCTTGTATTCAAGCTGGAAAGGAATACATTACTCTGTGTACTCAGCCCCACCTGTGCGTTATCTTGTATTCAAGCTGGAAAGGAATACATTACTCTGTGTACTCAGCCCCACCTGTGTGTTATCTTGTATTCAAGCTGGAAAGGAATACATTACTCTGTGTACTCAGCCCCA
>LOEQ01000324.1:318188-352129 GCA_001685075.1 Bramus lutescens | reverse complement strand
AGAGAGAGAGAGAGAAGCTGGGCACAGTGACAGGCCTGCAATCCCTGCATTGGAGAGGTGAAGGCAGGAGGACCAAGAGTTCAAGGTTGTCAGGTGGTGGCGCACACTTTTAACCCCAGCACTAGGGAGGCAAATCTCTGTGAGTGTGAAGCCAGTCTGGCCTACAAAGCAAGTTCCAGGACAGATGTACTGTTCACAGAGAAACCTGTCTCGACAAACAAAAATGAAAACAAATGAACAAACAAACAAACAAACAAAAAAAGGGAGTTCAAGGTCATCCTCCACTGCAGATACAGTTTGAGGGCAGCCTGAAATATATGAAACCCTGCCTCAAATAAAAACAAAACATACAAGAAAAGAACTTTCAAATACTGACAGAGAAGACCCAAATTACACTTAAAATGAAGATTCTTAAACTTAGGACTAGAGGACCAAAAGTCAAAGAATAGTTCATTAAATCCACTTATTTACTGATTTAATATATATTTTCATTAGTGAGAAAAAGAAACATTTCAATTGCTCTGAGTCTGTGTCAATAAGAACAATCTATACATTTACACAACTGTAACATTTACGATTCTCCTACTAAGTTAAAAATGGCATTCATTAGGTTGATCTTTCAAAATTTCCTTTATTACTGCGTGTGCACGTGCACGCACACATAATGAGTGTGTACGCCTACTACAACGTGGAGGTCAGAGGACAGACAGCCTTGGAGAGCCGGCTCTCACTTTCCCCCTCTATGTGGCTCTGGGGATGGAACTCCAGCTGCCAGGCCTGTACAAAAAGCACCTTCACGGGCTGTGCCATCCCGCTGACCCATAGGCTAAAATGAAAACAGAACGACAACAACAACAAAGGCAGCACAACAGGTACCCCCTGACCTGCTATTTTCTCTCAAGAGGTAGTCCAGCACCATGAAGAGCCCTTTGAGCATTATCTGAGTTGAAGCACTAATAATAGGTATTTGTACTGCTTCTTCTTTACCGTGGACTGATGTCACTTTTTCTTCTTTTTGAAGAACAGTTGAAAAATGTCTCTGTAAGAAATTACCATGTTATTCGTGAAGGGGGAGAAAGGGCGACAGAAGGAAAATCCTTTGCAAAGTATAAATACAAGCCAAAATGCTGCAGGTATACACGACTGCCAAAATGCAGGTCATTTTGCATTTCTACTTTTGCCTCTTTACCCAGCACAGTGGTTAGGATGAAACTCTCGGGCTTCGTGCATTACCAGGCGGCATTCATTCAATAACTGACCTACAACCTAAAACCAGCAATGGAGTTTGGATTTCCATGTTAGCAAACACTCCTCTGAGTCAAAGGCACTTTAATAACAGGATGCTTCAGTAAAGACATTCAGGAGGATAACTTTTTTCAGCTGGTGTGCTATTTAGTACCTTTCAGAAGCAATGAACTAAATTTTAAAAAATCCAATTGACTTTTAATGGAGTTTATGTTTCCCTGAATGCCTGAATTATATATAGGCAAGAACTCTGGTAATGAGACTAGCACATAATAAACAAATTTTATTAATATCTATTTTTGTTCCTGGTGAATGAATCCAGGTATTCAAGAATACTAGGAAGGGCCAGGCATCATGTTGCACGCCTTTAATCTCAGCATTTGGGAGGTAGAAGTGTTATGCCCAAATTACTAATCATGTAATTTCCATTTATGAGGGTCTTTATTTTACAAACCCAAGTCTGGAACACCACTTTCCAGCACCCCAACAAAGTGGTTGAGGAAAGTGTGGCAGTGAGCCCTGGAAGGACAGAACTTTTAAAGGGAAACGAGGTAATCAGGGGAGGGCATATCCAGTCATCTAGGGATTCGGTAAGGAAAGCATAGGGTAAGGTAGTTTTGAAAACCATTGGTCAGTTTTTGGAAGCTAAAAACCTAACAAAGAGCCATTAATAACTGACAAGGTATCTTCAAGGGCAGGATGCATCTTAGGAATATCTGGACCTTGTTAAATTTTATGGCCCTGCTCCCTAGCTCCTTAATTGGCTATTTTCAGGGTATCCATTCAAATTCTGCTATCACAGCACGTTTCTGGAGCAGAGATCAGGCCCCTGATCATCATTTGGCTTAAGACGAAGTCCTTTCTCTAAAACGGAGTTTGCAAAGTCAGGTCTTCACAGAAGCAGGCAGATCTCTGTGAATTCGAGGCCAGCCTGGTCTTGTTCCAGGACAGCCAGGGCTGTTATACAGAGAAACCCTGTCTTGAAAAACAAAAGCACCAAAAACAAACAAATAAAAAAACTAGGCAGGGACTCTACTGAGACATACCTCAGGCCTGATAAGTAAAATTTAAATAATTTAAGGAAACAGTAAAGTAAGAAAATAAGAAACCAAGAACAGATGCCTTGAAGAATAAGCACAGGTAACTATCAGCTATTTCACTCTTGCCCCAAGAAAGAATCCCTCAGTCTACAAATCTTCCCAGGAGAAAAAGAATATGGTTATGAATAATGGAATGAAGGAAATATAAAAATAACATACACACAAACTGGATGTGGCAGCACATGCCTGCAGTCCTACCACTGGAGGTAAAGGCTGGAAGCAAGGGCTCAGGGTCATCACTGGGCATCTAGCAAGCTCAAGGCCAGATCATGTTGCTTAAGTAAGACCTTCTCCACAAGAGAAAAACAAAATATACAATATTATTTAGACTTATTTAAAAAACAAAAGAGCCACAGCTGGAAGGATGACTCAGTGGTTAACACTGGCTGCTCCTCTAGAGGACCCAGGTTCAGTTCCCAGCACTCATATGGCAGCTCACAGTTGTCTATAACTTCAGGTCCAGAGGGGTACGATGCCTTCTTCTCGCCCTCAAGGCATCAGGCGTGCACATGATGCACATACACACACACAGGCAAACTCTCATTACAAAAAAAAACAAAAAACAAAAAAAGAAACCTTTCCACATCCCTCTCCTGGGTTTAGTCCGTTAAACAGACCTTACCCTACACCAAGAAAATAGAATATTGTTAAGATATCAGTTTCTGCTCAAATTGACTTATAGACTCAATGCAATCAGAGACAAAACCCCAGTGAGTTTGTGGATAGAGGTAAACTAATTCTAAAGTTTATACGAACAGGCAAGAATTCTAGAACAGCCCACACAATATTGGAGGACAGAGAGTTGACACTACCCACCTTAATACAAAGTTACACCAGTGCAGACAATGTCATATTTGCAAAGGAAGAAGCAGACATTGGGGCACAACAGAAATCCTAGAAATAACCCTCACGGATACAGCCAACTATCTCCAGCAAAGAAAGAGAGATAACCAATGGAGAAGGGACCCTTGCCATATGTAGTGACAGAGTAACTGCAATTCCTGCTAACTAGACAGACCCTACAGGTTCCACAAAAATAACTCAAAATGACCCCAAAGTAAACTGGAAAACATAAAACTTCAAAAAAAAAAACAAAAAAGAAGCAAATCTAGATGACTATGGAGTTTGTGTTTTTAGATATAAAACCTAACACATAGCTCATGAGAGGGAAATAAAAAGAAAGATAATCTTCATTAAAATTAAAATCTTCTGCTCTGTGTAAGACGCTGTCAATGAAATGAAAAAGCAAGTCACAGACTGGGAAAATATAACTATAAACACTTATCTAATGAAGCATTTGTATTCAAAATACATGAAAACCTCCTAAAATGCAACAAAAATTAAATAGTGAGCAAAAGATACAAGAACACCTCAGCAAATACGCTGATTGTTTTTTGTCGACTTGACACAACCTAGACATGTCTGGAAGAAGGGATCTTAATTGAGAAAACGCCTGCATCGGGTTGCTGGTCAGCAAGTCTGTGGTGCATTTCAGACTAGTGACTGATGCAGGTGGGCCCAGCTCCCTACCAGGACCACCTCGGGGTAGGTGGTCCCACAAGGTGTAAGAAAGCAGACTGAGTAAGCCATGAGAAGGAAGTCAATAAGCAGCATTTCTCCATAGTCTCTGCTTCAGCTCTGCCTTCAGGTTCCTGCCTCCACTTCCCTCAATGAACTGTGTAATCAGGATATGTAAGCCAAATAAATCCTTTCTACTCAAGCTGCTTTTGGTCATGGTGTTTTATCACAGCATCGGAAACCCTAAGACCAAATAACTCAGACAGGTGCCAAGTGAATAGATAAAAAGAAACTAAATATCCTGTCTTCAGGAATTGTAAAAGACCAAAGAGAAGCCAAGCTTAGTGGCTTGTCCTGGAATTTCAAATGCAGATGAAAGGTGATGCAACAGGAATCCATGGAAACACAAACGGATTGTTTTTGAAGTTAAAAGTACTCTTACCATAGAACCCAAACATTATTCTTCCAAGCATTTCTTGAGAGAAAAAGCCATATCCACAGAAAGAACACAAGGATCTATGCTTATAACAATTCATGATTGCCCCAAATTGGGAACCACCAATGTTCCTTGCCTGTGAACAGATAAACATATTGTGGTATACACAGGCATATGGAAAACATATGGAATGTTTTCATGATGAAAAGAAGGAAGGCATCAAGGTGTGAAAAGTTAGAGAGGAAGCCCAGGCCTGGGTCTGGGCATCACACACTCTACATGGGAAGAACTTAACCACATGTTGCTACAAGAAAGACCACATACAGTATGATTCCAATTGCATGGCCTTTTAGAAAAGACAAGACTATGGAATCAGAGATTAGTGCTTGCCTAGGTTTTATCAAACAGTACAGCAGAGGTATGAAGAGGTGGGATACAGAGGATGTTTTAGGACAGTGAATATGTTCTATACGAGGCCATAATGGTGGATGACTAGGCAAAACCTAGTTTGGAGTACAATAATAAAAACCCAGAGACAGATACTGGGGTTCAACCTGAAGGTCAGAAAAACAAAACAGCCAACCACTGGCTCTTACCTCTACCTCAGTCTGAAACGTGGACCCTGCTTCCTGAATTCTCAGAATGAGACTGTGTCTGAGAGCTGTCTCCTCCCATCTTATATTCCTCTCTAGGGCTGGGATTAAAGGTCTGTGCCACTAACTCCTGGTTTCTATGGCAAACTACTGTGGCTTCTGGAATTAATAGTATGTCACCACTTCCTGGTCTGTAAGGCTCACCCGCGGGGCTGGTTTACTCTCTCATCTTCAGGCAAGCTTTATTTATTAAAATACAAATGAAATATCACTACACTAGTTGAACTATACAACATGGAGAGTGACTTTCCAGGACATTTGTGGACTTTGGGTAACAATAACACGTTAATGTTGATTCATCAATTGTAGCAAGTATATTTCATGACTCTATTCTCAATGGGCAAGAATGGTGCTTCTTTGTTGGGGGAGGTGGTGAGGATGAGAATATAATGAGAATTCTGAGCTTTCCATTCAAATTTTCTTTATATTTGAAACTGCTCTTAAAAAATAAAGTCTGTTAATTTAGATAATTAAATAGGAACAAGAAGAAAAAGAACAAAATATTGTTATTCCTACTGCTAAAGGGGAGACAGAGTCATGAGGTGATGATAAAAGTATAGAACCTCTATCCTGAAGAACGTGCAAAAGCGATACTCATAATGAGGTTCCTAAAGGTTTACCCACCTCTCCATGAACTTCCACTCTGTTTCAGTACGAAACTATGAGCTTTTTAGTGAAATTTTAAGTATTATAATTGACACAAAACATTCACAACCTAAAAATACTGGTTTCTTTTAGCTGTGACTAAAAATAACTCCTTTAAAGTCTATTTTTTCAAACTAAATAATAATTTATTTATGTTATCACCAAATGATTATCAGATTTAGATAAGAAAATTTTTAGACAACTTTTAAGCTGTTAGTTTTAAATTCTGACCATTTTCCTGGATGTGTTACAGTTTTGTTTTTAATCACTTCTAACTGACATACCGTTGACTAAATGAATGCCACGGGGAGGACCTTACCTGCAAAATGGGGAAAGTGGCACTGGTGATGCCCATTTTGTACAAATTTAAGAGCATTTCATTTCCACTCCATATTTTACAAGACGACTCATAGTCTCTTTCCACAAGATGCTCAGAATTTGTTTCTAACCAACTGGAATAAAACACACAAACAGTCTGTCAGCCAGTGTCATCTCTAGATGGCAGAACTGAAAAATTATTATTGTCATCTATGGGTCTGTATACATTCTTTGAAGCTATTAGGAAATACGCAAGGAATAACACACCTCCAAAATGCACATTTCACACTGTAAACTAAACACTTACACAAGCGTAGGCAATGTTTTTAAGAAAGAAGTAAGTGGGAGACTTTGCAGAGTCGCACTGCTTTACTTACATCCAACACCCAGGCATGAGGTGTTCATATCAAACCACATAAAAATAAATGCAAAACAAATATTTATGCTGTATAGTAACAACAAAAGAAACACCTAAAATGCATAAATATATTTATTGATATGTACACTCACTTAATATCTGCTTGAATGCCATTTTTATACCAAAGATACAAGTAGAAGTTAAGGCAGTATACAAAGTAAAGAAAATCTTTATTCTCATGGAAATTAAAGTCTACTAAAGGGAGTCAGAAACAGACATAGAAACAAATACATAAGAAAGGAAATACCAGGGCAGAAAATAGAACTCAAAGATAGAGTGCTTGCTTAGCACCCAAGAAGCCTTGGGATTAATTTCCAACACCACAGGAGGGAGTAGTGCTACACACAAAAATAAAAGCTAATCATGAGTTGGTAGCTACGTTAATCCAAATGATACACTCCCAGAAAGGATTTTCTAACAACTGAAAGCAGAAACATGCTTCAAAGCAAAAGGGATAGTTGGTGCAAAGCTAACAAATTTTGCTCCTCTGAGGGCCTGAAAGAAAATCAGTTTGGTCATCACAATGGGCAATAAGAGGCAATGGTACAAACAGCATTACGGGGATAAACTAGTATCAGATCGGTTAGAGCAAGGACGAAAAATTTGGGTTTGGGACTGGAGAGATGGCTCAGTGGTTAAGAGCACTGACTGTTCTTCCAGAGGAGCTGAGTTCAATTCCCAGCAACCACATGGTGGCTCACAACCACCTGTAATGAGATCTGGTGCCCTCTTCTGGCCTGCAGGCATACATGGAGGCAGAATGTTGTGTACATAATAAAAAATAAAAATCTTAAAAAAAAAAGAGAGAGAGAGAGAGAGAAATTTGGGTTTTGGAGGAATGGCTATCTGAGTCTTGGGCCCGTAGGCACCTGGAGGAACGATCACCGAAGGTTCTGCGTTGCTTATATCTTAAGGAGCTTCAATGGAGCCACAGTCCCCAACTATACCAAGTGGAGAAAAAGGGACCACCCTGAAACACAGGCTCCACTTGTTCCGACTGGAAAAAGAGATGGGTGACAACAGGGTAAGAATACACTCAACAACATAAAGAGTAATACAGCACCACCAGAACCAATGGTTCTACAACAGCAACACCTAAATATACCTACTCAGATGAAGCAGAAGAAAACAACCTTTAAAATAACTATGAAAATGATTAAGGCCCATAAAGAGGAAACAAAAATTTCCCTTAAAGAAGTGGAGGAAGCTGGTTGTGGTGGTGCACGCCAGTAGGATTTGCTGAAGGAGGCAAAGGCAGGAGGATCGTCAGTTCAAGGCCAGCCTGGGCTACACATTTTTCCTTAAAAAAAAAAAAAGAAGTGGAGGAAAAGACAAACAAAAATTTGGAAGAAATCAACAAATCCCTTAAAGAAAAGCAAGAAAAAGCAAGCAAACGAGTTGAAGAAATGGTTCAAGACTTAGAAAGTGAAATAGAGGTAATAAAGAAAATACAAACTGAGGGAAATCTGGAAAAGGAAAATCTGGGAAAAGGATCAGGAGCTACAAAAGCAAGCCTAAACAACAGGATCTCAGGCATTAAAGATATGATAGAGGAAACAGATTCATCGGTCAAAGAAAATGTTAATCCAACAAATTCTTAACACAAAATATCCAGGAAATTTGGGACACCGTGAAAAGACCAAACCTAAGAATAACAGAAATTGAAGAAGTCCAGTCAAAGGCATAGAAAATATATCCAACAAAATCATTAAATTAAACTTTCCCAACCTAAAGAACATGCCTATGAAAATACGAGCTCACAAAACACCAAATAGATTGGACAAAAAAAAAAAAGTCTCCTCACCACATAACATTCAAAACACTAAACATACAGAATAAAGAAAGAATATTAAGGGCTGGAGACATGGCTCAGAGGTTAAGAGCACAGGCTGCTGTTCCAGAGGTCCTAAATTCAATTCCCAGCAACCACATGGTGCCTCACAACCATCTGTAATGAGATCTGATGTCCTCTTCTGGTGGGCAGGTGTACATGCAGATAAAACATTGTATACACAATAAATAAATAAATCTTAAAAAAAGAAAGAATATTAAGAGCTGCAAACGAAAAAGGCCAAGTAACATATAGAGGCAAACGTATCAGTGTTACTGTGAAACATCTCGGAGTCAAGAACACTATACATTAAAGATTGTAGTGATTTTACTGCACTTTTTTTTAAAAGAAAGATTTATTTATTTAATGTACAGTGGTGTTTTGCCTGTATACACTCTGTGTGAGGGTGTCAGATCCCCTGGAACCGGAAGCTGCCATGTGGGTGCTAGGAATTGAACCCGGGTCCTCTAGAAGAGCGGTCAGTGCTCTTAACCGCTGAACCATCTCTCCAGCCCCTGTACTTTTAAAGATTTCGGAAACATAATAGTTTAATTAAGGAAAACAAACATTTTTAGTATTTTTTCTACCTTTATTTATTAACATGTAAGTATTTGGATCATATTGTGTTAAATGCTTGATTTTAAAAAGTCCCGTTTGAGTTACTACCTTGAGTTTCATGACAAATTCTGCAATTAATTTTGGCTTGGGAATAGGACACAATTTCCAGCTTCTGAAATGCTGTTAAATACATTTCTGCCATTTGAGGAACTAGAAGGAACTGAGGAACTGGAAATCCAGCACTACATATACATGTGAAACAGTGTTCCTGGCAAAGATGATTATAAAATCAACTATAAATCAACTCCGAAAAATATTGAAGATGGATGGCTTAGTTGCAACCAAGCCCAATGACCTGAGTTCAAGTCCCAGAACCTACATGGTAGAAGGAGAGAACAGACTCCTGAAAATTGTTCTCTGATCTACACACACACATAAAATGTAGAAATTTTTAAAAGTTGAAGATGTTCTGTATCTTACAGTATCAAATATTTAGCTAACATTTAATTTTTAATGTAAAAACATATTCACCTTATTAGTACACAAATTTGCTTTTGTCTTTACAAAGTAATTAAATTATATGAATATCAAAGAACAGTTTTAGAATATTTCTATATGATTTATTGGACAGGAAGGGGTTCTGAGTGCAAAGTCTTTAAGAAGCCCTGCTCTAGGCTGTGTCACTAGGTTACATGACTGAGCAGAATACAGAGCTAGGAAAGAAATCAGGCCCCAGGACCAGGTCCTCAGGCATTCCAACAAGTAGACATCAAACAACACTGAAGAAGAATGGACTGTAAGAAGAAAACCAGAGACCTCACAGAAGCTAAGGCAAAAATGATTTTCAGGGATGACAAGATGCTCAATGGGTAAGGTGCTTGCTACCGAAGCTGGTGATGTGAGTTCAATCCCTGAAGCTCAAGCTCACATGGTGGAGAGAACTGACTCCTACAGATTGCCCTGTGAGCCTAGTTCTGTGTCCTGCCACAAGTACACACATACACACAAACACACACACACAAATTACAATTTTAATTAAAAATGAACAAACAAACGAAATCATGAATAAATGAATGAATGAATAAAGCATTGGCTATGAAAGCCTAATGACTTGAGTTTGACCTGCAAAACCCACAATAAAATGAGAAAACCAACTCCCAAAAATTGTCCTCCGACTTCCCCATATACACTATCGTGACATGCATACACATACATCAAATACACACACAATAATAATAATAAAGATTTTAAAAACGCTTTTCAAGAGGCTGACCATCAATAACGTCCAACCTTGTTGAGATGTCAAGATAACAGAAAAATAGCCATTGAACTTGGTGGCAGATCACTGGTGCCTTGGCGAGAACAGCGGCACCAGGATGGAGAATGTAAATGAAATAAAAAAGAGAATCAACCGTGGACTACAAATTATGCTGTGAAATAAAAATGACAAAATTCTACCTGGAAAAGATACTGCGAAGAAGGCAAGCAAGACTATGATGAAGCATGCCTTGTCACCTGATGATGAAGCAATGACGGTCCGAGTTCTATCCCTGGCACCCATGGAGAGGTGGAAAGACAGAACCGACTCTACAGAGTTATCCTCTGACCTCCCCATGTACCCCCAATACACATACCACACACAGAGAGACAAACAAGCAACATGTTTAATAATATATCCATACACACACAAACACACACACACACACACACATCACAAAGGAAGACATAAGCGGGTAGCACAAAGAGCAAGGAAGGGGATTTGCAACTCTTACTGTACACACAAGGCTGATTTCCTATTTATTAAACAACGAGCTTCTATACACCAGTGAGAGAATCACAGCAAAGACTAAGAAAAATTTCAATAAGTAGTTAATACAAAAGGAACCTAGAAGTTGACTTAAAGATGTTTGATTTCTTTCATATTGAGAGAGATGTTAAGTGAAAACTACTCTGGGCTATCACTACCAAGTTCTATCTACTCTGGGCTGTTCACATACCAAGGTAGAACAAAAATAGACTGTCAAAAAAAAATACCAGGTACAGTATGCCATCATTGGGAAACAATGAGAAGCAAGAGAATTTATTTATATTGACTCATTCATTCACACACACACACCCTGAAGAACCTTGTTTAGGAGAACAAGGACTAAATAAATAAGGGATGGGATGAAAGGTAGTTTTTTACTAAATATATTTAGATTATGTCCAAACTATGTGACTATACATTTAAACTTTTCAATGTACAAAATGAAGAAGACAGAAAATGCCAGAATGTGTACGATGAGATGTAGTCAGAAAACTTAAAAGATAACATGATTCTAGAATAAAATATGAAAGAGAAATTATCTAAAGTAAAATTTGTACTAAATCTATTTTTTAAAGTACTAAAACCTCCCCATTAATTAAAGCCCATCAAACTAGAATTACACTTGAATGATGTAATAAACAAAGCCCTAAGGCACTGGAGAGTTGACACACCAGCTAAGAGGACTTGCTGTTTATTCTGGCCAGTTTTATGTCAACTTGACACAAGCTAGAGTCACTTGAGAGCAGGGAACCCCACTGAGAAAACACCTCCAAAAAATCAGGATGTAGGCAAGCCAGTAGAACACTTTCTTAGTGATCAAGGGGGGAGGGCCCAGCCCATTGTGGGTGATGCTATCCTTGGGCTGGTGGCCCTGAGTTCTGTAAAAATGCAGACTGAGTAAGCCATGAGGAGGAAGCTAGTAAGCAATCTCCTCCCCCAAGAGCTCTGCATCAACTCTTGCCTCCAAGTTTCTGCTGTCTGAGCTCCTGTCCTGGCTTCCTTCAGTGATGACTATAATGTGGAAGTGTAAGCTACATAAACCTTTTTCTCTCCAACTTGCTTTTTGGTCATGTTCCATCACAGAAACAGAAACCCTACCTAGGACCCTGTTCTTGCCCAAGTTTGATTCCCAGAACCCACATGATGGTTCACAACTGTCTGTAACTCTAATCCCAGGGGATCCAATGTCCTCTTCTGACCTACGTAGGCACTCATGTGGTACACTTACATAATACATGCAACCAAAACACTCATACACATAAATAAATCTAAAATGAAAGACTATGACCCAGAATTTAAAAATCTTAATTTCTGTTATTTAATTATTTTAGTGAATTAAAAATGGGTTCTTGAAATTATTAGCTTTTAGAAGTCAATTACTTTCATTAGTCTTTTGAATAAGACAGAAAATATGACTAGCTTTTAAAAAGAGCTAAACTGATAAAGAACAACCCATTTCCCAGATATCCTGGTTAGTCAAAGTTTGCTAACTTAATTTTATACTTTGTATGTGTATGTATCTGTGTGCATGAATATCCCCAAGGAAATCAGAAGACGGCATTAGATCCCTTGGAGTTGGAATTACAGGTGGAATTGGAATGATAACTGTGAGGTGTGGGTGCTGGGAACTGAAATCAAGTCTCTGCAAGAACAGCAAGCACTCTCTTCGGTCCCTAAGTTTACTAACTTTAAGATACCCTGACATCAAGCATATCTTTAATACAAATAGGCAATGCAAATACAACAAGAGACAAAAATTCTTACTTAATGAGGTTATAACACACATCTCGTAGGGGCTCGTGGTTTTTCTTCCTTATATTATTGTTGACCAAACTATCCAGCTCATCCCGAGCAAACCTAAGCTGAACCTCTGTTACACTGTAGCTTGCTGATTCCCGAGCACATTCTTCAATGTTATGAGCTTCATCTAAAATGACAACTTGCTCTTTCAGCTTTATATCCATCTGTAAAATAAAATAATTTCCTATTAAAACATTTGACAAAATGAATTCAACAGCAGTAGGCAAAAGATTTCGTTTAAACATTCACAATATAGGCCAATACTGCTTGTGCAATTTAAATTAAAAAGTAATATTCAAGCCTTAAAACAACTTCAGAAGCACTAACATCTACCAGATATCAGTTCTATACCATAGAGCTCACATTTTCATTCTAAGAACACTTGGTAATCAACCTCTCTATGAACATGTGCCTATCAGCTGAGCATAGATGAAGGTACCAGTCGCTACACAGACAGCATACAATTATACAATAAAGAAGCATTCAGTACAATTTTAACCCTGATGACCAAACACTTTTGTGCGTGTGTAGTGCTGTGGCTAAGCACAGGGCTTCATGCTTGCCATGCAAGCCCTCTAACAAATGAGCATCCCTATCCCTGAAGAGAAAACCTTGTGAAGGGAAACAAGAAGGCAGATTCAATGATTCCCAAAAACTAACAAGAAATGGTGCAGTCCGAGCCACGACATGTACTTTATTTTGAAGACTGCTCTTCTCCGGCTGATGCTGATAAGTCTACTAATCTGCAGATCAAGTGACATTATGTTTCTCACAGGGTAAAACATAGCTCCGAACCAGGCTCATGAGGTGAAGTATTCCGATCCTCTGTGGTCAGAAATTGGCTCTGATTCAGGAATGGACATGCCATCCAAGCTGAGCTGAACAGAGTGACTGGGGGGATGCACGCGAGCTCATACCCTTTCCTCCAGCTTAGCTAACTGCTTGCAGTTGTCCTCTGTCCCACAAGAAAGGGACTTCCTAAGAATGAAGCCATCATAATGAAAAGAAAGCCAACTCTTTCTTCTTAAGCTCTTTTCAAGTTAGGTTTGTATAACTTGGAACAGAAAATCCTGAGCAATAAAACAAGGAAATTTTATTAAAGTAACCTCCATAAATGATTTTGAGAAAGTAATAACATACACAGGTCTGGGAGTGACTGAAGAGAATTATGAGGCCAGACACAGACTGAGGTTAAAGAGAGGGATTCCAAGGAGGACAGGAGCGAGGCAGAACATTTCAGTGGGTGTAATCAAAAACAAACACAGGAATCCCTGAGCGGTTCTAAGGCATGCTCAAGGATCCACTTGGGAGCTTTAGGAAAGGCTGAAATGGCAGTTCTATGCCAGACTACTGAGCATCTTGAAAATGGAACTAAAACATGAACTCTATCCCACAGCAAAGGAAGAAATATATTTTCAAGTAGGGGACTGACAGAATGAAAGCAATATTAAGAAGGCTATCCTCACTAACACTGTTATATCTGATGCCTAACTAAGAGCTATCCAATGAAAGGTACAGCATAGAGAATAATGGTACGGAAGTAAATAAATCGCCTTACTAGGGCTGGAGAGGAGGCTCTGTAGTTAAGGGCACTTGATGCTCTTCCAGAGGACTTGGGTTCAATTCCAACACCCACACGAGGGCTCAAAACTGTGTGTAACTTCAGTTTATTGGGTTCAATTCCAACACCTTCTTTTAGCTTTTGTGGTCACCTCACACATATGTTACATAGGCATACATTATGGCAAACACTCATACACATAACATTAAAAAATTAAATAAAATCTATAAAATTTAAATGCCTATTAATTCTTAACTTAAAAAGCTAGAGCTGGAGCTATGGCTCAGTTGGCAGAGCACTTGCCTAGCAGGGTTTGATTCCTAGCACCACAGAAGCTGGCTACAGTGGCATGAACCTGCAATCTCACTTGGGCAATAGAGGCGGGAGGACCAGAAACTCAAGGTCATCCTCAGCTAGTTCAAGGAAACCCTGTCTCAACAACAACAACAAACAATAAACAGAAAGCTAATATGAACTACATAGTCACACCTAAAGGAAGCAATAACTGGCTATACCAAATCGTTTACTATTCGTCTTAGGCAATAGTGATTATAATCTCTATAAGAACCAGGCAAACACACAAAATTTAAAGTTCACTACTAAAAAATTTACAAAGCACAACTTTTACAATCCATATTCTCTTCACACAGCTTCTTCAATGCAGTTATATCCCGCCCCCACCGAGAGAAATAGTTTTAGGTAAGTCTTAACTTCGTGAATGGAGAGGACAAGGGTTATATAATGGTCTTCAATGGGAACAATTTGGCTCCACAGGGGAAATGAGGACATTTTGGCAATGTCAGAGATATCTCTGACAGTGACAAATGTAGGGATTGTATTGGCATCTCAGAGACAGAACTGGGGTTACCACTAAACATCACAAAGTGCAGACAGCCCGTCACAGCCAGGTGACTCAATCAAGCCTGAGGCACACATTACAGTTTGAGCCTTAACTGCTTATTACTTTGGAAATTAAAATAACTGGATTAAAAAGTCACCTTTTAATTCACCATAGAACACGTGTTCAGTACTCTGTTTACGTAAACTCAATACAGAGGGGAAAGACATAAAACATCTAAAGTTTCCACATTCATCACCTTTATCTCTAAGTAGGGGAAACTTCTAAGTTTCATAGGTACTCACACTTTCCCTTATTTGTGCATCCAAGAGGTAGTTGTAGGGACAAAATACTATGTCAGCATCATCTACCAGCTCCCGAGCTGTGTAGTAGGGACATGCCTTCAGTTTCCTCCCGAGGCCGACAAGCTCTTCTATGTCCCAGGCTTTGGACATCCCCTGAAGAGACTGCAATGTCTGCTGATTACTAATTCTATGGACACCATGGTAAAAATAGCAGGACTTTCCCTGAAAATGGACAGACATAAACTGAAATGTGAGCCAGCTTTGGAATAGAAGGAATAAAGTAAGATTATCACAGAACCAAAAGCTAATAATCTATAGAGAAAACAAATACTTCTATACTTCTAATCACAACCTTATCTTTCTGCCAAGGTACAGGAATCTCACTACGCCGCCCACATTGACTTTGAACTCTTGGGCTCAAGTGATCCTCCTGCTTCACCCTCCCTAGTAGCTGGAATTAGAGGTTATATCCAAAACCATTTAAAGAAATTACAGTAGTTCACTAAGAATTAGAGAGAACACCTAATACAAAATCAACGAGAAAAACATGCTCATATTGTTTGATGTAGCTGTGCCATTAGCCATAAAGCATTCCTGGAAGAATGAACAAAGCAGTTCATTCAATGATATTTCCTGCTGGTTTTAGAATGGAATTAGATGATACGCATAAGGAGAAAATTTCTATTGACTCTCTTGTCTCTTCAAATGTAGGTCATGTGACAATATTAGAAGTAAGGAAACAAGAAAGGGAGATAAGGGGAAAAGGGAGAAGGAAAAGGAAATAAAATACAAGAGTACCCCCCAAGTTCCAAATTATATTATTCAAAACATATACTATTAACATTTTTGTGTATCTCACTTTTTTTTGTTTTTTGTTTTTGTTTTTTCAAGACAGGGAAAGAGACATCGAAACCTCGGACAGGTGGAACTAGCTCTCGTAGACCAGGCTGGCCTCGAACTCACAAAGATCTGCCTGCGTCTGCCTCCCGAGTGCTGGGATTAAAGGCATGCAGCACCACCACCCGGCTCTCTCATTTCTTCTATACACATGTATAGAAAGTTACACCTCTATAAAATGGCCCAATATTAAGATTAAAAGCAAACTGCTAGGCCTTGTGGGAGCCTATTCTGTTTGGATGCTCACCTTCCTAGACCTGGATGTGGGGGAAGGATCTTGGACTTCCCACAGGGCAGGGAACCCTGACTGCTCTTTGGACTGGAGAGGGAGGGGGAGGGGAGGAGTGGCATGCACATTCAACAAAGGGTCCACAGTAATTCCTATTTCTTTGATGTTATCTATTAATGCCTTTGCTATTATGTTGCTGGAAGTAAAAAATACATAGTATTAATTAAAAATTAAAATTTTGATAACTCACTCCAAGTATGAATATGTCATATACCAATTTTAACTGAGTAAAAGCAGGGACAAAAGAGATAGCTCAGTGTTAAGAGCACTTACTGCTCGTGCAAAAGACCTGGATTTGGTTCACAGCACACATATGGCAGCTCACAACCGCCTTAACTGCAGTTCTGGGGCACATGAGGCCTCTTCTGGCCTCCACGCGTGTAGTGTGCAGGCAGGCTCATCACATACAGATACATTACAACAATATATTACAAAATCTAAGATGCATAAACGTAGCCCAGCGTGGTGGCGGGTGACTGTAATCCAAGCATGTGGGAGCCTGAGGCAGGAGGATAGAAAATTTAAGGCCTACTGATTTTCATAGCAACATTCCCAATTAAAATAATAAGTTAAATAAGTGAAAGAATAAATAAAATGTATAAAACTAATAGTCAAGTTAAAAAATTCAACAAAAATTTAAGCTTTGAGTCCCAGAAGCTTTGAATAATAGGAAATTTGCCAAAACTAAAAAATTCTGACTTTTATCATCAATGTACACTGATGATAAAAATTAGATACATGGCATAGTTTAAAAGCTAAAAAAAAATAACAAAAAAAAAACAAACAAAAAACCTGCATCTAAATCCAATTTCTATGACCAACAGCAGACAAGCAGACATGTTAAGTAATTTTAAAGAAGATACACCCTTTTAAGGCCAGGTACAGTGGTACATGCCTTTAATATCAGCACTCAGGAGGCAAAGGCAGGTGAATCTCTGAGTTTGAGGATAGCCTGGTCTATAGATCGAGTTCCAAGCTTAATCAAAGCTATATAATGAGACCTTGTTTCAAAACAAACCAAATGATACACCCTTTGAAGTGACTGTGCTATTTGTTAGGTTCTCTGATGATGTTATAATAAGAAAACCAGTCACCAAATGTGTAAATGTATGACTAAGTCTGTGTAAAATGGCCTTGCTTGAAGAATAAATATGCATGTATATACTCTAGCAAATAATGATCTTTTTAAATGTTCTGGCAAAATATGCACAGAACTTTGCAAAGGTTTCCTCTAGGGGTTAGAGGACAGGGGAGGATGTATCATGCTGGGCTAGCTTGGCCTCCTCTATCCACCTATGTGCGTTACTGTGTGTGACTTATTTCTTTTCTTTTCAGGGTGAGGGGAAAGCAAGCTCATCTTATGTAGCCAGCTACCCTTAAATCTGCAATCCTGCATGAACCTCCAGAAGACTGGGATCAACAGTGTGCACCACAATACCCAGATTCTTTTCTTAAAAAAAAAAAATTTTTTTTTTTTTGCCTGCATGTGTGTATGTGCATACCTGGTGTCCACAGAGGGTATCAGATCTCCTGGAACTGGAGTTACAGACAGTTGTAAGCTGCCATGTGGTGTTGGAAATTGAACCCTGACACTCTGGAAGAGCAGCCAGTGCTCTTCTAACCTCTGAGCCATCTCAGCTGCTTTGTTTGAATTTTTAAAGAACAAGACAGTCTACATCAAATTTTTTAAAAGAATTGGCATTCCAGGCTCAACTTTAATTTTCATAATTGAAGCGAAAAGAAAAATTTTAACAGACTATCATTTCAGTATGGTGGCACTTTGAAAGAGACCGTGAACAAAAACACATGTACCTTCAGATCAAGCCAAATAATCAGAAAGTTTACACTTGAAGGGCTCTTAGGACAACAGCTCTGTGCAGGCTGATAGTGAAGCCCAAAGCTCATCCCTTTTAGTCATGTAACAGAACCCAGAAGGGAGTCTGTCGGCTGGAGTGTTATCACACTGTGAACCCTTTTCACTCAATGCCAGTTATCTATTTATCGTTTCTCTTGGGTAAATCAGCCACAGTAAACACAGACACCTACAGTGACTTTGTAATTGGCCCTCATTACAATACCAAACTACTCTGAGGGCTTGGGAACAAGAAATGAACGCTTGTGTATACCCGGGAGGTACGCAGTCTGACACGGAGCTGGGAGATAGCACCACAAGCAGCTCTCTCTGCTGACTTCATCTCTAATGTGCAAAAACAAACTAGTTGTTCATTTCAAGCCAGTGGTAAGTTCTGAGCATCCAAGTCTACTAAACTGTCTTACATGATTGAAACTTCTGAGCATAAAGACCAAATGCAAACAGTACTGCAGGATTCTAGACTACTAGACAAAATGAGACTGTCTGCCTTAAAATTTTTCATTGCTTTCACCAATATATTTTAACTTATATATTTCCTACAAATGCAAAATAATTTTTGCCAAGAACAAGTGAAAACAGATTTTAAAAATATGAAACGGCAATGGCAGACAGCACTTAGGTTTAAGCAGAGCAGTCAGTAACCCATGGAGGCATTTGTAGTTTACCGCAAAACCCCTTTCCTTGAGCACCCTTTAAACACACACAGTAAGAGAGTCCACGTCACTCTGCAGCTAGTCAGAAAGAGCTGAAATGACAACAAATACGACTATAGAATTTCAGCAGTGATTTTGACTGAATGATTCTGTTTCCTTCTTTGCTCTGAACAGTCACTCAAGCCTGTCCACTACGCTCCTCGCTTTCACTGTCAGTCTCTCTGACTACATGAAGCTAAGTGGGTACTAAAATATGACTTGAATAGGCATTAAAAAACCCAAGTAAACTCTCATCTGCTTAAAATAAGAAAAACAAAACTGAGAAAGAAAACTAATGAAACATAATTTGTTCATATTATACGGGAGAAGGTGATCCATCAATGAAACAAAACTTTTGGGACTATTACTCAAAGTCTTTTGTGTAGAATCAACTCTGATAAAATAGAAAGACAAAAAAAATTTCAAAGTCTACATCATTGCTCACTTTATATACTGATTCACTGGCTATTTCGGAGAACAATCTCATACTTACAACTTCAATTTTCAAGCAAATTAGCTACAACAAATGCAGACTCCCAAAATAATACTGCCCAGGATTAAATGGTATTTACAACAGCATGTCTTTCCTCATTCTACCCAACCTAAGAATTTATACCACTCCAATTTCCCTGGAAAAATTTAAAACCATGTATAACATGTAAAACATGTAAGGCATGTTATACATGGTTTTAAACTAAACAATCCTGCATTTTTTTAAAAAAAAAGTCTGTACTAATTAGAACTATAAATTAAAATAATTATGTATTTCAACATTAAAATTTTCAAAATTTACTCAGTTTAAACTATCTTATTTTGAAGTTTTTAAATACATAAAATATGCTGATTAGATCTAATTAGATAATATTCTTATAACATTTTATGCCTTCATCTGACATCACTCATGTTCAACTATTTTGGTTAGAAGGATTTAAAAGAAAAGATTACATCTCAATTCAACAATATCATGGAATTTTATTTATTTATAAGTTTTAAAACCAAAATATATCCATTTAAGTGAATTAAAATTTTCTTATGGTGATATTTTTAAAATAGTAATTAATTTGATTTCATATTATTTAATGATCAGTATATAAATATACAGAACATGTATCAAGAAATTCTAATCTCTTCAGCCTTATTTATTTTCTCTACATCAAAGTAATCTTACTCACGTGTTTTCCATCCAGCAATTCCATGCACTTTTCATTTCTGTTGAAGTTACCCACTACTTCAGGGTGAACACAAGTATGGTCCCTGCTGGAAAGAATAGTCATTGGGACTCCTGAGTAAGCTGTCTTTCGGAGCTCTCTAGTAATCTGAGCAATCTGCTTGTGTGTGCGTGTCCCAAAATAAATTTTGGGTCTCTTGGATTGTCCCCCGTGATCTTTCTTAATAGTATCTGCAGAGTCTTCACTGTTTCCTTGCTTAGTAGAACAGCAGCACTTAGAGCAGTGGCCATCGAGCTGAAACAAGGGAAGAAGACAATGTCTGGGCCACCACAACACACACTGTACCACCTCTCAGAATCAAAGCCCTTAAGTAATGAATCCTAATGGTCCAGGAAGCTTCCAGAGAGTAGTTTCTAATGTACCACTGAAGAAACCACACACTACACACAAATGAGTTCTCTATCTTCTCCAAGTTATATTATAAGCAATACCTCTCCATCTTTGCATTCTTTCCGACACATTCAATTCCAAATATTTAAAGTACATATTAACACTTCTCTTTTATAAAATTATAGTATTAAAACAATATGACAGATTGGAAAAACATTTCATTTCTCTTGGGTCATTGTGACATTATAGAACTGATAGGTTTTCTCATAGCATGGCTCAAATACTCTGTTTTTAAAAGGTATTGGAAATGTGGTTAACAAAAGAATAGACATAAGAAGTTGAATCTTAAGCACCACTACAAAATAAGTACAGGAAACTCTTCTCTAACAAAGGAATGAAAATGAATACAAAAATAGCAACATTTAACAGTGAGTGAAAACAGGCTGCTTGCATGGAACAAGTATGCCTGAAACCCAATTACATGTGTGAAATTAAAACCCACCAGAAAAACTGTTACTAAAATAGCTCATCCTGGACAAGTTCGCAAGTCATTCAGTATCGTAAATGAAATCACATAACTATCTCTTTAAATTCAGCAATGGAACCTCAAGAGTAGTCTAAACTTCACCTGATTTGAATTCCCACCTCCGAATTCTGCCCCACCCCCTTTCTTGCAGGTTTAATCTATGAGAACTCACAGATTCTTAACAAATATCCCCTTCAGAACTTCAATTACTCTACCAAATGAGACAGAATGAAGTCTCATTTCAGAGAAACAGTGAGAAACAATCACTGAGAGGGAAATAGGGGAACGGCACACTCACGGAAAAGACTTTACACTGCAAAGACTCGGTTTGGTAGGACAAATACTCTACTTCCTACATTAAAAAAACTGTAATCAGTAAGATTAGCCTTCATAAACAAATGATAAGTCATAGTATGTTACACCACAACACTGGAGATCAAGCTGTCTTTTAGCCTCTGCTCAGTGGAAAAGCAAGTTCAAATTTCTCCTAGTCTCGCTCAGCCTTGTCCACCATTAAATATTACAATACATGATAGAATGAATGTAAATGTGACCCTTCTGGAGCTGTCACTCACTGGGATAAAAGGTTCACTGATGTGCCAAATAAACATTCAGTCAAAGCAGATAGAGTTACAGTCGTG
The DNA here is from genome assembly GCA_001685075.1 of Bramus lutescens. Classification (NCBI taxonomy): domain Eukaryota; kingdom Metazoa; phylum Chordata; class Mammalia; order Rodentia; family Cricetidae; genus Bramus; species Bramus lutescens. The sequence continues at coordinate 330,619 of LOEQ01000324.1, read as the reverse complement.
CTGGAATTGTTACATTCCCTTCTCAGGTTGCCAGCAACAGCAGATTTCATTACAGAGTGCTGCCACATTAAATAGCTAGTTCCAAATATCCTGCCTTCTATATTGAATAATTACTTATTCACTGAAAGGATAAAAGAAGAGTTATGAATGGGGCCCTTGTCAACAGTGAAGCAGGAAACAGCTGACTTGTGGTTTATGTTACATATGTTGCAATATCTAACAACTTATACTCACTGAGAAAATGGAATGCAAATTATATCGATATTTGCACTGAACTGTCTTTTTGGTTTCTGTAGTGATCGTATCAATTAATTAACGTATTGAGAAACTAAGGTAACTACAGGTACAGAATTATTTTACTTTTTCATATCTACAGACTCTTTACTCAATTACACTATTTCTATTCCTATAATTCTGTTGAATTTACTGGACAATTAGACTGCTAGGACCCATTAAATCATTTTGTCCTATATGGATACATTATATAAAACCCTAAAAGTAATTCAATAAAATGGCTCTCAAGGCTTAGCAAACTCCTTCTTGAGGGAATACTTTTCAACATTAATTTCACTTAATATTTACCACTGGCTTCCTTTAAGTCCTCCTTTTTTTCTGACTCCCTTTCAAAAAAAGACAAGTACAAAAATAATATATGTATATATATATAAAATAAATCAACTTTCACAAATACTTTAGTATTTAACTTATAGACCTTCACAGATATACAAACATACCTTTCATATAATTATTTTCAAATAAAAAGGAAACACTACCATATAGTTTTACAACTTGCTATTTTGATTTCAAAATTTTATATTTCAAGAAGGGTGAATTTGGCATCAATAAATCAGTTCTCATCTTAAAATGTTATGTAGTAGCTCTACTAACAAAAATTCATGATTAAAATTTTTTAACTACAATAGATTTAGATATCACCAATTTCTACACCATTAATTCAGAAAAGTATAGGCCAAAGATATTTTCATTTGAAATATGCTTTGTTTGTTAACTTTTAAAGTGAATTGAAAAAAAAAATGTATTTATGAAGTCAAGGTAGATGCCTTAAGAGGACAGTAGTTACACAAGGAAAAAATAAGAATGAAATTAAGACAGTCATGTCTTGTGCTCCTATGCACTACTAAAAAATAACTACTTCTTCAAAAGTGATCTTCCATAGAGGTTACTACTTAGAAGATCTGAGAAAATCGCATTTGAAGATAGAAAAGTGATATGACACCAGAACAAAAGCTTTTAAATAAGCATTTATCTAATAACAAAAAGGAACTGCTTATATCAAAATGATTAACTTTCAACGCTGAAAGAAAACACAAGATAGGATCTGGATCACAGCAAGGAGAGGAGATAAGAATGTACCCTGACCCGTGAATAAGCTGTGACTTTATGGTCTTTCTCTGAAACCTTTGGACTTAGAAGTACTGAAGCAGTCAGATGAATAAAACCCAGCAACTTTGCCCCTCTTGATAGCTATTTCTCCTGCTGACAGGTTTGTTTTTCATAGGGTGGTTGCTTTTTGCCTGTGTTCCTTAAATGCATAGAATTTTCATCAGGACACTACAAAATAAAATTTAAAACTATCAATTTTCATCCAATATACTAAAGGTCAACAGGTAAAACACATGATCCCCAAAACTTGTCAACTTTATAACCTGTAAATGGTAACGAGTTCTGACCAAGCTCTGTAAAAATGGCGACTTCCTCTTCATGTCTAAAAACTAGCTTCACTTCAACAGAAGGTAAGAACATCCAACATGCAAAGGAGCAAAAACAAAGTATCATCTTAAAGAATAATAATACACGTGTAGGCGGGACAGGAGTCACCTGCTCCAAAAGTCCTCTCAATTCTATAATGGCCAACACTGTCCTCGGGAAGCTAGCAACCAAGAATATTTAGAAATTTTTCTATGTGATTAATAATGACTTCTAGTTCTTCTCTTGTCCTGTTGTATAAAGATGTACCTCAACTCTATGAAAGAGGGGAAAAGTAGTTTTGGTTTTGAGAGAAAGGCCAGCTGCTGAGTCCTCCACTACCCCTTGCACAAAGCTGTGAGGAGCAACCCTGAGTTAGCGCACTAGAACACCAACTGCTGAAGTGTCAAGGCCCTCTCCACACTCTTCCTGCAAAATAGTATGCCTACTTACTTGAAAAATAAAATGAGAAGGGTCATGAAACATTTTTAGAAAAAGAAGTTAGGAAATAGAAATTAATTTCACTATCAACAGCAAGGTAGGAAAGAAATGGCATTGGTTAATGTTGCACATACTGAACTATCTAACAACAGGATCACAGAGAAAATAGGAAGCACATTCTATCACGGCATTCTGACTGAATTCCTCAATTTACTCTGCTACTTACTGTGGGTATCTAAAAGGAGACTATGGATTGGATACTCAAAGTAGACCAAAAAGAACAATTCCATTATGAACAAAATTAATATTTAGGCCAGGTGTGAAGGCATACACCTGGAACCTAGCACTTGGGGAGTGGAGGCAGGAGGATCAGGAGATCAAGGGCATCTTTAGCTGCACAGCAAGTCTGAAGACAGTCTGGACTGAGACTCAGTCTGGAAATGTGCGTGTGCACTTGGATGTTCTTTTTCTCCTCTCTTTCTCCTTTTTATTTTTCCCAACCCACTACAAACTCCTAAAGTATGGCAACTCACATTTCTTTACATAATTCATTCACTGGGTGTGTAAGTATAACTTAAACTGTTTCCATTGGAGGACCATGACACAGTGTCCCCAAACTACTTAACCAAATCTCACAGTTTTAAAGTCTGATGGACACTCCAGTTCTAATGTAAAGTGATCTAAACACAATAAAGATACTTCAATAATCAAATGACTAGCCTTTAAAAGCAAAAAGCACAGGATAATTTACTACTTTTTGAGTTATGCTAATATGTGAGCCACTTAAGCTGTGAACAACAAATACATATCTAGGGTTCAATATTAATAATTACCACCTAATAAAGCTGCCCTGGCATGAGGCACTTCACACTCGGTGTCCCGTTTCATCCATCCATTCAGCCAAGAGACATTAGAATCCTTGATTCCATGAAGCCAAGTAGAAGACAATGACAAGGGTCACCCAACCTCATCCACAAAGAGGGCTTCTCTCTTTAATTGTCCTAAAAGGAACAGTCTGGAGAGTTTATCAATACCAGTTTCATGAATTAAGGAATTGTTTCTAGTTACTTCTGTGTGCATAATTTTTCTGGTGCAATTACAAAATATACCTAGGATAAACTATATAACTAAATTCATAAGCATTACTTAAAACTTGTTATTTGAATTAAATACTTTCTATCAAGATCCATGTTAAGTACAACAAAGGAGTGGGAGATGAGATCTTTCCATTAAGAGACTATTTACAGCAAGAGTCAGCAAACTGTTTTCCCTAGCAAACATTGTTCATCAAGGGTCAGAGAATAAATATTTCCAGCTTTTCAGGCTACAAGGTCTTATATAAGAAAAAAAAAACCACTGGGCACCTTTAATCCCAGCACTCAGGAGGCAGAGGCAGGTGGATCTCTGAAAATTTGAGTGAGTTCCATCCAGGACAACCAGGGATACATACAGAAACCCTATCTCAAAAAAGAGGGAGGGAGGGANGAAGGAAGGAAGGAAGGAAGGAAGGAAGGAAGGAAGGAAGGAAGGAAGGAAGGAAGGACAGAGAGAGAAAGAGAAAAATTCATGTGATTCAAATGTGAGAAAAAAGGTTTTTTTTGAGACAGGGTCACTGAACTTTCTCTATGTAACGCAAAATTGATCCCAAAGTTGATCCTTTTGCCTCAGCCTCCAGAATGCTGGTAGGTATTATAGGAGCACACCTCTACATCCACCCCACCCCTTTGGAAAAGGATTTATTTATTTATTGTTATTTTATGTGTATAAATGAAAATATATACATATATAAAGTGAACTAGAATTTTATGTACGAACATATATACAACATAGCAATGCTGAACAAGTTGAGTATGACCTAAATGTAATTCTCTCCAAAAAAATTTCAAACAAAATGAAGGTACAGATAAAAATATGAAACTTTAAGTAGAGAATTAGAAAAGACTACTCTAGTAAACAGTCACAGTGGTAAGCAATATCTGGGGAGACAGGACTGGGGAAGTGGCTAAGTGGGTAGAGTACTTGCCTAGCATAGACAAAACTCTAGGTTCAACTCCCAGCACATATTCTCAACTCCCAGAACATATTCTCAATTCCCAGCACATATTCCTGCAACTATGCAACTTGAGAGAGAGAAGCAGGAGGCTCGGAAATTCAAGATAATCCTACTGAGGGCATGTGTGTGTGTGTGTGTGTGTGTGTGTGTGTGTGTGTATGGTTGTTTGTTTGTTTGTTCTAAGACAAGGTCTCACTGTGAGCCCCTGACTGGCCTGAAAGTCACTATGTGTAGACCAGGTTGGCCTCAAACTCAAAGAGATCTGCCTGCCTCTGCCCCACAAGAAGCAGGGTTAAAGGTATGTACCACCCATGCTGTGGCAGGAAATCAGTTTGGTTTTAATTTTTAGCGATTCCTTTATTCTTATTTTATGTGAAATAGTGGTTTACCTGCATTTATGTCTGTGTGAAGGTGTTAGGTCACCTGGAACTGACAGTTATGAGCAGCCACATACTAGGTCCTGTCTCCCAGGTCCTCCAGGCAAGCAGCCAAGTGTTCTTAACTGCTGAGTCATTTCTCCAGCCTTGGAAATCAGTTTTAAAGTAGAGATTCCATAACAGGAGCTCAAAAAGAACTATGCCTAATTTGAGTGAGGGCTTTATTCCAAAACTTTTCTGATTTTACAGTGGAAATAAAATGGCGACAGCACTTCCTGGACAAGCAGCTTGGCCATACACACTTACTGTACACAGGAATCAACAAGGTGTCAGTCAAAGAAGATAATTTCATAGAGGTTCGACCATGCTTTTAAACTCATCTCAGTTTTAATATTCATTAATTACCTAGTAAAACATAAGGCTAAAAACCTTGAAACTTCTGCTTTACAGATCAAAAAGACAAAAGGAATTCTTCAAGTCACTGCAAAATCCACTAAATATAGAGAAGTTAAATTCAAAACCTTAAATCTTATCAGCTAGCCGAGTAAAAATACAAAAACCTTTTCCTTTTTTCTTTTTAAGAATTATTTTTATCTCTGTACTTGCGTACTTATAAACATCTGTCCCATGTGTGTGACACCTGAGGAGGGCAGAAAAGGGTGTCCTTGGAACTGGTGTTTGGGCTGCTGTGCCCTGCCTGATCCTGGTACTGGGAACTGAGCTCTCAAAGGCCAGGAAGCCCTCTTAAGGCCTGAGGCCTCTCTACAGCCCCTGTCCTTCTTTATTACCATGCTTAGTAAATGTATTCTTTGACAGTTTCATTCATGTGCATGATACACCTGGTTACGCTTGTCCCTGGCTTTCTCCTAGCTCCCTTTCGCCCTGGCAGCACCCCCCCAAGCCTCTTTCTCATACTCAGGGCTGTGTTCTGCGATCTATTTAGTCTAACCAGGGCCATCTGTGTGACCATAGGTTTACTTTAAGAAGGCACACATATAAAGAGCGAGTAGAAGAAGGCCAATTAACATAGAATTATAATACAAGCTGTGAGGCATAAGAAGCAGATAAGAAGCAGGCTTGCTGTTAATGCTATCAACCATTTGCTGCTTTCTAAGCCATCTAAACAGATACTGGATGCCTGTTGTGCAAAAGCACACATAAGCACACACTTCAGTTAGACAGTGTGACGTAACCATACCTTGTCAATCACTCTTTTAAAGAAATTAAGTAGCAGTACCCTACGGCCAGCTCCATGATTAAACCACACAAAGCAGCTGTTTATCCGGTCGCAGCAACCAGCAGGTGAACCTGATTCAATATTTATCACAGGCTTTCACAGATCGCTGCTAACCAAGCAAACGTTTTAATTAAGTTGGAACTTGCTTCAAAGAGCTCATTCAAGATGTCAATCAGCAGGTATGGGATCAGATACAGTGTCAGGTGAGGGTGTGTAATACAAATCCACAACTTTCTTCATCCCATCTCTGTAAATTAGCCTGCTCTAAAGTTCAGACTCTGATTGTAACAGCCTGCCAGTCTCCTGGAATGTGTAACTGAAGTCACTCAAGTTCTATTGTGAAGGTTGTAAGCAATATGTTAAACTGCAGTGGGCTAGCACATTAAGACAGATCCTTTTCACGGCTGGTTTTTGATACCGTAAGTGTTTGTTACCCTATTCTCCACTTACTGTTTGCTTTCTTGCCTGGTGTAGATGGAAATTCCTCAACACAGTAGCCCCGGTTTCTGAAAAGTCTTGCTTCAGTAGAATTAATCGAAAAAGATCCAGAGTAGGATAATTTTTATCTAAGCTTACATAAGAAAAATTCGTGCAAGGAAAGGTCTCAGTTTAACAAATATACCGAAAAGATCAACCTGTTATAACGTAAAACTTCTCCTGATAGCACTATATGCAGATACAATCGTAGCAGTAAATCATGAAATAGTGATGAGCCCCACTGACCAACTTCAGAAAAAATACCTGAGGTATTAAAGAAAAAAAAAGCTGGCATGAATGGTGACACAAGCCTATAATCCCAGCATTCGGGAGATTAAGGCAGAAAGATTCCAAATTCAGGGACATCTTGGAATACATAGCCAGACTCAATCTCAAAAACCAGGCACAGTAGTTCACACCTATAATCCCAGCACTAGGGAATTAAAAGCAAGATGATCAGGAATTTGAGGCTAGGCTGAATACATTAGATCTTATCTAAAAAGAAAATGAAAAATTCTTCTTTACAGAGGACTGCTACATATTTTAAGTGGAGTAAGTTTCTAAGCTCACCATTTTGCAATTCTCACAACTGATTAAGGGACTGAGGCAAGTGGCCTAAACTAATGTAAAAATATTGGGCAAGCTGGCATAGTGGCCCATACCTGTAAACCCAGCACTTGGGAGGCAGAGGCAGGAATATCCCTGTGAGTTAGAGGCCAGACTAGACTATATAGTGAGTTCCAGGACAGTCAGGGCTATAGAGTAAGACTCTGTGTCAAGACAAAACAATGCCCCCCCCATCACCACCACCAACAAAATTATTGAGTGAAAAGCTGTTGGGGAAATAAAATAATCACATAGTCTCAAGGATCACTACAGGACTGGAAAGATGGATCCACAGCTATGGAAGAGCGGGATGCACTTGCTGATCTTGCAGAGGACCCAAGTTTAGTTCCTAGAACCACACTGAGTGGCTTACAACCATTTATGATTCCAGTTCCAAAGTATCTGACACCCTCTTCTGGCCTTCTTGGACACCAGCACGCACCTAGTGCACATACATACTTGCAATCACACATATATACATATGAAATAGTCACATGTGATGGCACATGACTTTAATCCCAGCTCCTGGGAGGCAGAGGTAGACAGAAGACTGTGAGTTCTAGGTCAGCCAGGCATACATAGTGAGATCCTGTTTTGAAATAAACAAACATCTTTAAAAAGTCACCCATGGACTGGGCAGTGGTGGTGCACACCTTTAAACCCAGCACTCGGGAGGCAGAGGCAGGTGGATCTCTGTGAGTTTGAGGCCAGCCTGATCTCCAAGAGCTAGTTTCAAGACAGCTAGGGCTGTTAAACAGAGAAACCCTATTTCAAAAAAACCAAAATAGTCACCCAGGGATTAACCATCAATTACGAAAGCTTTGACCAAGTGGTTAACTCAGCATCAACAGTGCTGAAACAAGCCAGGCGCTCATGTTCACACTTCTAACACAGGAAGAGTAAGTCTGAAGCCAGCCTGTTCCAGACAAGCCTAAACTACAGAGACCCTACCTCAAGACAACACAAAAACAACCATAAAATAAATGTTTCATATGCCTCCTGATATAAGAAATGTCATTCTGAGTCACCTTGGTTCTAAAGTCAACAATCAACGTTAGGGTGTAGATCAGATCTTGCTTAGCACAGACTAGACATGCTCAATACCTACCAAAGTACAGGAAGATTCAAATAAGGCATAAGAAAGAACACAGGAACAGAGAAATAACGATAAAGACATATGTGCATTTAGTTTGTAGAAATTGATCCAACTGTCCATTTGACATGCACACCTGTGTACATCTCAAAAATATTTAAAAATACCACCCCTCAAGACTAGAAATGATTTTTATTTTCTACTTCATATTTCAATATTATAATTTTTCTATATATGAATGTTTTGCCTGCATGTTTGTATGTACACAACACACATGCAGGAGCCTGCAGAGAACAGAAGGACAGCAGATCTAGAACTTAAGTTACAGGCAGTTATGAGCCTCATGCGGGTGCTGAGAATAACAAAGTGCTTAACTGTTAAAGCCATCTCTCACACCCCTATTCTGGTACTTTACAAACTTCAATGAATCTTTTTAAATTAAATAAGAGAACAATACTATGCTATAAAGTCATCTTGCACACTCAGACCAAAATGCTATCAACAGAATTTATAAAAAGTAATTTTGTGGGCTGGGAAGCTAGCTCAGTTGGCAAAGTACTGAGGACCTGAGTCTGATCCCTAGAATCCACATAATAAAGATGGACGTGGTGAAAGTGCACACAGAATCCCAGTTCTGGATTGAGGCAAAGAGGATTCCTAGGGTTCCCTAGCCAGCCTGGCCTAATCTGAGAGAATCGGGACAACGGAGACACCCTGTCTCAAAAATCAAGGTAGATGACATAAAACAAATGACAAATGACACACGCATGTACACGTATCTGCAGGTGTATGTGTGTATATACACACAACACACAAAACTGTTTTGCTTGTCTCATGGCCATTGAAAAACAGTTATCGTCCACACACAAACCTCTAACACAGTGCCTTCCCCAGCAGAATCTTCTCTAATGATGGATGGTTCAACATCTGACTATTCAATGTATTTTCTATTAGCCAGAGGAGAACATTGCACACCTAAAAATTAACGTAACTAAGCGAATTTTAATTAACTGAAATAGTCACAGTTGGTATCCAAGCCAGCTTCCCTACAAGAAGCACAAACCACTGGGATAAGATGTGAAAGCATCCTTGACCATCTGTGTCTTTCTGTTGTAATCAAAGACTAGGAAGAAACTCACTCCTTTAAACAGCGTAGACAGGCTGCTGCCTGTCACAGCAAGCGAGTCAGCACAGCCCAGCAGAATTGTCCTGGGCACTCTTGGTCCTTGTGCGGCTACCGCATCAGCTGTAAATTGGCATATTTTGGGTCACAACATCAAAACAGGGATGTTTCATCGGCAGTTATAGATTTGTTCTGGTGTCAAATTTTAATCATCAAAAACGATGCTCAGCAGATGCATTTATCACAAAACTTCGAAATGTTAACATCTTGTTTTTTCTTAAGCTGCTACAGCCAGCCTACTGAATACTGTCTTTTCAATACTGACGTTTGTGAGCACATGGTTGCTTCTTTCACTGTCAGCATACCACAGAGCGGTGTGTGTCCACTCTAACAAAAACAGAGAACTTTAATTCATGATCAAGATCCGCACAATAGCTTTCTGGAGTGCTTTTCTGTATTTAACTTCTGTTGTTCACTTTCAGCACGGAATTTCAAGTGTCTTTCTGTTTTTTCACGGGTCGTTCTAAGGCCATTCTCCAAGGTCTACTCTCTGACAGCTTCGGCCCTTGTGCTTTTCTAATCACTGGGACTCACAGGAATAGCTGCAGAATCTCCTAGACATTTCCAACAACAAATAATTACACTACATAAGTGCAGAACACAGTGAGTAATGCACACAGGCTCTCGGCCTCACGCAGGATCTCAGGAGGAGTCTGCATTTGTGCACCACCCGGCCCAATGCCAGTTTGCTATCCTTTGTGGGCACCTTGTTTGGGGTAATGTGGACATCCATGGAAAAAAATGTATGCTAGCTGAAGAGATAGAGGAGAAGGCTGTCATGTTCTCTCAGACGCTTAGCCCTGCCAACACACATTGAGTACATCTGTGGTTTGGTTTGGCTTTCTTGTCAGTGCCTGGTCTTTAACTCACACACATTTGTCTTCTGGGTCACTGAGGCAGTATGTCAGACAAGATTGCCTCCATAATGTCTGTCAAAATGATCGGCCATAAGAAGGGCACACTCATCCAAGGTGACTAATACTGCCATTTTCAGGTACCTTAAAGAATTTGAGGGCCGCTAACCCAAGCATCTTTGTCGTAAGCTCATTCTTCTTGTGAGTGGTGTATGACCATAAAGTCTCAACACAAAATGACAGAATCCTTCTGAATGTTGTAGTCAAAGTACATTCATTCTCCAGCCAAGAGCAGCCTTTGTGATCAAGAGAAATTCCTTCCTTATCCTGGATCTTGGCCTTTGGTCTTTCCCTAGGGGTTTCGCAAAAATTTGCATTTGGGACTAGAGAGGTGACTCGACCGGTATCATTGCTTTCTGCTCTTCTAGAGGACACAAGCTTGATTCCTAGCACCCACAGGCACGTGGCACACAAACATACAGATGAATGAAAATGAAAATTAAACCTTAAAAAAAAATTTACCTTGCCACATTTGGTAGCACACACCTTTTTATCCCTGTACTCACGCGGCAGAATCAGGCAGATCTCTGTGAAGCCAGTAACTTCTGGCTTCAATTACTAAGACTGAAACAGACTGGAAGAATTGGCGAGTTGCCAATATTTTCTCTAAAGGGCAAAGAACAGGACTTTGGGTTTCATGGGCTGTAGACACTACTCAACTCCTTTTGTTCTGTTTTTCTTCAATTGAGATAGAGTTGCACTATGTGCCAGGGTGCCCTAGAACCCCCAAGTACTAGTATGAGGTATGGCAGCAAGTCTGGCCCTCAACTCTGCCACTAAAGAACAAAGTGTAACATGTCTAAATGAATGTAAACTATTCCAACACATACACACACAAACAAAAAGAAAAAAATTCTTTATAACAACAGGCATCAGTATAATTAGCCCAATAAACCATCACGTCACAGCCATAAACCCATACAAAAGAGAAAACATCAAAATGCATGTGTCAAAATAAGCAAGCAAAAATTTGAATTTTAAGTCTTTACTATGACTACACTATATCAAATAATAAAAAGCTATAAACTATAAATTTTATGATAAAAGTAAAAAATATGATAAAAGTATACATATAATACACACTAAAATGCAAAAATAGCTACAAATTACTGTTGCTTTCTCAGTATTACTCAACTCTTCTTACAAAGACAAAAAACTCCACGCCTTATATATGTTCTTGTGACTTGCATTTGGGGACTGCAACATTAGCAAACCTGACAGAGACTCAGAAATCACTTGCACCCTGTGGTTTGCTCTCTTGCTCCTCTTGAAGCCTGTGGCCACTAAGCAGGTAAGCCTCCTTGAGAATGACAGCTACCCACACTAGCATCCTAGACAACCAACAATGAACTCCTTAAACCAGGGCTGATTTCCTGACCTACAACTGATCATAGACAGAGGCCAGGCAACATTAGCAGAAAACATGCACAAGTGAGGTCAGCCAAAATGCAGACCCCAAAATTAAGCTAAATAAATGTTTAGTTTGTTACATGGCAATGGGCAGTTATGTATGTGTTCATACATGTGCATATCTGTAATAGCAGGCAAAACATCAGGGTTGACAGAAGGGATAGCTGAATAGGACTAATAACTTACTCATCTGTTTTGATGGTTTCCAAGTTTTCTTTAATAAATAAATCTGCCTTGATATTCAGGGGGAAAAATGTTGTCTTTTGGTCCCAGGCATTTCAGAATGTACAGATTACTGTGCAGACATGGATAAGTCCAAGAACCACACCACACACAACCAATCACCAAAATGGCAAAGAACTGGCATCAAGAAACCCCAGTCACACAGATGCTAATCTCTTAAGGGGTTGACCCCTAGGTTCCTGAGGAACATGTGTTTTGCCAGGAAGCAGAAGACGCAGGCCAAGAGTGAGAAGACAATGAGTGCAGGGGCAGGGGCCATCAAAGCCCTCGTGACGCCCAAGGCAGTTAAGTCCAAGGTGCCAAAGGGACCCAGGACTCAAACTCAGTCATCTTGCTTTCATTGCTCCCCACAAGTTTGGGAAGTAGATTCAAAGTTACATAGCCAAGGGCTGTAGGCTCTGCCGACGAAATCCCAAGGTTCAAACCAAAGCCAAGGCCACAGCTCTAGCTTAGAATCCCAAAGGTGCCCAGGTCCCTGTGAAGGCCCCATAGAAAAGGTTCCTGTCTGCCAACATAAAGGCAAATGGACGGGTGTGACACACCTATACACCACTTACAGGTAATCAGTGCCCTATGCTGTTTTTACAAATAAAGTGAGCCAAGATCTGCTAAGAGAAAGAAAGGAAGAAAAGAAGGAAGAAGGAAAGAAGAAGGAAGGAAGGAAGGAAGGAAGGAAGGAAGGAAGGAAGG